>CM039596.1:50881806-51145929 GCA_022457205.1 Saccharum spontaneum
AGTGAGGAAGGATCGACTCTGCACTCCCAGAATCGACCCTCCCTCGGGGGCTACAAGGGGGGGGACCCCCCCAGTCCCTGAAAAAAAAAAAAAAAAAAACTTGTATTCTCTTTCAAAAAATTTAAGAACCGCTTTTTCGATCGACTTCGCCGCAAGAACACCCTAAGGTTCGAAAGGGCCCTCGAGTCAGGAGTATCACTTCAACCTCTGAGGTTACGGTACCTCCACTCACCCCTCATGCCTTCTAAGGGCGCAACCGCACGCTAAGTAGGTCTTATAACGGTTCTTAACTTTGAAAGAGAGTAGCACACTCCCTGCCGCTTAGGTCAGTTCTTCACGCGATCTACAAGGCCACAAGAGCACCCTGAGGCTCGAGGGCAGTCGAGCCGCGAGATCACGTATGCCCCTGAGGCTACGGTACCTCCACTCGCTCCCCACGCCAAAGGGCGTGACTGCGCGTTGAGTAAATTGTATGAGAACACAACCCAGGCCGAAAGGGAAAAAAAGGCTCGAATAAAACTAGATTCGTCACAAACTAGTTTAAGTTTTGAGTTCTTAACGCCCCCAGGGCCACCACAATCAAAATTCAAAATAACTAACTTGTTACACGGGCCTCCGTGCCCAGATTTGGCTCACAGGCCTTCGTCGTCAGCAGGCGGCACCACCTCGGGCTCGAAGAGCGAGGCCAGGCGGCTCCCAGGCCCCTCCGCGGCTTCGATCAGATCCAAGCAGGCATCCGCGTTCTCCGCGTCCGTCCGCTCCGGGTCTGTGATGAAGCCGTCGGCAACGAGCTCCATGTCGAACACAAAGCCAGAGCGAACGACGGCCAGTGCCCTCTTCACGCCGTGGTGGAGGCTGTCCCGTATCTTCTCCCGGGCAAAATGACCTAGCGCGGCCATCCGACGGATGAAGCAGTTCCCTGGGGCGTCCTCTCCGGTGTCGGCGTCGGGTCCGACCCCCAGACCGTCGCACACGGTGGTGATCGCGCCCTCGAGCAACTGGGTCCTCCGGGTCTCGGCTTCCAGGAGGCTCTGCAGGGAATTCGCGGTCGAATGGGCCTCCTGGTTCTCGCGCTCCAGCTCTGGAATATGATAAGCTAACATTAGCGCCCAATACGACGCACCGACGGCATAATTACAACAGACTATACTTACCCTCGACGTGAGTCTTCAAACCCACGACCTCGTCGCCGAGGCCCCCGCACGTCCGTTCGAGCCCCTGGAGGGCGCTGTCCTTCTCACGAACGGCCGCCTTCAGGGCCTCGATCTCCTGGAGGGCGGCCCGGAGCGCCGCGTCCTTCTCCTGGACGGCCCCATTCAGCACCGAGACCTCGCCCTTCAGCGCGCCAAGCTGGGCTGTCACCTGCCCGATCTGGACGTTGAGGGCGTCCCGCTGACGGCCAGCCTGGGAGACGTCCTCCTCGAGCTCCTTGACCCGCGCCGACAGGGGCTCGAGGTCTCGGCGGGCCTGGGCAGCCTCTTCCCGAGCCTTGTCTGCCTCGGTGCGCATTGAGGCCTCGGCCGCCCACGCCTGCATCGCCTCTTCCTTCACCGTCGAGAAGGCGGTGCGCAGTTCCGCCAGCTCAGCGGACCGATCGGCAAGCCTCTTCTGAGTCTCCTCGACCAGGGCCCGTTGCCGAGACAGGGACGCCCACACACCACTCTCATTCCGGATGAAGAGTGACTTTCGGCGGGAGGCCTCTTTGAGTTCCTAATTCAAAAGAAACCAAAAAAGATAATGAAACCAAGGAAAAAAGACACTGAGAGCCACGAAAGAAGCTAACAGGTTAATCGTACCTCGGTGGCATCCCGTATACCCCGCGAGACGGCGTCGGTCGCCACGCGGAGTAGCCGATCGAGATGCTGGCGGACGCCCTCGAGGTACTGCCAGCGGTGGACCTCGTCCCTGTCGTTCAGGACGAGGATGGGCTCGCCGTCGAGGTTGGCTGCATCCTTGAACGCAAGGGGCGGCCCTCCCCACCTCGGGATCTCCTCCTCGGCCCGCGCTATCGCCAGAGCGGCGAAGTCCGGCCACGATGATGACGCCCCAGCCGGGGCACCTCCCGGCCCGGACGAAGGGCCGGCTTCGCTCGCACCCCCGGCAGGGGCCGAGGCTTCCGCCCGGCTTGAGGTCTCGCCCTCCTCGGCCCCCACGATCTCCTTTCCTTTGTCCAGAGGGGTGTCGTCGAGGACGATGACCACGGACGCTTGTCCCTCGACAGTGACCGGCCCCTCGGCAGCCTGTGCCTCCGGAGCCGGCACCTCCGCCGTAGACGCCCCTGCGGCCGGCATCTCGCTCGACGGCGGCTTGGACGCCGGCGCTCCCGCCGCCGGTACCCCCGCGACCGGCGCCTCGACTTCCGGCGCCGCCGCCTCCGGGGCTCCGGCAGAAGGCCCGACGGCTCCACCTTCCGTCATACCCACCGGCAGCACCGGCGGGCCCTGCTGCGGCTGCGGCTCCCTCGCCGGCGCCACCACCTGCTCCGGCGCGGGTGTGGCCTGCGGCTGCGGCTCCCTCGCCGACGCCGCCTCCTGCTCCGGCGCTGGCGCAGCCCCCTCCGCGGTCGCCTCTGCGGCCACCTCCTCCATGGCCACCTCGACGGTGGCCTCAGCCGAGGGCAGCGCCTTGGGCTCCGCCTCGACCGGGCCGGGCGCCGCCGTCCTTGCCGGCTCCGACCCCGCCACCGCAGGATCGGGGCCGACAGCCGTCGAGGCACCCACGGCCTCCCGTTGCCGACGGCGCTCCTTCGCCGCCTCGACCTCGCGGACCCAGGCAGCGTCCTGGGCCGCCGACCGATTGAGGACGGAGGCGCTGGCTCGAAGGGACTTCACGGGGGTGGGCCCCATGGTCTCCGCCTTCCGCTTCAGCCTGAAAAATAAAAAGGATGAGTCGATCGACGAAATCAGGAAATAAGACGAGTCCCTTTCTGTTCAGAAGCTTACCCCGAAATCGGCACCAGGGGTCTCGACCCCCCACGGTCCGAGCCGCTCGAGGTCGCAGGCGGCGGCCTCGCGGCAGCCCCACCCGCGGACCGGGCGCTCCTCGGAGCTCTCGCCGGTGCGCCGCCACGCGCTGTCTGCGCCTCCGAGGCCAACTGGCCTCGGGTCCTCACGCCCGATGAAGGCGCCGCCGATGACGATGTCGTCACCCCCACCCCCGTCCCCGCCTGAGCTTGCGGGGCCTGGGCTGGGGCAGGCGCCCCTGTCGACCCACCTGGCTGGGTCTGGGGCGGGGCGACCCCTCCCGCCGAGGGGCCCGCCTCCCTCTTTTCCTCCTTCTTCTTCTTCTTCCTCTCCTCCTCTTCCTCGTCGTCCTCGTCGACCTCCTCGACCACAACGACCGAGGAGGATGGCCCCGCGAGGGGCTCCAGCAGAGGGCGGATGTCGGGGAGGTTCCCCAGCCCGGTCGCGGCCTCGTACCGCGACAAGGCGTCGTCATCCTCGCCGCTGCTGCCGTCGTCCTCTCCCGACATGGTCTCGGAGGGCGACGGCTCCAAAGGGACCCCGTCGATGGCCTGTTGGCGCCGGAGTTTTCTCCGCGCCTCCTTCTCCCTGGACTTCCGGGCCGCCCGCTTCTTGGTCGACTCCTTGGCCGCCTTCTGCTTCGAGGCGTGCTCCCGTCGAGCATCCCGAGCAGGTTGGTCCTCCGGAACCGGCGGTCGAGTCTCCCGCAACGCCGATAAGTCCTGCGCAATGGCGTCGACCGGGTCAGGGGAAGGTCTCACACGCGAATCGAACTAAAAAGACAAGCGTACTAAGGAGCTTACCACGGGCTCGAACCCCTCAGTTGGCCTCATGGGGAGCCGGTCGGCTTCCTCCGCCTGGAAGGTCCCCACCATCCGGCGGGCTCGGCGAAGCCCCTCCTCGGGGGTGAGGGTCTCGTGCGACATCCGGCTCCCCTCCAACGACGCCTCCGGGGTCATCTGGTCGAGGCGCAGGCGGCGTCGGCATAGCGGCATCACCCGACGACGGTGGAACGCCGTCGCTACTGCCGCCGCCGTCAAGCCTCGAGCACGGAGCTGCTGCAGCGCCGCCAGCAGCGGGTCCAGGCGCGGCTTCTCGACGTCCGGCACACCGTACCCCCAGTTGTGCTCCCGGGCGGTCAGCACGCGGCCGGTATACCTCGGCAGCTGGTTCTCGTCGTTGCGGAGGTAGAACCAGCCCGTGTGCCACCCGCTGTTCGAAGAGATGAGCCGCGCCGGGATGTACTGTTCCGACCGACTCGACCTCAACTGGAGGACGCAGCTCCCCACTCGCACGGCGTAGAAAGCGCCCTTCGCTCCCGCGTTCCGCGCGAAGAGCTCGGCCTTGAAAAGGTGGAGCCACAGATTCCACTGCAGCTCCACCCCGAGGTATCCCTCGCAGACCGCCGCGAAGATGGCGGCCTGCGCAACGGCGTTGGGGGCGAGGTGGTGGAGCTCCACCCGGTAGTAGTGGAGGAGCGCCCGCATGAAGGGCGACGACGGGATACCGAACCCCCGTTCGTGGTAGCTTATGAAGCTCACCACGTAGCCTTCCGGGGGGGCCGGCTCCCGATGGGTCGACGGCGGCGCGATCCACTCCGGCCGCGACCGGCTCGTCCTCGGTCGCAGCAACCCATCCGCGACCAGCTCCTCCAGCTTCTTCTCCGTTACGGAAGAGGAGGCCCAGCCGTCGGTAGCGAGGAACTGGCTCTTTCCAGCCATCAGCGCCGGCGGGGAGGAAAGGTGTGGGGAAAAAGGGCGGCGGCGGCGGCAATGCGGACGAAAAGCGCAAGGGGGCTAGGCTTTCCTAAGGCAGAGGATGGCAAGAGCGCAAAGAACCGGAGGGGAACTCAGACCCCAGGGCCGCGCTTTTATAGACCGGGAAGAAGTTCAACGGCCGTGCGAAAAGGTAGCAACAGTTTCCCATAATAAATGCGCCCACCTAACCGTCCTTCTTGCCTTACAGGAGCAGGGCACGTGGCCGTCCCCACGCAGTAACCGAACGCCACGCCGCCCACTACCGCGCCGATCTCGCCCTAAAAAGGCGCGCCTGGCTAAACGGGCGGGGCGAGATCCGCGGACGGATATTCCGAGATTCCGCTAACGGGCTCCAGGCCCATTTTAAGTCTCGAGGAAGCGAAGGCTGGCCCTCGACCTGGGTTCGACAGCCGCCCTCGAGCAACGGAGCAAGGGACGACCAGGGATGCGCCCGTACACGGCCAGGGCTCGAGCCACGCTCTCGAGGCACCCCGAGACGTATTCGAGGCCAAAGGATGAGGACGGAGCAGGAATCCCCTCGGGGGAGGCATCGAGCCCTCGGAATCCCGTCGCAGGGAACCGACATCCGCACGACCACTCCTTGGCACCATTTGAGAGTGCCTCCGGGCCCCAAGCCGACTCCTAACGACTGGAGCACGGACTCTCACTCGAATCTCCCCGCTAGTAGCTCACCGGAGGTCGTCGCACTCGCCCGAACGGGGTAGTACGACGATCCCCACCCCTCCTCCTCCTCTCCGTGGGATGAGCGTGAGGGACGGACAACGAAAGACGGCAGAAACTCCGATCGACCTTGTGCGCACGAGGCTCGGGGGCTCAGCCGCATCAACTGTTCCCTAGCAAACCACGATTAAAGACCTCGGAGGAGACTTTCTCAATACTCCCCCGAGGCCTCGGGGGCTACACCCGGTGGGTGCGCTCGCGCGCCCCCACCGGAAGAAGTCCTGGAAGCACTCAGGTGTCCCTGTCGAGGAAGCGAACAGCGCTATGACTCCAGTTCATCGGCTAAAAACCTCTAGGAGAGTGAACGTACACTCACCTAAAGGCTCGGGGGCTACTGTCGGTACCAATAGTATAGGGGTACCCCACATTTGACGGTCATAAAAACTAAAACGATTAAAGACGCAATAAAGCACAGCCTACTACGTGCGACAGGTCCGCCTCGTACGAGGCCGGCTCGACGAAGTGCCTCGACCGCGCCCCGTCTCCGACTCGTACGAGCCCCCCTCGACGGGAGGCCTCGACCGCGTTCCAATCCGCACGGGGCTCGACCGCCCCGGGCGTTCCGACTCACGTGAGCCCGGGTCAAGGCGCACGACCCCCTCAGTCCCCACCTACCACGGGACGAAAAGTCAAAGCATTTAATGCAATTACCTACTACCAACTACCGACATGGCCGCACGTACAGTCGACGTGGGAACAATACCAGCGTCAGTTCTCACTGTTCAACCGCCCATTCCGTGATGGGAGGTGAAAAACGTCACTATACCCGCCATGCCTTATCCTGTGTGTCACTATTAACCCTCGAGGGAGGATACGACAAGGCCCGTACAACGGGATTCCAGGGATTCGGACTTATCCGTTCGGCCTCGACCCTACCTCGACCCGACCTCGACCACCGACACGGCGCAACAGGGAAGAAAGGACGGTATGGCGCGACGCTCCGGGTCACTTCGACGCCTACGACATCACGTTCCAGAAGATGGCCTCCCATTCCTGAGGCACGTCGCTACAGTCGACTCAACAGGATCGACAAAACATCATCTCAAGGTTCCCATCGTCCTGGCCTCACCCCGTCCTATAAAAGGGTAGGCCAGGGCCCTAGAGAAGACGACGGACAACCAGTCACACACGACATAGCGATCAACACCTCAAGCAATCATCTTGTACTCTTTTTCTCCTTTGGGACTTGGGCTCGTCGCCCTCTCTCGCAAGCTTGTAGCCCCTACACAAGCACCTCGGTGCAAGGAAATACAAACCTCTCTCACCCCCGCTGGACGTAGGGCCTTCTTTTGCCCGAACCAGGATAAACCCCCGTGTGTTTTTCCTTGCATCACCATCCAGGGAAGGGACACGCAGCATTTTACTGGTTGGGTTAGGACCCCCCGGGATCCGAACACCGACAACATGTGGACTCATATGTCTGGCTTGACGAGGCTCCCTTATTTTGATGACCTCCTCATGCCACATTACATTGATATCATGCACACCGAGAAGAATGTCGCAGAGGCACTCTGGGCAACGCTCATGAACACTGAAAAGTCAAAAGACAACCCTAAGGCTCGAGTGGACCTCGCAGAGTTGTGCCATAGACCACATCAAGAGATACGAGCTCCTAGTGGTGGTAGGACATGGAAAAGGCCTAAGGCGGATTTTGTCCTGGATCCCAGACAAAGGAGGGAAGTACTTGAATGGATGAAGACGTTGATGTTCCCCAATGGGTACGCAGCAAATCTGAGGAGGGGAGTGAACTTAAGTACTATCCGAGTGAACGGGATGAAGAGTCATGACTACCACATTTGGATTGAGCGTCTTCTCCCGACGATGGTCCGAGGCTTCGTCCTTGAGCCCATATGGACAGTGCTGGCAGAGTTGAGCTACTTCTTTCGCCAGCTCTGTGCCAAGGAGTTATCTCGGTCCATGATTGCAGACTTGGAAAAAGTGGCACATGTCCTGCTTTGCAAGTTGGAGAAAATCTTTCCACTAGGCTTCTTCAATCCCATGCAGCATCTGATATTACACCTCCCATATGAGGCACGAATGGGAGGGCCCGTGCAGGCCTGTTGGTGCTATCCAATCGAGAGGTGCCTAAAGACTCTTCGAAAAAAGTGCAAAAACAAGGGTAAAATCGAGGCTTCCATTGCAAGTGCATTCACTTTGGAGGAGACATCAAACTTCACAACATCGTATTACGACGACACCCTTTCAAGCGTGCATAATCCACCTCCTCGTTACAATGCTGATGAAAATGAGTGGACCCTCAGCCTTTTTCGAGGGCAACTTGGAAGAGCCGGGGGGTCAACCACTAAGCCCTTATCAAATGTGGAGTGACGTAAAATTATGTTGTATGTGCTGACCAATCTAGAAGAGGTGGACCCATACATTGTGTAAGTTCTCAATGTACTAGTTTCAATAATCCCGCACCTTTTCTACATCTAACCCCCTTGTTACTCATCACAGGGAATTCATTCGTCAATACTGGCACCGTTCAAGGGAGCCTACCCCGTCGGAACAAGACACCCTCCTCGCCAATGGTGCAGGACAAGGGAGGCCCGATTTCATTAGTTGGTTCTCAACCAAGGCCCGAACCGATCCTTCTATCGGTGCTGACCTGAGATGTGTTGGCAATGGGTGTGACCGCCGAGTCAAGTCATTGTCCGCTTACGACGTGAATGGATTTCGGTTTCACACAACAAGCTATGAGCGCGTGCGGCCAAATCGAAAGACCACAAATAGCGGGGTTTTTACGCCCAGCACTGATGGCAGGGACTACTATGGAAGAGTTGAAGAAATATACGAAATCACATTCCCTGGTAGCACCAAAGCTCGTCCTGTCATATTCAAATGCCATTGGTTTGATCCGAAAGTAACGAGGAAGACCCCAAATCTTGGTCTTGTTGAAATTCGACAGGATTCTGTCTATCCAAGAGACGATGTGTATATTGTGGCACAACAGGCCACACAAGTTTATTATACGCCGTATGCTTGCAAGACTAGTCCGGATCTCAGTGGTTGGTGTGTTGTGCACAAGGTGTCGCCACATGGCGGAGCACCTCTCCCAAATGATGAAGACTACCACTTCAACCCAACCACGTATGACGGAGAGTTTTACCAAGAAGATGGGCTACAAGGGAGGTTCGAGATAGACTTAACCTATGAGATAGGAATGGATGTAGATAATGTAATGGTCATTGATGATGACGACGGAGATGAGGTGCGAGATCCAAACGACTTACAAATGCTTGAGCGGTTGCGTCTAGGCAATGACGATGAAGACAACATTCCTCCGCCAGATGTCGTTGATTATTTTGACCTGGTTGATAGTGATGATGAGACTTACGGTCTAGCTAATCCCGATCATGAAGAATATTTGTAACATACATGTAATACTTTCAAATTTTATAATTTAGTTTTGTTTATTTTATATCTATTTCTAATTACATCTTCGTTCTTAATTGCAGGTAATTGAGCAACAATGCCAGGAGGCCGTCAGAGGAGCCTAAGCCAGTTCTACCAGGGCTCTGGTAGTGGAGGGGGCGCGGATGACGCGCCAAAGCCCACTCCAGCGGGGACGAGACGCCGCAGGATGGCAAGGAGGATGGCGAGGAGGCCGACGAGGAGGACTCCCGTGGTCTAGCCTGAGCCTCAGCAGGAGGACGATGAGGATCAGCCGCAGCAGGAGGAGGATGACGAGGAGCAGCAGGTGGTGCAGCAGGACGAGGAGGACGAGGGGGATGACGACGGGGACCTCGGCGGTGGCGGGGCCGAGGGCTCTGCCGGGACGTCGTCTTCCACTGCTGCGGGGAGTGTCTACTTCCGAGGTCCCACGTCTCTCCCTGACAAACCGAGACGACGCGTTTCGATTGTCCTAGAGGGGAAGCGTAAGATACCTCTACATGTTATCACTATTACTTTGTATCCTTTGTTCAAAATCTAAATATATACTAATATATTTACTCAATCACTTGTGCAGGACCTGAAGGGTTGTGTCGGAAGAGGATTCACGCCATGTGAATGGCGTCCTAGGAGCCCTGGTCAGGCACTACTTCCCTGGCATTGTAACGCATGCCGGGAAGGACGAGCCCACCTACACGTGGGCCCACTACGAGTCCGCCCACCACGCCACCGCAGGCAACGTGGTAGCGCACATCCTTCAGGAGTTCTGGGTAAGTCTTCCTCGCACTACATGCCTCAATGCAACACATTCATTGGATCCTACTTTAAATAACTAATGCATACATCGTGTCTTCATATGCAGACGTACTTCAAGCTCGACGAGAGCTACGAGGGCAATGCGGACGCCGTGGCTAGGAAAGCTTGCAGGAAGCACGTCACGGACATGTACCACGAGGTGAGAGTCTAGGCCATCAGAGATTACTATGGGAAGCAATTTGGAGAGAGCGTCAACAAGAAACAAATCCGAGATCGGAGGCTCTCTCTCACCAAAGAGCAGTTCATGCAGGTAACTGAACAACTTTAAATTAAGTTCCTTTCAACATTAGGTGCTATGAACTTGACTGCCTAACATGTTGATTACTTCATGACGTGTAGGTCATTCCTTGGTGGTGCGAAAAGTCCCCTGAGGCGTGGGGGCAAATCGTGGACCGTTGGCTGCCCGGGCTCACCGTTTGGCCATGCCAGGTGTACCTCACCATCAAGGCAACTACAACGTCGGTGGCTTCGGCCGAGCTTGGGTACGTCATCATGTTTGTAACTGTTGCCATGCTTTAATGTAACTAGGCAAAGACTACTAACAAACTTCTTTTCATTCTCGCAGTCGGCGGCGCACGGTGGCTAGCCATGCTCCTACTTCGCCGCATATACCATGTCACACAAGGGCAAGGCGACGTCCGACGTCTCCTTCAACTCGGAGGACCCGCCCGAGGCGTACACAAGTGAGAGCGCCTACAAGAAAGTCACCGAGTACCATGAGGCGGCGAGGGCGATGTATGGATCGGATTATGATCCAACGACTGACAACATCGATGCGCGCCTCGTCATGTGTCTTGGAAAGGGAAAGCAGCATGGGCGCTACTGGATGGCCAATAGCGTGATCGACAGCGCCACTACTCCCACTCTCTCCTAGATCCGAGCATAGACCACGAGTGGCTCCGGACTACCGCCGATACGCGAGCGGCCGGCCTATGGACAGGCCTAGGTCGAGGCACTACAGGTTAGTTTTGGTTTACTCGTCGTGCATTACACGAGGATTTCTTTGTCGCTTCACTAACATTACCTTTGCAACAATGTATAGGCCCAGGTGGAAACTTCGAACAAGAGGGCCGACGAGCTGGAGGCGGTTGTGGCTTCAGAGCGGGCGGCGCGGCTGGCAAGTGACCAGAGGATGTCAGACGTGCTGGTGTTTCTGCAGAGTTCTCTGGGTGTTACTTTGCCACCTAGCTTGATGGGTCCACCTCAGCCTCCTCCCGTCGTTCCTCCCTTCGTTGCTCTCAACAATACTCCGGTGAGTAATATATATCATACATGCATATTATTTAGCTATTTAACTTTGTCTCATGCAATCGCTGCTCCTGTGTGTAGCCTCAGTCGGCGGGTTCGAACCACGTGCCGAACGAGCATGTGGGACCGTCGCCGCCGTCACATGGGTGGCCCGGGTACCAACCTCCACCGCCGCCTCAGTGAGTAACGTCGAAGTTGTTGTCACGTATTCCTTCTCTTGGTGATGAACCTGAACTTGTTGTGTTGAACTTCATGTCATGGACTTGGACTTGTTGTGTTGAACTTCATGAACATCAAGTTGTTGTAATGAACTTTATCGCTGAATAAGTGATGCTATTATGAGATATATGTGCTATTGTGATATATATGGTGACGGTGGTGATAAAAGCGATGAAATTGTGATATAAATGGTGTTATTTGTGTTCATGGTGATATCCATTTGATGTATATATATATATATATGATATGTTGTGTTTGCAGCGATAGAAAGCAAAAAATAAAAAAAAAACAAAATCTGGATTTTAGATTTGCCTAGCTCAGCGCTAGGCAAAGAGCCTTTGCCGAGCGCTTTTTGGCGCTGCGCTCGGCAAAGCTGCCATATTTAGCGATGCAAAATGGCAGCTTACCCAGCTTTGCCGAGCGCCAAGCTGGAGGCGCTAGGCAAAGAATTTTTTTTAAAAAAAATTGTTTCTCTTTGCCGAGCGCCAGGCTGGAGGCGCTAGGCAAAGAATTTTTTTTAAAAAATCAGTTTGCTCTTTGCCGAGCGCCAGGCTGGAAGCGCTAGGCAAAAAATTTTTTTTAAAAAAAATTAGTTTGCTCTTTGCCGAGCGCCAGGCTGGAGGCGCTAGGCAAAGAAATTTTTTTAAAAAAAAATCAGTTTGCTCTATGCCGAGCGCCAGGCTGGAGGCGCTAGGCAAAGAATTTTTTTTAAAAAATCTGTTTGCTCTTTGCTGAGCGCCTGGCGCTCGGCAAAGAAAACGTTACGCCGTGACTACCGCCGTGACCGTCGCTTTTCTTTGCCGAGTGCCGCCTAGGCGCTCGGCAAAGGCTTTGCCGAGCGTCCGATAAAAGACGCTCGGCAAAGGAGCCTTTGCCGAACATTTCGTTGCCGGGAGCCCTTTGCCGAGCGTTGCGCTCGGCAAAGCCTTTGCCGAGCGTAATTCGGCCTTTGCCGAGCGTCTCAGACGCTCGGCAAACCCGCAGTCTGTAGTAGTGGTTGTTGATTTGGGCAGTAGCCACCCTGTTGTCCAACGGTAGTTTTGTCTTGGTAATGCAGAGATCGCAGATCTCACCTGAGACCCAAAAAGTAGGAAAAAGGCCATAGGTGTTATACAGAGGTACAAATAAAGTAAACGTAATACCAGATCAGTGTTGTATCATCATTTGTTTTGTCCATGTGCCCAATCCTGACAATTATATTCTAGCAGATCATATTCTGGCTGCTGGCAACAAGCAATTGATTAGGAGTGGGCAAACGGACAAATTATCGTATAATTTGTAAGTTACACCCCTCCCCAATATAAGTCTGTAAATTTACATCTACCATATCTATACTGATATTAAAGAGTAAATTTTTCTATTACTCCCTCCTTTCCAAATTATAAGTCGCTTTAACTTTTTTTTGATATATCTATTTTATTATACATCTAGATATAATAGTATGTTTATATACATAGCAAAATGGATGAATCAAAAAAGTTAAAGCGACTTATAATTTAGAATAGAAGGAGTAATTTTTTCGTGGTCCATGGCACCCTCTCTCACTATTTGTGTGTCCCTCCACTACATGAGTGTTTTTATATTTTTAATCCTTTTTTATTTAATATTATAATAATAACCACATCTAATTTTTTTTTGCAGATCTAACTCTTTTGGTTGCACCGATCCCGCTGGCGTGACCAAATAATACTGTCACACTACATACGTTGGCATGATAAGATATGCCACGTTGGACAACGTTTTCGACGTGAAAAACCTTATCACGCCACTCTTGCTAGCGTGACAGTGTTGTCTTGTCACACCACCGGGAGTGGCATGACAAGATTCAACATTAAAAAATTCATAACTCTTCAATACCACTTCGGATGAAGATGATATTTATAATGAAAATTGTAGAGCTCGATGAGATCTACAACTTCCTAGTTTTGAGTTTTTCATTTGAGGACTTTAAGATGATCAGAAAATAATATAGAATTTCAGCAGCATAATAATCATGTACCAACGCTTGTTGCATTAGAAAAATAGTATCTTTTTTGTATGGTGTCAAATGAATAAACTTTTTATATCAAAGATGTAGCTCTCAATAAGATTTACAACTTTATAGTTTTGAATTTTTATATTTGAGGTTGTTAAGATGCTCGAAAAAAATAATATAAGGTTTTAGCAGCATGTTAGTCATACACCATGGCTTGTCGCCTCACGAAAATTATACTTTTCTTGAAAGGTGTCAAATAAAGATACTTTTTATATCAAAGTTATAGCTATCAATGAGATCGACAATTTTTAGTTTTGAAGTTCTTCAATTGAGATTGCTAGAATGCTGAAGAAAAAACAATACAAAATATAAGGGGCATTAAGCTTATCTTCTTTATAAATCATTTATATTCGTTATTTCATTTCACATAAAAATATTTCTTAAATGAAAGAAGTAGCTCTTATGGAGGGCTACACCTTTCATTTAACAAGTATGTTTATCCAATATTATATGGAAGGATATGATGTTTTCTAAAAAAGATAAGCTTTGGTAGTGATCAATATGACCCCAATTTTCTATTATTTTCTTGAGCATCTTAACTATATCAAATAAAACATCAAAACAGAAAACTTGTAGATCTCATCGAAAGCTACAACTTTTTTGATATAAAAAGTACCTTCATTTGACACATTTGAAGAGAAATATTACTTTTGTTAGGCGACAAGCCCCGGTGCACGACTAATATACTACTAAAACTTTATATTATTTTTTTTAGCATCTTAAAAACCTCTTAATATAAAAGCTCAAAACTATAAAGTTATAGATCTCATTGAGAGCTACAACTTTGATATAAAAAGTTTCTTCAGTTGACACTATACAAAAAATTTATTATTTTTCTAATGCGACAAGGGCTTGTACGCGATTATTATGCTACTAAAATTTTATATTATTTTTTGAGCATCTTAACGTCCTTAAATGGAAAAGCTCCAACTAGGAGGTTGTAGATCTTATCAAGCCTACAATTTTCATGCAAAAATCATCTGCATCTGATATCGTATCGAAGAGTTATGAATTTTCTAATGTTAAGTCTTGTCACGCTACTCCCGGTAGCACAACAAGACAACAGTAACACTAACAGGGGTGGCGTGAAAAGATCTTTCACATCAGAAACACCGCCTAACGTGGCATATCTTATCGCGCCAACGCATGTGGCGCGACAGCGTTATTTAGTCACACTAGCGGGACTGGCGCGACCAAAAGTGTTAGATCTGCAAAATTTTTCTAGATGTGGTTATTATTATAATATTGAATAAAAAAGGATTTAAAATATAAAAACTCCCCACTCCACTCTCTAAAGCTTAAGAATGGTTCCAAACCCATCACTATAGGTTAAGAATAGCACACTGCTACAGGTTACTTATCACCATAGGTTCCAAACCCATCGTCACCGCTGGTTTTGGCCCCTCGGTTGATGGTAAGAATGGTTATCACCGTCGGTTCGTGCTGCCAACCGGTGGTAATGGAGTTTCAAGAAATTCCAAAAGTAGAGTTCCCAAAAATTCCAAAACCAGACCAAAAAAATTATAATCCCAGCAGGTGGTATTTGAAACCAAGACTTCTACCCTCGTACATAGCTTCCTTAACCACTCCACCCAAAAGTGACCAATGTTTAAAGTGCACATACACTTCCCTCGTAGGGTTTTGAAATAAATATTTAGCATCCTAAACAAATTCAGATGAAAAAGTCATTAGCTACAAATTTGTAGTTCGGTTTTGGTTGTTTCAAATTGTGAGAACTTAAAACATAATTTTAGCACCACAAATGATTTTAAATGAAAAGTCATCAATTATAAAGTTGTAGTTCTCATCAAGATCTAAAACTTTCGTTTTGGTCATTTTTCCATCCGAGATCGTTTGAAAATTTTGAGTCTTAAATTGTAGAACTTTGAAAGCATCTAGGCTCCTAATTCGGTTTTTTCTATTAATGATGATAAAATCATTATGACTGACGTGTGTTTTGCAGTAGCATTACTTTAACAAGGTCAATCATGGTTTTCATGCCCCTATTTGATGGTATTTTCGTTTTTGTTTTGAAAGGATGAACATGAAGATTGAGGATGTACTAGTTCTAAGTGTACGCCAATGGTGTTGAGGGACACTTAGAATAGTGATAGGATCTTTGTTTTTCTTTGGTCATACTACAAAGGGGGTTACGAATGGGCGGCTTGGCCTAGTTGAGTCTATTGAGTGAATGTGGTGCACACTTGTGAAAACTAGAGTTTGGTAGCCCAAATGAGGCCTAGGGATGATTGGAATCAAAACCAAACTCAAAGGCGTTTGAGTTGGATGAGTTTGGTGGTCCTCTGCATGCACCGGATCTGTCTATTAGGCACCTGACGTGCAACAGTGTTGTTTTTTCAGATGGAGAACAAGGGTTGGCATAGTGGTGGCTGGTGTGCATTGGACATGTGGACCAGAGAAGGAGTGTGGCTTGGCGTTGCGCTATGTGCGGCGTTGCATCGGACATCAGCACTGCACCATTCTACCAGAAAGGTATGCAAATGGGACTTGGCGGCTGAACACTCACCGGAGGTGTCCGGTGTGCACCGGTTGGGTGCACTGGATGCTCCATACAGTAAACAACTAGTTTTCAAACTAGCCAATGGAACCTCATGGACTTGTTCGGTGCCAAGACTAGGACTGCACCGGACACATTTTCAGCGACTGGAGGGTCAACGACTAGTTCCTTGCCTTGGGTACCCCTCCATCTTGTGCAAGAGCTCTTGGCATTCTGAAGTTGCACATCCATCCATTTGTGTCGAAGGGAGAGGTTTGGCTTGTTGGAGTGATTTGGATTTGCTAATTTAAGATTAAGGACCCCATTAGTGCTTAGAGAGTAGCAAGTGTGCATCCACTCTTCTCATTACGTTTGGCTAGGTCAAGTGAGAGTTTGTGCTTGTTACTCTTGATGATCAACATCACCTAGACGGCTTGGTGTTGATTGGAAGCTTGGTGATCTCTCGGTGGTGATTGTGGGAGACCCAACTCATATTGTTTGCGGTTGTGGGCGATTCACCATGCTCGGAGAGGCGAAGAATCATCCTATAGAGAGCACTTGATCCTTGAGCTGATCAATGGGGAGCTATACCCTTGCGCAGTGCTCCAACGAGGACTAGTGGAGTGCTAACTCTCCGATACCTTAGGAAAACATCGCCATGTTTCTAACCCTCTCTTTACTTCAAGCATTTACATTTGTGCAATTACTATACATGTTTTTACATTCCTAAAATTGCCATGGTAGCTTAGGGTTGGAACTATGTTGCTAAACTTTTGTGCCGACATTAGAAACTTTTTTAGGCACAAGGGGTGTGAAATGGGCTAAGTAATAGGTTTTAGTTTCACGAAAATTTTAGATTAGCCCAATTCACACCCCCTCTTAGGCATCTTGATTCTTTCAAACTTGAAACAGGATTTATGGACTGCAAATTATTTTAAATAAAAGCTCATCAACTACAAAGTTATAGTTCTCATCGAGGTCCACAAGTTTGGTTTGCGTCGTTTGGACAATTAAAAAAATGAATTTAAAAGATGAGAACTTATAGAATCTTGGGATTGTAAATGACTTCAAATGAAAAGATCATCACTTATAAAGTTGTAGATCTCATTGATACCTACAACTTTTATATAGAGTTTGTCTTCATCCAACTTGATTTAAAGAAGTTACTAGGTTACTACGCTGTAATATGGTAATTACCGCTGGCTCGTAAGTCAAATGAAAACTGACTGTACTGTTTACACCCTCCAGTCTGCACTCTCACCCCAAGCTGCTGTTGTCTATTTTGTGGATTTCACATAGGGTTTGTGAAGTTTCAAGTAGGTCTGGTTTTGGGAGAAGTTTAGCGAACAAAGATAATTTTGTTCTTTCTAAGAGAAGTTACCAGGACATCACTCAGTTACGATCTGATGTCTGGCTCCCTTGATCGAGAAGTTGATATGCAAAATTGTGAAAATTAACGGCTTTTGGGTTCGCCTTGCACTTGTCAGGAAGAGGTAGTGACACGGCTGCAAGTATGCCAATCAGCAGCAAATGAAAGATTAAGAGGCCATCATTCTTTGCTATGTGATCAAATTCAGCCACGGTACTTTCTCGCAAAATACATTATTTGTATGAAAAATACATGTTGTCTTTGGTGGAAAGGTTGTTACGGCCAAGCAGGAGAAGCACAGGCGTGGGACCAAACCGGCAAAGGTGATACGAGTGATCTGCCGGCTGCCCAGGCTCTGTGCCTTGCTGCTGCTGATCTATGGTGGAAGGATCGAACGTAGAGGAGAGAATGAGAGGTAGGAGGATAAATTATTTCATTGCTTAATTAAATCGTATGTCCCCTAAGGGTTTACATAGGCCGATGGAGAACAAAATCTCCTAAGTTTCCTCCAATCTAGACAATCTAATCGATAAAGCGAATTCCAAGCTTGCTGGCTGGCAGGGTTGGCTCTTAAACCCAGCAGGACGACGGGAATTGGTAGGATCTGTGCTGTCCTCAATGCCCACCTATTTGCTGACAGCGATCAAGGCCCCAAAGCAGTTGACTGAAGATATCGATAAGATCAGAAGACGTTTCTTGTGGGCAGGCAACAGCGAGATTACAGGAGGAAAATGCAAAGTGGCATGGACCTCGGTGGCAAAACCTGTAGAGTATGGCGGCTTAGGACCGAATCAGATGGCTGTGGTTCCGGTGGTCAAATCCCGAGCGACCATGGAACGGCGCAGAGCTACTGATCGATGCTGTTGTATGAAGAAATTTTAATATATATATAGTTGGACAATTATTTAATATTTCCTATGCCAGGTAACATGGGTTGCCAGCGTAAAGTGACCCGTGCAATGTTTCTTATATATATGCGGCTCTAATATTTGGAGCCTTATAACGAATGAGAATATGTTGTAACTTGTTGGGAAGTCTTATGAATTATATATGGCGCTAATCAAGTCCGTGCGTTCAATGATCTCTGAATTGACCCATGGAATAGAAGTTGGCCATAAATAATTATTGGTCCAAAATAACTATAGGGAGAGTATACTCTATAGCTAGCTACAAAATAAGTTATTTTGTAGCCACCTTTATTTACGATAATTCCATATACTAATTTACGACAATGTCAGTATATATTTACGATAGTTGAATTACTGTAACACGTGGGGATATTTACCATAATGTTATAGTAAATCACATAGTAAGGAGTTACTATAATCTCGTAAATTAGCATAGCAATTATCGAACTCAAAGTGGCTACAGAATAAGTTATTTTGTAGCCAGCTGTAGAGTAATAGTTAAAAAAAAACGTAGCTACAGGGGTTTTCTAAAAAAGCCGTGCAAGGGCGCTTCGTCCAAGGCGATCACCGGCCTCGTCCACGTCCACGTCGCCGGAGCATGGACGGAGGGTCACATAACCGGCGGGGACTCGTTCCGGGCGTTCAACGACTTCCGGGGCCAGTGGACGCTCAACAGAGAGGTCGGGCGCAGCTTACCATCCATGGTAGTGATGAGCGTGTCGAGGCCGTTCGACGAGAGCGTCCTGGTCTGGCACCTCGCCACCGACTTCTGCTTCCACCTCCTCCAGGAGGACCCGTCCCCCTCCAGTGCCGCCGCGCGTCGCTGCAGGGAGATGTCCAACTACATGGCGTACCTCCTCTTCGTCAAGCCGGAGATGCTGATGCCCGGTGCCCGGCGCAACCTGTTCAGAGACGCGTGCGGCGAGCTCGTGGACATGCTCCAGGAGGATCCTCCGCGCACGCCGCGGGGGCGGGGCAAGAGGGGCCTCGCGCACAAGGTCATCCAGCTGCTCAAGAGGGACGGCGACGATGACGGTGTCCAGGGCTCAGCAGGCGGCGGCGTCGTTCGCCAGGCTTGGAGCGTCGCCGAGGAACTCATGGATTCGCACAAGGGCAACGAGGAGAAGGTGTGGACGGTGATCCAGGGCGTGTGGGTGGAGATGCTCTGCTTCTCGGCCGGCCGGTGCAAAGGCTACCTGCACGCCAAGAGCTTGGGCACAGGCGGGGAGTACCTGTCCTACGTCTGGCTCCTCCTTTTCTACATGGGGATGGAGACCTTGGCGGAGAAGATGCAGAGGACCGAGCTATACGAGGGCCCCATGGCAGCAGGGTCGTCCATCAGTGGCCAGAATGTTTGATAGACTATTTCTTTCCTAGATCCCTTGCTATTCCGTTCTGCACGATAGATACATTCTGTTTGTTTTGTCAGTCCACCATGTGGCTTCGTACCGTCGTAAGTGTACCTCCCGTGTTGCTGCATGTTTCTATGTGCCCATTTTTTTTTACAAACTCTAATGTATAATGATACATGTAACTCATTGTTCTCGAAAGTTTAATCTACAAAAGCCAAAAAAATGGATTTATAATTTAGAACGGACAAGCAGTGGTGGAGCTCGTCTAATTGTACGCCTAGGGCCACTATATAAGTACGTCAACAATCCGCGCCGCGTCGTGTAACGAGAGACGCACAGATTGAACAACAAATTTAACACATAAGTGCATACTTCAAGCGGGATTTGATAAAAACTTTAATGCACAAAAAGTCTTAACATTACAGTGCAAATATGTACCTTTGTAGTCGTTTTGTGATGAGTGATGGTCAACGTGATCCACGACCTAAGTTAAGTTTGCGACTTAACCATGGCGTGAGTTGGGTTGAGCGACATGTCTCTTGGCTTGTGGTGTGCATGTGTGAAGCTCAAAGGCGGTGGTCAACGGCGAGGTGAAGGTTAAATAGAGACGTGCCGTGCCGACAGTGCACGCGCCAATGATGGTGATCTTGTGAATTTCCAGGTGTACACGCTTTGCACAGTCGATCGATCTATACGTATAGCCGCGTCCGCGGATATGGACACTCATATGACCTACGCTTCCCTTGATTAGTGAGAGGAGTCCTTTCTTCTTCTCCCCCTGGGTTTGGTGTTGGTTTTCGGCTTTGGCCGTTGAGGCAAGGCACGAGAGGGAGTCACCCTTGCCGCCTAGATAGTGAGAGTGTGGTGAGATATGTGTGATGGGATGGGTGAACATGTGGATGAGATGAGTTAAAACTTGATGAATTATTATAAAATATTGATGAACTTGCATAGGAAAACTATAGCCATAAATAGGACTTTTGCTCTACCCTTGCATTCCACTTACCACAAAACAAACGCAAAGCATAGGGTGGGAGTCAGTGACCAGTATAAATCGTACTGAAAAATATTTGGCAGGTTTGGATGTCATCTATGACGATGACAATGGAGATTAGAAAGATTAGATGGTCTCGTTCCTACGCTCTGGTTTGGTTGAGAAGATGACGTCTACGCCCGCTGACTCTCTATGCCTACTCTGATGATTGCCCGTGAAGGAGGAGCCTTCACCTGATGATGCGCTACGTCGACTCTGATAAAGATCTGTGTGCGTTTCCGCTACAATAACGGTGTACTTAGAAGTGTTATCAAGTGTTGTAATACCTTGTAAACTTGTAATTTTGCGATGTATGAACTGTGATATCAACTGAATAATGATAATGTGATAGCTTGGTCTTCCTGGACTGTCACATTATGATGTAATCTGTGGATTTCTCTTCGAGAAAATTGTGGATCGTTTCAGGTTTTGACTAGGTAAGTTTAGAGGCATTAGTTAGAAGTAGTTTTTAAATTGCCTAATTCACCCCCCTCCAGAGGCCATGTCGGCCACTTCTAGCCTAGGATCACACCTGAGGCGTGACACATCGCGACAAGAAGCATGGTTGTGTGGCTAGGCCTGCTAGTTAGTCTCTCCCTACATGTGGGCAGGCCCTTAGTGTGCAACGAACACCATGAGGAAGACAAATCAAGGCACGATACAATGGCGACTCCACCTTTGATGATCAACTCTAGGCTCCAGCAGAGGATGTTATGGATGGTTCAGAACTTTCGGCTAGGATTAGTGACGAGGTATGACACCCAGTGCGACCAACAGTCAAGCTAGGATATGAAACCCTAGACCCCCCTAAGAGCCATGCTTCTTTGTAAAACCATTGCCCTTGGTATATAAGCCGGGGCATGGGCTCCTGTAAAAGGGATTGACCTATCAAGCTATCGAATGATCGGATCCCAGATCGAGTGATCAAACCCTAGATCATTAGCATAGCGCTCCCCTACTCTCTCTCTCTCTCTGTGTGTGTGTGTGCGTGCGCGCGCGTTGTAAGAACTCGATTGAGCATTCTAAGATGAAGAACACCATTGTTGGACATAGGGCTTAGACGCTCGAACTTAGATAAACCCTTTTGTGTCTTGAGTGCTAAGCCACTGAAGTCCCTAGTATCAACCCACGATCGAATCACTAATCACTGTTGCGGAGTCGAACCCACAACAATACCCTCAAATTTAGGACACCCCGTCCCATAAAATCGAGGGGACGAGTTGTCCCCTTCGCACATCGTTGTTGGTCCATCTGGCACAGTCACAGAGACAAGGTGGGGTTGACACAACTGTGTGAGTCCTTGTGGCTCATGAGCAGACTCGAAGTAGAGGGCAAGGTGAAGGGAAGCGCAAAAACTCTCAGTGCTCCCAGCTTGATTGCAAGGTAGGACGATGCTAGTGTCAGAGTCTTAGACGACCCCCAAGCTTGAAGATTCAAAGATGGCAGCTGAGCTTCGAGAAGTGGGGTAGTTGAGGGTGGCCACGGATGTGGTGGCTAGGAATAACGTCGGATGTGCTGGGGTTGGGTTGGTGAGGGTGGCGGTGGGTATAGCGACGGTTGCACTAGGCAGGGGCGGGTTTCGCCGCTGCTCCGGGCGTTGGCGGGGTTAGTTGCTATAGGTGAGGATGACCGAAGTATCAGGCGAAATCAGGTGACAGATAAGGCAGAGGGACAGACAGAGAAAGGTGGAAGATGGAAGAAGATAACCATAGAGAATGATAGGTGGGCCCCATAGATGGCATCATGGCCCAAGTGTGCGCCGGCATAAAAAACAACACCCTTCCCATTATTTTCTATCTCTTCAACCAAACAAAAAACCGGGATCAACTCCATCTCTCAAGCTAAACAGCAAAATGGGACCATCCCAAGCCCAAAATCAGGGATGAAACCATTAGATCCCTTCATGTCCCCAAACTAGTAGCGGCATGTATGTTGAATTTGCGGCGATCACACAGAAAATAAAGTACCTAGAGCATCTCCAGGAGATTAGCCACATCATTTTGTAAAGCTAAATATAGCAAGTATTAGAAAAAAACAATCTCCAGCAGCTATTCTATCTGCCATTCTAAATTAGCCAATCATGTATGACGTGCTTCTAGAAAAAGCAAACCGGAGGTGCTCGCCATCCGCCTCCCTGCGCCAATTCCTGCGCAGCGATAGCCCTTCCCGCCCAACTGCAGTGCCGCCGGCCCGGACCTCCACTGCACGACGCTCTTGGACGTCGACCTTTTGGCCCCAGTGGAGCCCACCAGCATCCCAACTTCACAAGTCCCACCGACGCTCTTACTATCTTGTGCTATGCCGTGGAGCGGAGCACCTGGTCACGTGAGACGGTGAGAGTCATTCACGCACTCTACCCATTCGACAAAATGTATCACCATACACTGGCTGGTCCCGTCCGTGTGACATGGCCAGTTTGAATATATATGGAGAAGACAATTTTACAAAGTCTCTTGGAGCAATCTACTTTTCTTGAGAGAGTTTTATTTTAGAGAATAGCTAAATCAGAAAATTTAGAAAGTGTTTTTTGCTAATCTGTTGGAGATGCTCTTAATGGTGAGTATGTCAGAAGATATGCAAAAGAGTTGGTCAAGTGTTGAAATTCAGACCTATATATATAAAAGGAACTCCTAGAAATTATCAAGTCCACTCGATAGAAATGTGAAATAAGAGGACTGAACCAAGCTAGTCGTAAGGTATAATGGTAGAACAACTGTAGGTAAGGGTGTAGAGACATTATTTTGGCCATTTCTAATATTTATTTATCTCCAACTTGCTTGTCGTTATTATCACTCTATTTGAGATAGTGTCAAGTTGACCTTCCGGTCGAGCACTGAGTAGATCCCATCAACCATAAAACAAATTTTATAGAGAATAGAGAAAACAAAAGGACTGGAGTTAGTCGTCGTAAAAATAATGTGACAAGAGTGGACAGAGGTGCATTAACAAAAGGACTGGAGCTAGTCGTACAAATAAGCAAACAAAAGGGTTTGCACGTTTGGTTTACGTAGGAGTAGGATGACTTCCACTACTATGGAGCGCCCTGTGCACAACTGCACATGGCAAGCATGTGGGCTGGCGTAATCCAAAAACAATATAGTAACATTTAATTAACTACCCATCCGTCCCAAAATAAATATTGCTATAGTATCCGTGTCGATCAAACACTTTTTAGTTTGAGCAGATTTATAGAAAATATCATTTATATCTCCAAATAAATTTATTATAAAGTATATTCAACGATTTCTCTAATAATACTAATTATATACTATAAATATTAATATTTTTTATATACATATAGTCAAAGTTAAAAGTTTTCGACTTCTTGAGAAGCGAGAATAATATTTATTTTGGTACAGTACTTGTTTAAGGATTTGTGGAAGATTCGATGCGTGCCAAGGCCTTTGTGCCCAGATATACCTTAGGTGGTCAGTTGTGCGTATCTTTACTCAGAGATACCTTGTAAGGGTTTGTCAGGACTGTTCCCACTTGGGCAGCACCGAACCGATGGATGGGGCTGGGGCGTGCATGCAGCACATGCACGTAGAGCTATTTAATTTGCAAGTGCCGTAGCGACCTAGAGAGGCTACAACTCTGTTCAGTCGCGGACGTTACAGCGAGGAACGTTGCCGACTGGGAGTGGTTTTCCTCTCTTTGTTTTTATGAGACCGGAGTAAGTCAACTATTGGGCACATGACAGGCATGTGGGCTAGCTGGTGCAATCAAAAAATAATAATCACGTTTAGTTAATCACATGGCAGGAAGGTTCGATGGAAAGGACCTAGGGAGTATATATATATATAGAAGACAAAAGACCCAAGTTAGTCATATACAAATGATGCCTACAACAACTATAAAAATCAGTACTGTAATGTTAATAAGCATACCAAGCTTCTTGATTATCATCATCTTTGACGCACTCCACATTTGTCCATTTGGTATGGTCATTGTTCTCTTTTTTTGTGCCACGCACTAATCTTAATTTGTTCTTGGAGAAGTACATATAAGGAGTGATTTGTCAAATTCTTTCTAGAACTAACGAGTTTTACGTTGCAAGTAATTAGAAAATGCAACCACCATGGTTGTACTATTTTTCAAGTATGTAAAAGTAGAGTAACCACCAAAAAGAAGCCCCGTAGATTGTTAACTAGTTAACCGGCCAGTCTAATACGATTGAGTGGACTTCTAAAACTACATACTCTCTCTGTTTCAGTTACATGTTTTTTTAAGTTTTGTTTTAAAACCAAAGTCCTCTAACTTTCACAAATTAGTATACCAGTTTCTACAAACATCAAATTAGTTTCACTTATCCACCATTGAATATGAGTTCAAAGTGCAATTGATTGGTATTGTAGATGTTAATGTATTTTTCTATAAACTTGGTCAAATTGAGAGATGTTTAACTTAAGAAAAAAATAAACTAGAGGCCGTGATAGTCATGAAGAGAAGAAAAATAAAAGACCGTATAGTAGCAAGTCATCCAATGTACGCCTCCTTAAATTACTGTCCCAGTCAAGGCCCAATTAATAATAGTTATATAATCCTTTACGTCATTGCATACATTGAGAGTGCTTGTATGTGTCATAATATAATCCATCATGCATATGACATGATGTACAAGAATAAATATAAAAGCATCACACCATTACAAAAGTTTAAAAAACTTAAACATATATGCATGCTCCTTATGTAGATATTTGCTAAAGTGGTGGGCAGATGATGCCTTTTCTCTGAAAATTTCCCCAGCTACCTCACTACTACAAATTCGACATTCACTGTCGGCTTCATCAATGTCGGTTTTCACAGAACCGGCAGTGATGACTCTTCACCGCCGATTCTGACCTTTAAAATCAGAAAATGATTGGAGGTGGCCGAAAACTGGCAGTGAATGTCCACACCATATGCCTGTGTGTATCGGACCCTAGTTAAGTTTCTTTGTTTATAAAAGCTGGGCTCATGCCTTGAGTCAAAAAAAAAGTCTCGTTAAACAAAAAAATAGAGGCATGTACATCTTACAAAAGAGTGGCGCAAGCACTCAAGAACAAGTAGCACAACACGGCAGGCACAGTATATAAATAGGGGAGGAATGCAGCTAAATAATAGGCATCAATGTCCCTATCGAAACGGCAAACTGCACAAGAGAGTTGAGAGCGAGTTTGAGAGGCCATGAGCTTCTCAGCAGCCATGCAATGGTGGGAGGACTGGCAGCTGCGGCTGCTGGTCCTGGCCAGCCTCTTCTTCCAGTGCTTCCTGTTCGCCGCCGCCGTCGTCCGCAAGCTCCGCGTCCCGCACTGGTTCAGGGCCCTCATCTGGCTGGCCTACCAGGGCGGCGACGTCGTGGCGATCTACGCCCTGGCCACCTTATTCATCCGCCACAAGGAGGAGGCGCTGGCCACGAACCCGGCCAGCGCCCACCTGCAGACGCTGTGGGCGCCTATCCTGCTGCTGCACCTCGGCTGCCAGGACGGCATTACAGCCTACAGCATAGAGGACAATGAGAACTGGAGGCGGCACCTTCTGGTTTCGGTGTCTCAGGTTAGTGCAGTGCAGCAGCCATATTATGTTACATTCATGACCATCTGCAGTGTGGACGGTTCAAATTTTTTTTAAAAAAACTAGTTAATTAATAATTTACTCAAAATATATATCTAGTGGGTAAATAAAGGTATTTTAGAGTGCTGCTACTGGTGGTAGGGTACCAATGCAAGAGGTTAATTAGTAGTGGCGGATCTAGGATTTTACTTCAGGGTATGCCGTCTAAAAATTTTCATATGCTATTCGGTAAAAAACCATCTGACAATTCGGCAAAAAAATTATGACATTTCATTTCCAACGTAATTCGGTATACATGCATTAAATAACACGATAAGTCTTAATTTTGAATATTATGTTGAGAATATCAAAAAATTACAATATAAATTGTTCAAACGCTATACCTATAGTTCAAAATATAGGTATAAAAGAGAAAGAGAGTAAGAGACTTACGATATACCAAATTAGGGTAATGATTTGCATCGCCGCCGCCTTCTTTGTTGCATGTTTTTATGAAAAATAGATGCAATGCCTCGAGTTCTCTTTAAACTGCACAATTGTTGAAAAGCACAATTCAAACAATTAAATAAATTGCACTTGCACGGATTGAATCTTTGATCTTTATATGCGATTATACAAACACTCGCATGATATTATGTACTGAATTTTTTATCAATCGCAATTGTCTATATCCTAATCTCGGCTCATGACGGATGACTCAGATGATTGATCTTAGCAATGAAAGTAGATGTGTTTTTCTATAGAAAGAAGAGGATCAAAGAGCAGAGATTAGATCTCACCTCACCTCTGTGGCCTGAGCGGATCCTCGATCTGACGATCTTAATCCCAATTAGTCACAACATTGCGTACTAGACGATTGGCATGGACACCTGTGTGGATCCATCAATTCGACACGGCGGACGAGACTCCCTCACGCATCGCAGAGTTGCTCCAAATCTAGGGTAGTCGATCCGATGATGTGCGGCATCTGAAAACGATGGACTCACGAGTACAGTCATGTGGTCAATGCATCATTGCATATCCAGCGTCTTGGCGTTGTGTGGCCGCGGGCTGCCTCATCACCGCGTGAAGCCGAGGCCCAGAAAGTGGAAAGCCTGTTTTCGCGCTGCACTCATATGCATGCATATATACATATAAGTTTTCTTGATTTTTTTTTCACAGATATGCATGCATATATACATATACGTGCTGAGATTGCATACCCGTGTAGATCCGCCCCTGTTAATTAGCCTGGTATAGGTTTTTTTGAAAAGGGAATATATTAATATCCTAGCTTCTGCATTGATCAATGCATATGACTATTCCTTATTACAAACAGGGATAAAACGGTCCAGGGAATCTTAAATACATAGTTTTGCGCCATATTGAAAAACAACACCAAAACCTGCTACTGAAAAGCAAGTCTATTACTAAAACTCCAGTCATGTCTTGCAAACACTTCCATCGCGACTGTCTCAATGGTTTTGCAACCCATCTTCATCAAATGGTGATCCTCCTCCTTCTGTAACAGGGACCAAAACCTGGTCCAGTCAGTTCCTCTGAAGATAGCTTGTAAATAAGATGGTGCTACAACCGTATCAAACACAATGTCATTCCGTGTTAACCAAATCGCCCAACAAATTGCACTTGCACCCACAAAAATCTGAGATTTCAGTTTCCTATTTATCATATCCAACCAACCTATAAACAGATTGTGTACACTTATTGGAGGTAGTAGATTAAAGGAAACATAAACAATTCTCCAAATAAACTTAGCAAAATGACAGTCAAAAAGTAGATGTTGTATAGACTCATTCGAAGAACAGAAACAACACTTCCTGTCTCCTTGCCACTGCCGTCGTGCTAAATTATCCTTGGTTAAAATTACTCCCTTGTACAAGTACCACATAAAGACTTTGATTTTGAGAGATAGTTTTAGTTTCCAAATTAATGTGTTATATGGTATAGCTTCTACTCCTAATAAAGCTCTGTACATCGATTTGACAGAAAATAACTCATTCTGATGTAACCCCCACACAAAGCGGTCTCTCTAATTTGTTAGTTGTGCATCTGCCACCATAGCCACCACATTGTGCCATACTTGCAAATTAACACCCATCAGAGATCTCCTAAAGGCTACATTTAACGGTGTCGTAGACAACACTGATCTTACAGACGCATTTTTCCTTCTCACAATGTTATATAATGCAGGAAAGAGTGATTTTAGTGGACGCGGTCTTATCCACGAGTCCTCCCAAAATCGCGCTTGAGACCCGTCACCTAGATCAAACTTTCCCAACGAAAGAAACTCCTTCTTGACCTTCGTAAGGCTAGCCCAAAACTAAGAATCCCAAGGCATGTGTTGAGCCTGCGTCAAACTTTTGTTCCTTATATATTTATTCCTAAGAAATTGTTGCCAAACCTTGTCTCCATTCATCAACTTAAACAACCATTTGCTTAGGAGGCACTTATTGTGAGCATCTAAATTTAGGACTCACAACCCTCCTTGGTCTTTCGGTGTGCAAACTATCTCCCAATTAGCCAATCTGTACTTTTTCTTATGTTCATCACTCTGCCAGAAAAACGTGATCTAAAGTAGTCTAACTTCTTCAAAACCCCTCTAGGAATTTCGAAGAAGGACAACATAAACATGGGAAGACTACTCAAAACAGAAATAATTAGAACAAGCCTCCCTCCTACTGACAGCATCTTACTCCTCCAACAATTGAGTCTTTTTTGAAATCTTTCCTCAACATGTTTCCAATCCTTATTCATGAGTTTTATATGGTGCATAGGAATTCCTACGTATCTTAACGGGAATGGCCCTACATTGCACCCAAAAATTTGTGCATATTCATTTTGATTGGCTTTGGCAGCTCCGTAGCAAAAAAAATCACTCTTATAAAAATTGATCTTAAGTCCTGATAATTGTTCAAAAGCACAAAGCAGGAGCTTTATGTTTTTGACCCTCTCTAGATCATTGTCCATAAAGATAATAGTGTCATCCACATACTGAAGGACTGAAAATCCCTCATCTGCCAAATAGGAACAACCCCTTTGATTTGTTCAGCCTCTTTAGCTCGTAAAATATGGACATTCAACATGTCAACCACTATATTAAACAGGATCGGAGATAACGGATCCCCTTACGCACTCATTTTCTTGTTTGGAAATAATGGCCTATATTACCATTGACCTTTACTACAACACTCCCTCTATAGATGACTTTCGAAATCCATTCACACCAAGTTGATGAGAACCCTTTCATTCTAAGAACTTGTTGTATAAAGGATCATTTTAGTTTATCTTTAAGTGTACTGGTCAATTAGAGTGGATAAACTTCATTCATTAGCGTCTAGGGAGGGGGGATTCTCTGAATCAGTGGATTCAGAAAATTCACTGATGCATAGAGGATTTGGTGCAGCATGGCCCAGATGCCGTTCACACCGTGGATCATCTGGCCTGTTGCTACATGATGATGGTGTGATTAGTGAAATCACCGGATGGAAGGATGGGACATGAACGAGATTGGCCAAGGATGACTTTGTACAGTAACCAAACCGTGCTGCACAGTCCTCTCTGCATACGATGCAGAGAATTTTTTTTCCGCTTAAGGCCTTGTTTGGATGCATATGTATTCACCTCAGTCCACGTGTGTTGGAGTGGAATAGAATGGAACTTAGTTTAATTCCACTCCAATTCACTTTAACGTATGTGGATTGTGATAAATACATGTACATTCAAATAAGATCTAAAGAAGTAGTAGTGTCACGGTGGTGGGGGATGTATTGGGGAAGAATAGACCAGCAGCAGCTCAGCGGCAGCCTGAGCTCTCGGCTTCACGGGCTTCATCCACGGAGGCAGCGTGCGAGACAGGGGCCTCACAGAAGTGAAGGAAGGCGAAATATAGGAGAGTAGGAAACTCATCAATCTATTCCTTAATTAAAAGATGAGGCAGTAGACGCTCTCTAGGTGGTGACCCTCGGTCTAAAGCTTAGGCGTGCCTAGGCATGCGTGGGCATTTCATATCTATGCATATTTATTTCTAAAAGTCTAAAAGAAAAGAAGAAACAGGAGACCAGTGGATCAAGAGTTATATAGAAAGACCCATAAAAGCAACACAATCACCTCACCACTCACCTTATCCATTTGCTGCTCCCAGCTTGGCCGCATGACTCCAAAGTCACAATTGCCGCTCCACCCATCGCACCGTCCCTGCCTCCTCCGCGCCACTCGCCGCCCCCAGGTCATTCCTGTCCCGTCAGCACAGCCCCGCTGTCCCTGTTTCTTCACTGCAGCCGCGCAACATCCCTGCAACCTCTGCTACCACCTGAAGTCCCTTGCATCCTGGTCGCACCTACCGCTAGCCTCCTCACAGCCGCGCTTGCCGCCTCTGCTGCCACTAGCCGTCACTCCCATCCCTCACGCAGCTCTGCTCAGGATCTACAAGCATGCCGTCTATCCTCCGCCAACCCCTTAGGCGAGGCGGTGCCCCTCCACCTAGCGCTTAAGCACGCCTAATAGTGCCTTGTGGAACACTATTTATGACTCACATTTGCCTATGCATGTGCCAGATCACCATCGCCATCTACGTTTTCCGCAAGTCATGGTGGTCAGGTGACATGATCCTACTGCGAGCAGCGATCCTGCTCTTCGTCCCCGGCATCCTCAAGTGCCTGGAGAAGCCATGGGCTCTCAAGAACGCGACGGTGGCGAGCATCATGAACTCCTCCGATTCACGACTGGAAGCAACACTCGAGTCCCTCGACGACGACGCGCAGCAGAAGGAGAAGGACATCAACTCGCAGGAAAAGTACGTGCAGGCCGCAGCCAAGTCCGTCGCCAACCCGGGGACCCAGCCTGTGGAGCTCTTCGAGGACGATTTGGCTGACCTGCCGTACCACCTCTTCGTGGACCGTGGCCACCCCTACTCCATCCGGCTCCGGAACCTGCGGCTCGTGGCGCCGCGCTCCGCGAGAGCCGCCGACGTGCACGACCTGGTGCGCTCGTCCCTCTCCAAGGCGTTCGACCGCCTGTACACTAAGCACAAGGCGAGCTTCGGCGGCCTGCTGCGCGCCGCCGTCGCGCTGGTGACGTTCGTGGTCATCGGGCTGTTCCAGAGGACACACCGCGGCGTGTACGACCGCTCCGACGTCGTCGTCACCTACGTCCTGCTCGGCTGCACCGCCGCGCTGGAGTTCGTCTCGGCGTGCCTGGTCCTGGCGTCGGGCCTGCTGCGGCCCGACGACAAGCTCGCCCAGTACAACCTCATCGGTTACCTCGCCCGCAACGAGAAGCACCCGTGGTTCTGGGCGCTCGCCCGCCTGCTGGGAGCCAGGGGCCTCCTGGACCGGCTCTGGTGCACGGCGCCGCCCCAGCCGTCCCGCGGCGTCACCACGCTCGTCTACGACCACGTCGCCCGCGGGTGGAAGGATTACATAGGGAAATCCGAGTGCAACGCCGCCGCGGCCGTGAGAGACTACCGGCTGTTCAACGACAGCCGCGGCCGGCGGAAGCTGCAGTGGGAGGGATGCGCCATCAAGGAGAGGCAACAGACACTGGAGACGGAGGGATGCCGCGTCCGGATTCCGAAGGCCATCGAGAAGAGCCTGCGGAGGCCCTTCGACGAGAGCGTCCTCCTCTGGCACCTGGCCACGGAGTTCTGCTACTTCGACCACGTGGACACCGGCCACGACGCCACCCGCCACAGCAGGATGATGTCCAACTACATGGCGTACCTGCTGTTCGTGAAGCCAGAGATGCTGATCCCCGGTGCCAGGTGCAGGCTCTTCAGGGCAACATACCTCGAGCTCAGGAAGATACTCAAGCCGCCGCCGGAGGATGAGCTAGCGGAGGCAGAGCTAGAGCCGACCGGGAAGAAAGCGCGTCCACCAAGGTCCGAGAACGAGATGGTGCGGAAGGTGATCCAGAAGGTGAAAAGCACCATTGGTCTCGGGCCTCTCGGCTCAGAAAATGTTGTTCACAAAGCCTGGGCGGTCGCCAACGAGCTTAAGGAATTTGCCAAGGAGAAAAAAAAGGAGTTCAACGATGACCTGAAGGACAGGAACGAGAAGATGAAGAATCTGAAGATGGCCATGGATTCGGCAAAGAAAAAGGCAGACAAGCTGCTCCTGGAGGGTAAGGATATTTCCATAATGCAGGAAGTGGAAAACGCCAAGAAGAATGCAGAGGAGTTCATCCAGCTGGAGAAAAAGAACAAGCTAACGAAGGAGGAGGAGGAGAGGCTCACTCAGCTCGTGGAAAGCGCCAAGAACAAGGCAGAGGAGTACATCAACATGGAGAACAAAAAGAAGCAAACGAAGGAGGAGAACAAGTCAGAGAACGACGAAACGAAGGCGGAGAAGTCCACCAAGAACGAGCAAGAGAACGCGGAGGTAAAAATGAGCTCAAGGCCACGGAGGAAGAGAAGGAGAAGAAAATGGTGAAGGATTTCTCTAACAGTGCACAGGCGGTCATCAACGAGATCGACAAGAAGAACAAGCAGCTCAAGGACCTCGTGGAGAGGAATCTTATAACCGACGAGGAGGAGCTGCTCATGATTCGAGCAAGAGAGCTCGCGGATGATAAGATGTGGGCGGTGATCCAGGGCGTGTGGGTAGAGATGCTCTGCTTCTCCGCCGGCAGGTGCCGTGGGTACCTGCACGCCAAGAGCCTGGCCAACGGCGGCGAGTACCTCTCCAACGTCTGGCTCCTCCTCTCCTACATGGGGATGGAGACCATGCCGGAGAGGGTGCAGAGGCCGGAACCGCCAGCGGTTGGGGACGAGACCATGCTGGAGAGGATGGAGAGGCCGAAACCGCCCGGGGTTGGGGACAAGACCATGCCGGAGAGGATGGAGAGGCCGGAGCTGCCCGTGGTTGGGGACACCGGAGCTCTGGTAAGGACGCCCACGGATGAGGATATGGAGGACCTCGTCGGTGAGCAAAACGTTTGATGGACAGACACAACAGCGCCCTGATGAGTGATGAGCCTTGGAGATTGATTGCATGGTCTCGTGTTTCATGTTGCCCTTCATTTCTGTTCTGCACGAATTTTTGTTTCGTCAGTCGGTCTGTTTCAGGGATGTGTGCTGAGTGTCGTCCTTTGTGTGGCTAATCCTGCTTCTGACACTAATCTTGTTCTGTAAATCACATAAAGCTATATACACAGGCCCGTTGCTTTTGCTTGTACAAGTTACATTAAATGCGTATACGTGCCCATCTGAGTTATGTGTTACTATAGTACATTCTTCCCGTTGTTGTCAATTCTTTTATTTTTGTCTTTGGATGATTCAAATGGAAAAAAATCATGACACTACATGGATCACATTTTACAGACACAGGGACGCACTACCGGAGCCGGCTGCTTTGCCGAGGGCCCCAGGCTCTCGGCAAAGCCTCTAAGTTCCTCGGTAAAGCCTTTGCCGAGCGCAGCTCTCGGCAAAGTGCCCTCGGCAAAAATCCAATCGGCAAAGGCTTCTTTGCCGAGAGCTATTTATCGAGCACTCGGCAAAGCTTTTGCCGAGTGCCCGACGCTCGGTAAAGCACGAAATAAAAAAATGCGAAAAAAACCTGAAAAAAATTTTAATCGGGGGAGGGGCCCACTCATGTATATCTAATTATGGTTCACTCATGTATATACCTTGTTCGTTTTTTTCAAATCCAGGACCTCCCCAAGTCCATCTATCCATTCACCACATGACCACAATGCCGTGGGACACAACGATGACGACGATTTCATACAAGCAGACAAGGCTGCATCCCCACGCTGGTCGTATCTCCTCCACGACATACTCCAACGCCGCCAGCGGCCCAATCTCCTCCACAACAGTAAGCTCCGCGCTGCCGCCGCCTCCGCCAATGCCGACAACGGCCGCACCGGCTGGTCCATCGAGGAACAAGAGGCCCGTTGGCTCACAGAGATCGGTCCCACCACCTCCGCCGAAGAAACAAGTCATGGTCACGAAGATCCTAAAGATGACCAAGTTTCCATACGAGAAGAGTGATGAAGAACTTAATGCTTCAGTCAAGGCAGAAGTGAAAGCGTTCTTCGAAAAGACCAAAGCTGACGCACGAGCAAAGCAAGAGAAGCCATACCTAATATATCCTCGTGTAAAGCTACGTCAAGTGGTGCAAGCTATGCAAGACGAGAAGTGTGCCGCTAGTAAAAAAACCAGCGCCACCACTATCAGACTATGAGCATACTATTACAAAGAAAATCAAGGAGGACAAAAGGAAACAGAAGGCGGTCGGGAAAGATGTTGCACAGCTCGGCCAACAAGCGCAGCAATCAGTGCCGCCACTGGTGGTTGAGAATCAATATGGTTCCAACATGAACTTGATGCAAATGTCGGTGTCTGATGATGTGGACTTAGATGAACTAGCCAAGTGGATGAATGTGACTGGGCTTTTATTAGAACAACTTCTCGGTCGGGAGGAACTTAAAGAGGCCGAAGTTGTTGATGAATAACGGAGGAAGTACGTATATGGCAGGAGTCTATGCGACCCTGCAAAGGTAAAAATCTTGGTACACAAATGTACAAGCTGCACCAGTATTACTTGAGATTCTGTGCACAACATCAAAGTGAACAATATCTGGGCGTCCAAGTCAGAGACCGTCACTACTTCCGTGGAGATGACGTCATCTGGGTATAGTTTAGTGAAATACACCAGCTTCTCTATATGTATGCTCTTGACAAATCTCACATAAGCTGCTACTGTCTGTAAGTGATTCTTCCTTTTAATCAATAATCCCACTCTAGCATATGTACGTATTCGTAATTACTATGCTCACGATGTGTAGACACATGATGAGAGAACTCAGATTGAAACAAGACGATTGAATTGGTTTTATCGATCCGTATGTCGTGTACAAGGACACAAAGACTAAAGATCCATTCAATCTGAAGATCAAGAAAATAGAGAAAAACCTCCGAAGATTCTTTTATAACCAAAGGCATAAGGAGTTGATACTCTTCCCTTACAATATGGGGTAAAGTGTTGTGTTATATCATGTCTTAGTCAATCCAACATTAATATATATATATATATATATATATATATATATATATATATATATATATATATATATATATATATATATATATATATATATATATATATATAGTTGACTCTGTAAACAAATACAGGGATCACTGGATACTCATTGAGATTAAGATCAAGGAACAAACTATAAATGTGTGGGACTCAATGAGAAAAGAGCTGGCAATATACCAAGACATGATCCAGAGGTAAGTTCTATCATTCGTTAATTATCGTTGCCTGCTCCTTTAATTTACTATGCTATACCTAATCAACGACCGACTTATTGGGCAGGGCTTGGGCTTGGCTATAACAAAGATATCGTACGGATCTGAAAGTGCCACTCCCCCCTCCTATTCTACATAAGTGGGTGTCCAGACAACCGTACGAAACCAATTTATGTGGATACTACGTTTGCGAGTACATGCGGTGTAGCAAATTTACACCTGCTAAAGAGATGCTAAAAGTAAGTAACATGTGTATATAGTAAATCTTATATTATTAATATCTTTTTCTTTAATTAATGCAAATGGAAGGAGTGGGAATTGAAAGAACAAGTGTTCAAGCACACAATACTCGTCGCAATCCAGGAGATGATCGCAGGTTTCATCAACGATCATGTCATCTCGGAAGACGGTGAGTTCCACCATAACCCTAGGTTGAATTTGAATAGTCCAAACAAGAACGAACACTTGTATGAGCTTTGAGTGACGGGCAAACATTTGTGTAACTCATTAACCGGCGGCCGAACACTTGATTACTTGTATATTATTGTAAATGTAATGTGTATGTACGTATATGTATAGCTCTATAATATATATATATATATATATATATATATATATATATATATATATATATATATATATATATATATATATATACACGGCAGCGCTATTCTACACCCTAGGTGTAGAATAATATTCTACACCACAAGTCAAAACTGACCTGAAGAAATACTGAGTACTGCTGAACCACGTTCAGTATCAGTCAGTACTATACCTAGCACCTCAAAAATACTGAATAATACTGAAACGTGAGTACTAAATAGTACTGAATTTTGTTCAGTATAACAGCTTGGTGTAAAATAGTATTATACATCTAGGGTGTAGAATAGCGCGTATATATATATATATATATAGTTTCATACTTTATTTGTGTGCAATAATAACGCTCTCGTATAGGTGCAACGTATACGGATAATAGCAGCGAAGAATAAATTGAAAAACAATATAACTGAAAACCAAAATCAATAATGAATTAGAAAGAAAAAGGAAAAAGAAAAAAGAACCTTTAGTCCTGGATGGTAATACCAACCGGGACTAAAAGGTGCTGCGCCACGTCGATGCCTGGCAGCACCTTTAGTCTCGGTTGGTATTACCAACCGTCCCTTTAGTCCCGGGCCTGAGAACTGGAATTAAATGTGGGACATTTAGTCCCGAAACCGTAGTCCCGGCTCGCAGCCCGGGACTAGAGGTCCTTTTGGATCGGGACTACAGCCCCGTTGTGCAGCAGTGGAACCAAGTTAACCAAAACCGATTTTGGTCGGTGATTAGTTCTACAACAAATTCGGTTACACTTCTCCAAAACAAAAATTCTTGATAACCGATTTTACTGAGTTAACCGAATGCATAGGCCTACGTCTATGGGCCGCTTACGTAAGTAGTATTTTGATTCGTTCGGTTCGACTCATCTACTGTAGTCAATTTTGGTTCAGACGCATAAACATAGATGCCTACAATGTCCATTGTTCGATTATCTACGCCCACGGTTCCATTTCTACCGACACTGGAGCTGCTCAAAGAGTAGCTACACACTGTGTCAAACAAATGGTCCATTATAAGTCAACTAAAGTAATCCATATATATTGTTTGTCAATTTGTAAAGTAGTCTAGACAGTACAGATGTCAGAGCTAGAGTAATACATACTCGCTCCTTCCTCATGTAGTTCACGTTTTAGATTAGAACACAGGAATCAAGGAGAAGTGAAATAGAAAACAGAGAGAGAGAGAGAGATAAATAGTAGGCTGAGTTATTAATAAATTGTCAATGCCCCTCCCTACGTATGCTATTTCATCTTTCCAGTCTCCAGCGGACAAGGCTGAGTTATTAATAAATTCAAAACGTGGAAAGTAGTAGAATTTTGCTTACATGCATGAACTCTTTCAGTTTTTTCAGTCCGGTCCAAGGTATGATAGGAGTCTACGCTAGTCAACTGTGCTGAGCAAGAAAAGCAAGTTGCGCAAAGAACAAATGCAAGTAGCCAACTAGGGAGGACATGAGGACTACTATGGATCAATAGCTCACACAAACTTAGCATGCATTTAAGTGGAGGAACAAGGACGGGAGCTTGGACATCTATCCCGGCCCTATCCAAACATTCCCATCCCCACGTTCATCAGCTAGCCTCGAGATCGATCTGAGAGATGGGTGAGTCCACTGAGAACAATACGGCCGGTTTCACGGAAGCCCTGGAGTTCTGGCAAGAAAACCAGCTGCGCATCCTCGTCGTCGCGAGCCTCGTCATCCAGTGGTTCCTCTTCGTCTTCGCGCCCTTTCGTCAGCGTCGAATCCCAGGTTTGCTGAGGCTCTTCATCTGGCTGGCCTACCTGGGCAGCGACGCCGTGGCCACTGTGTACCGGGCACCGGACATGGCCGGACCAGGTCGCGCAGTACAACCTCATTGGGTACGTGGCTCGTAGCAGGAAGCATTCCTGGCTTATGAAGGTGGCAGCCCGGCTGGGCTGCAGGGACCTGGTCGACCAGCTCTGGACCATGAAGCCGTGCAAGGGCACTTCGTCCAAACAAATCACCGGCCTCGTCCACGGCCACGTCGCCGGAGCATGGACGGAGGGTCACATAACCGGCGCTGACTCGTTCCGGGCGTTCAACGACTACCGGGGCCAGTGGACGCTCAACAGAGAGGTCGGGCGCAGCGTACCATCCATGGTAGTGATCAGTGGCGGATGTAGGATGCGGAATAAGGGGGGGCTAAAACAACAGAGATGTTGATTTGCACGAAGATTTAACGGTGAAATCAAGTTTTTGCTACAGTAATTAGCATTGAAATCAAGAAATTAGGGGGGGCTGGAGCCCCCCAGCCCCCCCTTTGGATCCGCCACTGGTAGTGATGAGCGTGTCGAGGCCGTTTGACGAGAGCGTCCTGGTCTGGCACCTCGCCACCGACTTCTGCTTCCACCTCCTCCAGGAGGACCCGTCCCCCTCCAGCGCCGCCGCGCGTCGCTGCAGGGAGATGTCCAACTACATGGCGTACCTCCTCTTCGTCAAGCCGGAGATGCTCATGCCCGGTGCCCGGCGCAACCTGTTCAGAGACGCGCGCGGCGAGCTCGTGGACATGCTCCAGGAGGATCCTCCGCGCACGCCGCGGGGGCGGGGCAAGAGGGGCCTCGCGCACAAGGTCATCCAGCTGCTCAAGAGGGACGGCGACGATGACGGTGTCCAGGGCTCAGCAGGCGGCAGTGTCGTTCGTCAGGCTTGGAGTGTCGCCGAGGAACTCATGGATTCGCACAAGGGCAACGAGGAGAAGATGTGGACGGTGATCCAGGGCGTGTGGGTGGAGATGCTCTGCTTCTCGGCCAGCCGGTGCAAAGGCTACCTGCACGCCAAGGGCTTGGGCACAGGCGGGGAGTACCTGTCTTACGTCTGGCTCCTGCTCTTGTACATGGGGATGGAGACCTTGGCGGAGAAGATGCAGAGGACCGAGCTATACGAGGGCCCCACGGCAGCAGGGTCGTCCATCAGTGGCCAGAATGTTTGATAGACTATTTCTTGTTTGATCCCTTGCTACTCCGTTCTGCACGATAGATACATTCTGTTTGTTTTGTCAGTCCACCATGTGGCTTCGTACCGTCGTACGTGTACCTCCCGTGTTGCTGCATGGTTCTATGTGCCCAGTTGTTTTTTACAAACTCTAATGTATAATGATACATGTAACTCATTGTTCTCGAAAGTTTCATCTACAAAAGCCAAAAAAATGGATTTATAATTTAGGACGGACAAGCAGTGGTGGAGCTCGTCTAATTCTACGCCTAGGCCATATAAGTACGTCAACAATCCGCGCCGCGTCATGTAACGAGAGACGCACAGATTGAACAACAAATTTAACACATAAGTGCATACTTCAAGCGGGATTTGATAAAAACTTTAATGCACAAAAACTCTTGACATTATAGCTATTCATAACATTGAGCTTTTTAAGAAAAAATTGCTCGTAGATAAACCAATACTACATCTTCGTGGTAAGAATAATTTTTGGATAAAAATTGTGAAACAAAGTAGTACCTAATTTCTATTTCTCTTCATTCATATTTTCCGTGTAGATAAAAACATTTGAGTTTCCAGATGAACGGGGACGCTTCAAGTATGCTCAATTCGGATGATGGTATCATGAACCAATTCAACCAAAAAAAAACATGTTCATTCAGACATTCACAATGGTCCTTTTTTACAGCATCATACCTGTGCAATAGATTTCTCCGTTTAAATATATATATCTACAGGTGACGCTTAGCTTGTACCCTCCTCAAAAGTATATTTTCTATCATTTGACGTGGAACAAATCAGTTTGTTCAAAATAGGGAAGCATTTGTATTTTAGATATTTTGATACACAAATGATACTGAACTTTCAAATCACTGCACTGCACTGCACGTATACAAAGACAAGGTTTTGCATATGGAAATTTGTGATTTTGAATCATGTCCGATCCAACTCCAGCAAATTCCTGTTGGGAGCTTGATGTGCAGCCTCTGCTTTACTTCCATTTTCACCCTTTTGATGTCGACAAAGCAGCAAATGAAGTTCGCAGTGTTTGTTCTTCCATCATTGACATTGACAAAATGATAAAGTTTGTCATCAGCTAATTGCTACTCGTCAAATTCAAGGAAAAAAAAGGGACTCTGCAACTCCATACATAGAATTTGGTTGGATGACCCAAACTGCACGTTGTTTTACAGATAGGTGATGACTTAAACTGGAAGAACAGCACAAAAGGGCAGCCGCCGCAATACCAGTATATGGAACAAACTTACAAACAAGCTGGAAAGGAACAAACTGAGGGTAATGTACATAAGATGAAGCGTACATACGAGAGGTAAAAAGGTCTCCAAAGGTATATGCACTTTTATCTGTCAGACCATGTCGTCACCTTCTGGCGAATGCGAAACCAGTGAAGCCGCTGCGGTGCCATCGCCGCCGCCATCTGGTGGAGCCGTCACTCATGTATCCGCTGTCGTACCAATGGCACTGCCACCGGTAGCTACAGCCGTTGAAGCTGCTGTCGTGGCATTGGAGCTGCCACCGTTGTTTGTTGTTTCTTCCTCCTGCAGCTTGGTCGTCTGCATCCGCTCTGCCAAGGTCTCCATCCCCAAGAAGGACATGAGGAGCCAGACGTAGGAGAGGTATTCCCCGCCCTTGCCTAAGCTCTTGGCGTGCAGGTAGCCTCTGCACCTTCCGGCAGAGAAGCAGAGCATCTCCACCCACACGCCCTGGATCACCTTCCACATCTTCTCGCCATGCATGCTGTGTAATTTCTTGAGTTCCTTAGCAGAAAGCTTCCAAGCATCGTGAACGATGCTTAAATCCTCATCGCCCGTCGCCTCGTGAATATTTACGGAGCCCTCTCCGACAGTCGCGTGCTTGATATTGTGGTCTATATTTTGGGCTAATAAAACCATTTCTGTTTGTGGCGTGGCCTCCTGCGGCGAGGGCCTTGCTGCATACCCTCCGATTGTTGATGTTTCAGTTTCACCCTGATAGTCTTTATAAGCTGTTTGTATGCTGCTCTGAAAAGGCTGCGTCTAGCGCCGGTCATCAGCATCTCCGGGTTGACAAACAGCAGGTACACCATGTAGTTGGACATCTCCCTGCAGCGACGGACGGTTTCTTCGCGGGAGGTATGCGGATGCATAAGGTGGAAGCAGAAGTCTGTGGCGAGGTGCCAGACGAGGACGCTGTCGTCGAACGGCCGCTGCAGGCTCCGGGTGAGGCTGTCTCCGCACTCTTCCCGGTTGAGAATCCACTGGCCCCTGTTGTCGTTGAAGGCTCTGAAGGTGGCCATGTCCTTTATGTGATGCTCCGTCCACGCTTGGGCGATGTAGCCGTGGACAAGCTTGGTGATCTCGCGGGAGGACGACTTGGACGGCTTCATACACCAGAGCTGGACGACCTTCTTTCAAGACCAACCAAGCCAACGAGAGCCTCGACCCCGCAGCTCGGGCTCGAGGCCACCGGTTACAAGACTAGCAAGGCGACCGATGATCTAGGTGTGGCTACCTGCTCCCTCACTATCGCCACGACGCCATCGAGAGAACAGGAGACAATGATGAAGGCCACGGCAAGCTCATGTCGTATAGGACGGTTGGCGAACCACCACCGTGCCAATAGTGCAGACGCGATTGACACTGTAGCATCACGCCACATCATGCCGCGACGTGGGCACGAGATCATGACGATAACCATACCTGGATGTACGCTGTTGCAAAGACAAGACGGCCTTCCTTGCAAGTCATGTTTACTAGTTTCACTTCCCTCGGGGTCACGACCACTCGGTCGGGAGAACCCACCTCCATCTGTAACCTGGCCCTCGGACTCTATATAAGGACGACCAGGCCTCCCATCCAGGGGGACAGACTCCCGAGAATTCATTCGGGTTTCGTCCCCCTAGCTTCTCCTACCTCTTTCCATCTTCTAACACACCCCATTATAACAACTTCAGAACATTCAACCGAGGAACAAGCACTCGATCTTCTGTAAGACTGGACGTAGTGCTCCGCCCTGAACCAGTATAATTTCCCATGTCTTTGAATGCTACCATCGTCTTTCTAGAGCAACGCGACATATGTATAAATTCACTCGTCGGGTGACAAAACACTGACACCTTCCACAAGTCTCCGAAGTGGAAAATGAGCACTTGACAGATGCCTTCTCGGAATTAGAAGTAAGGGCAGCAGTGTTCCAAATGGAATATAATAAGACACTAGGCCCAGATGGTTTTCCACCAGAGTTTTATCAGGTCTTCTGGGACTTATTAAAAGATGAACTGATGGCTATGTTTATGGAATTCCATGAGGGAACCTTGCCTTTGAATAGTCTCAACTTTGGAACGATAATTTTGCTACCAAAAAAGAAAGATGCGAAAGTGATTCAACAATACAGACCAATATGTTTGTTGAATGTTTCTTTTAAAATCTTTACCAAAGTTGCAACTAATAGATTATCTACTATTGCCCAGAAGATTATTAGACCAACACAAACAGCGTTCCTTCCAGGTAGAAACATTATGGAAGGCACAGTAATACTTCACAAGACAATACATGAACTTCACTCGAAAAAACAAGATGAGATAATCTTCAAGATAGACTTTGAAAAGGCATATGATAAAGTAAAATTGAGCTTTCTACAACAAACTTTAAGGATGAAAGGTTTCTCACAAAAATGGTGCTCTTGGGTGAAGCAGTTCACACAAGGAGGAAATGTAAATATTAAGGTGAATGATCAACTTGGTTCCTACTTCCAAATGAAAAAAAGGTTTAAGGTAAGGTGACCCAATGTCTCCAATACTATTTAATATAGTGGTAGACGTGCTGGCTATACTGATTGCTAGAGCAAAGGAAGCAGGTCAGGTAGAAGGGGTCATACCTCACCTTGTCCAAGATGGCTTGTCCATCCTCCAATATGCGGATGACACAGTAATATTTATGAGCCATGATGTTGAAAGAGCGAGAAACATGAAGTTAATTTTAAGTACTTTTGAGCAACTCTCAGAGCTTAAAATTAACTTTCACAAGAGTGAGATCTTTTGCTTTGGTAAGGCAAGGGATCATGAGGTGTTTTATTCGCAGCTGTTTGGATGTGGGGTGGGTAAGTTTCCTTTCCGTTACCTTGGTTTATCTATGCACACTAGGAAGTTGAGTAATAAAAATTGTCAAACAATCGAAAACAGAATTGAGAAGAAGCTGAGTGGTTGGAAAGGAAAGTTGCTTTCGGTAGAAGGTTGCTTGGTTTTAATAAACTCGGTGTTCTCTAGCTTACCGATGTTTATGATGTCATTTTTTGAACTCTCAAAAGGAGTTTTGGAAAAGATTGACCGTTTAAGATCAAGATTCTACTGGCAAAATGACCAACACAAGCGCAAATATAGGCTAGCTAAATGGGAAATTTTGTGCCAACCAAAAATCCAAGGTGGCTTAGGTATTCATAATTTGGACTTACAAAACAAATGTTTGTTAAGTAAATGGCTTTTCAAATTGCTAAATGAGGATGGCATGTGGCAAGAATTATTGAGGAATAAATATATAAAAGATAAGACTATAGGGAGTAGTACTAAAAAGCCAACTGACTCTCATTTCTGGAAAGGCTTGATGAATGTTAAAGATACTTTTATGGGTTTGGGTTCATTCAGAGTGAAAGACGGATCACAAACTCGTTTTTGGATTGATGCTTGGTTGGGTAACCAACCACTAAAAGATAGATTTCCTGCGTTGTTCAATATTGTGAGAAGAAAACAAGATTCGGTGGCAAGAGTACTTGCTTCAGTCCCACTTAACATTTCCTTTCGCCGTAATTTAGTGGGTAGGAATCTAAGGGACTGGCTTAGAATTGTTGCTTCTATACAAGATGTGAACTTACGGGGGAAAGAGACACATTTGTTTGGGCTTTACATTCATCAGGTAGCATCTCGGTTAAATCCATGTATGCCAAGTTAATTAACAATGGTGTCAGAGCGTCACAAGATTTATGACAGATCAAGATTCCTACAAGAATAAAGATATTCTTGTGGTACCTAAAAAGAGGTGTAATTGTAACCAAAGATAACCTTACAAGATGCAGCTGGAATGGTGACAAAAGTTGTTGCTTTTGTCACTCTACAGAGACTATTCACCACCTTTTTTTCGAATGTTCTTATGCCAAATTTCTGTGATGCGCTGTACACTTATTATTTGGAATAGCACCACCTCTCAACATAGACGATTTATTTGTTACTTGGTTTAAGATGGGTGGTGTCATTTATAACTCATTGTTATTAATGGCAGGTGCGGCTTTATGTTGGAAAATTTGGTTAATAAGAAACGAAGTGGTTTTTGACTAATGCAGACCAAAAACTTTTTTGTAGGTGCTCTTCAGGGGAGCCCATTGGCTACGGTAGTGGGCAAGACTGCAGCGGCGTGATGATCTACAGGACCAGCTGACCCTTGCTGGGCAGCATTTGAAGACTTCAGCCCTGCATTTCTTTAGTTCCAGTGGATGGTTATCTACTAGGTTTATTGGTCTTTCTTAGGCAAGACTTCTCTTCAAGTTTTGTTTCCCAAAGTCTGGATGTGAGCTTCTGAACACTACCGGAAACCGGTTCTTTGCCGAGTGTCAAGTGGTTTGCCGAGTGTTTTTTTACGGGCACTCGACAAACCGGCTCTTTGCCGAGTGCCAAATAAAAAACACTCGGCAAAAAAAAACACTCGATAAAGAAGGTCTTTGCCGAGTGCCAAAAAAAACACTCGGCAAAGACCTCTTTGCCGAGTGTTTTTTTGGCACTCGGCAAAGAAGCTTCTTTGTCGAGTGTTTTCTTTTGACACTCGGCAAAGAAGTCTTTGCCGAGTGTTTTTTTTTGCACTCGGCAAATACAAATTTCAAAGCACATTTTGAAGCAGTAAATTAATTTAAATGAAAAAGTTTTCAACTACAAGTATAACTCATCAAGATGTACAATTTTTATTTTGGTCATTTCTTCGTATGACAAAATGAAAGTAAATTTGTTCATAAATCTTACATATCTCTCTTGTATTTTATGAAACTATTAGAGAGATATAAGATTTGTGTTAGAACTACCATGTCGGATGCACAAATGATCAAACAACTAAAATAAACTTTGTAGATCTCGAAAAGTTATAAAAATTTGTAGTTGAAAACTTTTTAATTTAAAATTATCTTGTCATGCAAAACTGCATCTAAATTTTAAAAATTTAAAATTCGAATTTTTCAAAATACCTCGGATAGAAAAACAGCCAAAATAAACTTTGTAGATTTTGAAAAGTTACGAAACTTTGTAGGTGACAACTTTTTAATTTGAAATCATCTTGTCATGCAAAACTGCATCTGAATTTCAAAAATTTAAAATTTGAATTTTTCAAAAAACCTCGGATGGAAAAACAACTAAAATAAACTTTGTAGATCTCGAAAAGTTATGAAACTTTGTAGGTGACAACTTTTTAATTTGAAATCATTTTGTCATGCAAAACTACGTTTGAATTTCTCAAATTTAAAATTTAAATTTTGTAAACGATCTTGGATCGAGAAATTTCCTAAACGAAAAAGTGTAGATCTCGAAAAGTAATAAAACTTTGTAGTTGATAATTTTTTTTATTTGAATTCATTTAGGCCCTCAATCAAGCAGGTCGGTCACAGTGAGAAAGCACAAATGTGCTGCACGCTGGATGATCCGTGTGCTGCTCCACGTCAGGGATCCGAAAGCAAGGCTGGTGGCCACTCATGGCACGCCACGCGTGCGGCAGTTTGACCCAGGGTTTTTTATCCCGGTCGGTAAACCGCGGTTTACCGCGGTAACCGGGCTTACCGGGCCGGACCGGTTCCGGTCCGGTCCGGTTAGGTATTCCCCAAATTCAAATTTAAAATTTGAAAAAAAATGCTGAAAAAATTCCTAAAAATAGTTCATGATTTATAGAAGCCAATGGTGTAAAAATTTTTCAAATTCGAGTTCGTTTAGTATTTATTTATACGTATAGAAGTTTGAAAAAAAAAGAAAAAGAAAAATCCCAGTCCCGGCCCGTTAAGGCCCATGAGGCCCATTAGGCCGCCATGGGCACAAAATGCGCCGGGAGCTGCGGGGGGGGGGGGGTCAACGCGCCCAGAAGCTTATCCGCTCCCGTCCGCCCCCCGCCCGCTCCCCTTTGGTTCCGTCCGCCCGCCGCCGCCGCGCGACCGCCCCGGCTCGCCGGCTTACCGCGCGGTCCGGGTGGTTTACCGCGCGCCCGCCGCAGCGACGGTTAGCCGGCCAGAAGGCGCGGCTAACTGCCCGGGAGGAGCGGCTTACCGCTCGGTTCGCCGGGCGACCGCCAGGTAAGTTTTTTTTGTTTTTTTTCTTTAGAGTAGTATTAGCTTTAGGATTTAGGTATGGTTTATGTGTTAGGATTTAGGAAAGATCTAGGATTTAGGTAGGATTTGTGTTAGGATTTAGGATAGGTTTTTGGTTAGGTTTTAGGTAGGATTTACTTTAGGATGTTTTTTTAGATTTAGGATTAGAGGTAGGATTTGTGGTAGGATGTATATTTTAGGTATATATTGTGTAGATACATTTTATTTAGGTGTGACTTTGTGTTGTCCATTTATGCAGGTAGACAATGTCAGGCAGAAACAGAGATGTTGTATGGGAGCATGGTGAAAATCTTGCTCCTAGATGGAGATGTAATTATTGTCATGTGACGAAAGCAGGCGGTGGTTGCACTAGATTTAAACAGCATTTGGCTGGGCACGGGGCGGACACCTTGCATTGCGACCGTGTGCCACCAGATGTGCGTGCGTACTTTCAGCGAGATCTTGACAGAGCTAAGAAGACGACTGCTGACCGGGCTCGACAAAGGTTGGCACGAGAAAAAGCTGCAGCGGAGGGAAACCATCCCCTCGGTGATGATGAATATGAGGCTCAGATGAAGGAAGCACTAAACCAGTCGAGAGCAGAATATGACTACGAGCAGAGGGTGCAACAGAGAGGAGATAATTACGACCATGGAGGGGTTAGTGGTGGTGGTGGTTCGCATGGTGGGAATCCTAGTGAGAGGTTGTTTAGAAGAGCAGGATCACAGAGGGAGACTCCTGTGGAAGTGGAGGACTATCATGTGGCAGCCGGTGGGAGGAGAGGAATGCACTAACAAAGGATTGATACAGGGTCTTGGACGCAGAAGGGGAAAAATGCAAAGGAAGCTATTGGTAAAGCTTGGGAAAAGTTTTTCCATTATGTAGGAATCCCAGGACGAAATGCCGACAATCCGTACTTTGTCAGTGCGGTCCGAGAGACACAGAAGTGGGGTAAGTACCTATAGTTGGAGACCTGTGGCCTTATGTATCTTTCCATATTCTCAGTCTTTGCTTATGGTTTCAGGTGAAGGCATCGCGTCACCCACTGGAAGGGATATTGATGGCAAGTACCTAGATCAGAATGAGAAAGACTTAAAGGATAGGTATGCAAAGTTTCAGAAGGAGTGGCCCAACTTTGGTGTCACGTTGATGTGTGATTCATGGACTGGCCCCACTAAAATGAGTGTCATAAACTTTCTGATTTATTGCAATGGGGTCACATGGTTTCACAAATCCATTGATGCATCTGGAAAAAGTCAAGATGCTAACTATTTGTACAGGGTACCTCCTAAACATAGTTATCATGTGGTTCTTTTTATTTATATATATATGTGTATATATAATATGTTCTGCTTTTTTTCAGGAGATTCGGAAGGTGGTGGAGGAGATTGGTGCCGAGCATATTGTCCATGTGGTCACCGACAATGGCGCCAACTACAAGAAAGCTTGCAACTCACTGAAAGAGGAGTATGGTCACACCTTGTCTGGCACACACCATCAACTTGATGTTGAAGGATATTGGTAACAGGCCCGATCATGCAGGTATGTTGCAAGTATGCAAGCGAATTTCAACTTGGTTGCACAACCATTCTCAGTTGAATCATATGATGAAGAAAGCAATTGGTGGTGAGTTGGTCAAGTGGAATGGCACTAGATTTGGGACCAACTACATGTTTCTAGAGAGCTTTCATCGAAAACGTGAACAGTTCATGCAGTGGATGGGATCTCCTGAGTTTTTGCAGAGCAAGTGGGCACTCACTGAAGAAGGTCGATATGCTCATGTAAGGTTGTCAAATATTCAGTGGTGGGAGGGATTGGAATACATCATCAACACAGTTCAACTAATTTACAAGTTCCTTCGTTTCGCTGATCAAGACAAGCGGCCCAACATGTGTGACGTGGTGTACGAGTACTAGAATTGCAAACAAGAGTTGGAGTCATTCTTTGGAAGGAATGCGCAAACATGGAATGAGTATAGACAGATTATGGACGCAAGGATTCATGACGTGTACATAGGGACGTATGTGGGTGCATGTATGATAATGACTTATGTTGATTTAGCAAGCTCTATATATTGAATATTTACCGTATGCTTATTTGAATCATATGTTGCAGCTGCTGTTCTAAATCCAAAGCTTACATATAGTTTGGATCCAACTCCAAGAATGTTCGGTGGCCTGAAGGAGACATTTCAGCAAATGACGGATGTGGAGTGCGCCGTGCAGGCATTGCAGGAGGCTGAGATTTTTCGACAGAAGCTTGGTGAGTTTGGCTCAGAACTGGCAATGAAAATGGCGACAGATCCAAGGACAACCCCATGTAAGAGTACTTTCTACACCCATTTGGTTTCCTATATTGGAACATATAGCTAACATAATGTGTTCCACTTGCAGCGGCCTAGTGGATGATATTTGGTAGAGATACTCCAAATTTGCAGCGCCTTGCTTTGCGGCTTGTTTCACAATGTATCTCCTCCAGTGGATGCGAGCGGAACTGGAGTACTTTTGCCTTGCTGCATACGAAGGTTCGCAATCGGTTGTCGCACAAGAAACTAAACAGGCTTGTTTATGTTAATTACAACCTTCGGCTGCGACTTGCGGATGTGAACCCACGAAGGCACGATGAAGAAGATTTTATCGACCGGTTCGCCGAAGTCTCATTCTATGACCGGAGCAATCCGGTTAGGGAATGGATGGAGTATGGTTGATCTAACCTGCCTCCAGTTCTTGATGAGGATTCTGACGAAGTGGACGTCCCTCTGTCAGGTACATTATATTTATATATATACAAATGTCTGTATGTCTCACCCTGTATTATGTGATTGATTTTATTTATGTGATTCATTTGTTTGTGTTGGCAGTGACCAAATAGACCCCGAGGATCTACGTCAGGCTACGGGGCATGATTGCATCAGTGATTGAGCCCGTAGAAATGTGGGTGAAAGTCACCTCGGGAAGAGGAAGATGCAGATGGTGCCTCCGAAGGGTCACCGCAAGCGTCACCGAGGAAAAGGAAAAGCAGTGACCAGTGACACAGAGACTGAGGATGAGGAATACCAGTCCCAGGATAGTGGTGACGATAACAGTAGTGACGATGACAGTGACAATGATGGTGCTGGTGGGAGTGACGGTGGCGGTGGTGGTGGGAAAGACGGTGGTGGTGGTGGGAGTGGGGCTGGTACTATTGGTGCTGGTGGTAGTAGTTATGTCGGTCTTCATTTCACAGGTATCCATTGCACCTATATACGCACAATTGTTTCTGTCTATGCCTACTAATTATGGTTGATTGCAGGCGAGACCCAATTCACACATGCTACTCAAGACCGTGACCATGGACAACCGACATCGCAGAGGAGAGCATATGCACCGACGGACTACGACACTCCACAATACTCTTCTTCCTCCTACAGCGATACCTCACAGCCTACTTATAGCTATCCCATTCCTGACATGACCATGCAGACTCAGACTAGATGGGTGTATGAATGGGAAGACCCCAGTTTTTACAATATGTTAGTTCAAGAATGGGAGACAATAGCAGCATGGACAGGTCAAACTTGGCAAGATTACAAGGCTGCCCTGCTTAGACAGCAAGGTATCTCTCTTATGTCCACCGCTGAATATAAAATATCGTGCCAACAAGGGGTTTTCCCATACATCCTACGTAGTTGACCATGCGACTATTTGTTTGTGTAAGCGAATATGTATTTGTATGCGACTATATATTGTTGCTTTAGTGACTTATGCTATTTATTACCGCATTGTGTGGCCTTTTTACATTAATTTGTGCAAAGGAAGTACCAAAAATTCTTTTTATTAATGCAAAAAAAATTTCTAAACGGTTTGTAGCGGTTACCGCTCAAACCGAGCGGTAACCGCTACAAACCGCTTGGTAAACCGGCCGCCGACCGAACCGAAGGCGAGTTTGAATTCAAATTCAAACTCGCCCGGTTACCGTCTGGTTACCGGCAAACCGGACCGGTAAACCGGAACCGGAGGCCGGCGGTTTGACCCTTCCGGTCGGTAAAAAAAACCCTGGTTTGACCAAACCGGAGACGGCGCCCACAGGAAATAAATCCACGCACGTCCTTCTGGGCCCCCAAGGGCGAGGTGGTGCTCCCTGGTTGGCTCTCGTGACATGGTTGCCCACAGCTATATCCCATTCATCCCCTTGCTGTGTCCGTCCAAATCATTTTCCCCATCGTAGTGAGCAGAGAAAGAAAGAGAGAGAGAGCACGTGGTGACGGGCGTTGGCGCTGCGGCGGAGACTGCTGGTTGGGCTCGACGACACAGGCGAGGAACAAGGGCACAGAGCAGAGCACCGGGCGGCGACGGCGTGCGGGGAGGCCTGCACCCTCGATGGCGGTACCTCCCTCTTCGGCGTGGAGGCAGCAAAGCCAGCCTCCTCTGGCGGCGATGGCCACCACACGTGGTGGTGACGCGCGGAGAGGCTTACACCGGCGACGGTGGCCCCTCCCTCTCCTCCGAGCATGGCGGCAGCGACGCGCGGAGTCTCACACCGGCGACTGCGGGCCCTCCCTCTCCTCCGAGCACGGCGCGGCGAGCGGAGTCCCGGCCCCGGTGGCGTCGTCGGCGAGCGAGGGCCCGACCCCGGCGATGGCCGCTCGGCCCCCGAGGTGGCTTGCGATGGCACGGCGAGCACCCTGGCCCAGCGGACGTGGTAGCTGTTTTTTTTTATTTTTTTCTAAAAAATCTTTGCTGAGTGTAATTTGGCGGACGTGGTGGTTTTTTTTATTTTTTTTGATTTTTTTTTTGCCGAGTGTCAGCTTGACACACGGCAAACTCTTTGTTGAGTGTTCGACAAAAAACACTCGGCAAAGAGATCTTTGCCGTCAAAAGTTTAGCCGAGTGCCCTATGCCGAGAGTGGCACTCGGCAAAGCTTTTGCCAAGTGCATTTGATGCTTTGCCGAGTGCCCCTAGCACTCAGCAAATCTGTCGAGTCCGGTAGTGGAACCTTGAAAGTGGTGTGCTGTGAACTTTGTAATAATGGGCCTGATTCTACCTCGGTAGATGAAGCCGGATATAAACTATCCTTTATCTAAAAATAAAAAAAATCTTCTCACTCCCGCATGTTCTTATCTCTGTGTCTCACTCCTCTAGTCTACTCCACTTGTCCTTTCATTTCTCCCATCTCTGATCTCTCTTTCCTCTCTAAGCTACAAATGGAGGGAGCAACTGGGCACACAGTGGTGGACGCAGGATGTGGACTGGATGAAGCGAGCAGTGTATGGCTGGTTGGGAGCACAGCGCAGCATACCCCTGGGCCCCACCACGGCTATGGGGAGCATGGCGAGCAGCAAGGTGAGGCAGGCACGGAATGAGGAGGAGGAGCATGACAGGGATGGTGCCCGCGATGTGGCTCCGGCTGGTAGCCAAGGCGCGACGGAGATGACATGCCCTAACGCCGCAACACGTGGTTGGCTGCCTAGCATGGCCTACGCGGTGGTGCAAGGCCGATATGCTACGTTGCACGTCAATGCCGGTGAGCTGGCCAGATGTGGTGGCTCGATGCTGGTGTGCTGGCCGGCCATGACAGCGTGGCTGCCGACGAGCTTTGTTTCATACCCAAAAACTATTTCGAGGTTGGTTGTTTAAGCCGTCCAATTCTATATATGTATTTTGAGGAGCGGTTCGTACAACATAACCGCCTTTAGAGATGTTTTTTTTATCGGTTGACTTAACACAAGCGTTTTTAAAATTGTTTTTTTAATAAACTATTTTTAATCGGTTCCATACTATCTGTTTTTAAAACTGTACCTAGAAATTTGATTTTGACCGTGTCTAAAAATCACTTCTTTAGTAGTGTAGCTAGTTTAGTCTTGGATGGTTCTCCCACTCTTCATAATAAACTCCTGCTATATATAATTTGCTCTCATTGTGGGTGGAAAGAGCTCACCCCACCTCTTGGGCCATTTGGCCCTATCACCTTGCTATATTTTTGAAAGATTAAACCAAGCCTAAACATGCAAACAATAAGAATGCATCATCAGACTTCCTGGGTGCTTACATTGGACTGTCGGGTGAAGGTGTCAGCCTATCCGATAGAGGGGCTTTGTTCTCTCTCCAATCTAGATAAGTTCAGACCATCTACCAAGGTTTGTTGGACTGTAAGATGACTTGTAGAGACTAAACTATTTCTAGAGAGTCCATAGGGGTCGAACCTTTCCGTGCATGGTTTGACATAGACTAAATCTTCCATTGAGGGTTCTTAAACAGCCCGAGACTGTCCTAGGACCATCTGTAGTTAAAAAAGAATAGCAAGGTTAAAGGCACTAAGATAGAGAGTGTGGGTCATTTGGTGTAGGGTGTTATATTGACTAACAACCTTGGTTGAAGGTACGATGTAGGGCGTCGGACTGATTGAAAACCTTGAGTGAAGGACATGAGGACTTCTCGTGACCTCCAATATAGGGTGTTGGACTGATTGAGAACCTTGGGTGAAGGACATGAGGCCTTCTCCCGAGCTCGCCGAGTGCGGGTTGAGACACAATTTGCTAAGAGGCTCATTGCTAGAGGTTTAGGAGGGTCTATAACTCATCTAGCAAGATACATTGGGTTGTTTTGGCGAAGCTCTACCCCCCACCAAGGTTTCGGTCGATGGACCACTCATAGAGATCCTGCTATAGAGATTTGTGAAGGTGATGGAGGAGTGGCAGTGGCTTAGGAAGAGGAGTAGGAGGAGACTGGTGGGCCGGCGGTAAAAGGTCCCATGAGCACCCAACAAGGGATGGGGTTGAATTGGGTGTCTAATTCAAAACATAAAACCTAGGGCTCAAAATAAATTATCACTATAACACCATAAACTACAATAACACATTGTGCATTTAAGGTATTTCTAGTGTGCTCTTTATCTTACCCTCATCCCATAAAGAGATTTGGCACCTAGAGCTATCATATCAACACCCTACATCTAACCTTGGTGTAACACCCAAATTTTAGAGATAACAAAATTGGAATAATTTAGATAATAAATAATGGCCAATTTAAAATAATAATAAAATATGTCGGTGTTGCATTCATGCTGTTGCACTTAATTTATTTTGTGGTGTGCATTTATTTTACTTTGCTTTGACTTAGAAAATTTCTATTTGAAATAAGTTTTGGAAAATAAATAAAAAAAAAGAAGACAGATACTTACCTGACAGGCCAGCGGCCCAGTGACCGACGGTCTTCGGTTCTGCGCGACGGCCTGCTTCTTTGCGCCCGGACCGGCCCAGCGACACAGCCCGCGCGGCCCAAGTCGGCCCAGTGCCGTAGCAGCTGCTTCCCCCTCTCATGAGCCGCTGACCGATGGACCCCACCTATCGGACGCTCCTTCCATCTCGCGTAACCGAGCCGGTCACGACTCCATCGTTGAACTGCAACCGAATCCGCGTATCCAAGGAGTCCCTTTCCAAATTGATCTTGCCGCTATCCTATATAAGCTAGAACCGCATCTTTCATACCCTTTTTATTCGGATTTTGGGTTGTTTTTGCCCTAGCCGTGCCTTGGAACCCTAGAAGCCGCGGTGGAGGCGAATTCGTCGGCTACTTCTTGTTCTAGGCGCTGTAAGTTGCTCTACTAGCTTTAGTTCGATGTTGTGACTCGATTTGTGCTTCCAATTTTGAAGTTAAGGCCTTGTAGTGCCCTTACCGTGTGTAGGAGCTTGGCCGTCCGCCTTACCGTGCCGCACGTCGCCCCCAAGCTATTCGAGCCTCCGTTTTCTTCCTAGGTGAGATCCCGATCGTCTCCTTTAGCTTTGGAAGCAAGTGGTTCGGTGATTGGCGTACTATAGCGTCTAGGCCATGAAAACGGTGAAGTCCGGCCATGGCGCCGCCGTGAGTTGGAGAAGAACGGCGGTAGCGCCGCCGGCTGCCTCTGGGGGTGGATCTAGGCCGTCAGATCGTGAATCAACGGTCAAGATTAGAGCATACCGGTTCGCGGGCAATCTTTCTAAAGAGCCCCTGCATTTTCCGGAAACTAACCCGCGGTCCTTGGCGCATTCCAGAAAATTACGTTTTCGCATTTTGAAAGCGTATTTTCTTCCGGGTTATTCAAAAATACGTTTTCAGCAATTTACAGTTTTGCCACTAGGATTGTTTTAGTCATAAAATCTTCGTTTTAACTCCGATTTGATCCGTTCAAATTGCGTTAGGTTCGTATTTGCGAACTCTACATGTTAGTGTAGTTTTACAGTTAGTTTTGATAGTTTATTTTTCGAGTTTATAATTAAGTATTTATTTACCTATAGGAATCTTAGAAAATTCATAACTTTCACGTTTTAACTCCGATTTTGGTGATCTTTGCGTCTGTGTGATCGTAGAAACGTGTAGAAGAGTTTTATAAACTTTTATTACTGTTTTGTTACTGTTGGTGTACTGTTCTAATTATATCTATTTGTTTGCTTCGTGTATGTTTGATTGGATGCATGTATGTTGTTGATTGATGATCGAGTATAGAAGGTGAGCAGTACTTGGACGATTCGGAGTATTACTTTGAGCCAAGTCAGCAGTATTGTTTGGAGAGCTTTGATCAAGGCAAGTATAACACAGGACTATCCTTGTTACCTATTCATCAAAATTATCATACATATGCATGTGCTTACCTTGACAACCTTAGAGATTATAACTTAGTGCTTGATGTCTTGATTCCTTGTCAACCTTGGGTATGCATATGGGTAGCTATGGCTAGTGCTTAAACTAAGAACAATGATCTTGCATTATGATTAATGGATCCAGCAATCAATCTTTAAGATGGTTTAATTTTTGTTAAAAGGGGGCTAGAGCCTGTGTGTTATTTTTGGTGCTCTAGTTACTCTCCGTAAGGACTTATCTGTACGTGATCATCCGGGATATACAGTACAGCTGTGAGGGCTATATGGCTCTGGCTTTAGTTGTTCAAGAGACCTTTTCTAGCTTGTTAGTGGTTACCTTAAATGGCGTAAGAATGGCTTGACACGTTGGGTGTAGTGCGAGCCCCTGGCCTAGTGTGTATAGGCTGCGGTTGTTGTGCCACAGGGAAGGGGGGTTCTACATCTGCCTGCCGAGTGAATCTAATGGCCCTAACTTGTTAGACGAACTCTTGAGTGGCTTTATATGGTTTTTGGGTGTTTGGGCTTGATCTCCCCACTCATTTGGAAATCATGACTCACAGTGAAAGTGTACACCTCTGCGCAGAGTTAAAAACTGGTATACTAGCCGTGCTCACGGATACGAGCGGCCTTGGAACATCTACAGATAGATGATCACCATTGTTATACTATGTTTAATTATTGTTGATTAATATTATGCTCTTGTTAATGTTATTCGTTATCATTATTGCAATTGATCATTGGTTCTTTAATGGGAAGTGGTTTATCTTGATGCTACTCAAATGAAAGTTATAAGATTAAAAGCTAACCGCAGTTAAACAGTGTCTAGCCATTTGAGCCTCATGAACCTTGTGTTATATTTGTTGAGTTCGACATGGACTCACTCTTGCTATTTCCACCATAACAGATGAAGATTATGATGAAGATTATCGTAATGAGTACTAGTCTTGGTGTCAACCAGTCAACCGTGTCCCTGTGTGGAGTTTCCGCTGGAGATTATTATTAGATATTATTATTTATCGTTCAAGACTATGTCTTAAGTATTTATTCGCTATGTAATAAGCACTGTGATGATACTATGTAATTTGTCTGCTTATGTGTGCGATCATGATCTGGGGCGCACATGAGTACTTTATGCATCCTATTTTTGTCCTTAAAAATGGGTGTGACAGATTGGTATCAAAGCCGTGTTGGCTGTAGGACGCAAGCCTAGTTAGAATGGTCATTGATAGCATCCATACTTCACTTAATTCATGCTTCCTCTTTTCACCTTGTTAATTACTAAAGTTTTATGCTTCCTCTACTTTATTCTATTGCGAAAATACATTGATTCTATCTAATCTATGTCTAAATCTTGTAGATGCCTCCTCATCCCCGTCTGTCAGCTGCACAATATGTTGCTCGTTTCAAACCCCAGGAGCCAAAGGAAGAGGGTGATCAAGAGCTATCTGATGCTGAATCAAGAGTTGGTGATACACCTATGGAGGATGTAGTTATGGGGTGGACTATGAAGTTTCATATCATGGTTCCTAAGGCTGATGCTTTCTTCCATGATATGTTGACAAGAACCTTGGACAACTACTACTACGACTGGGAAGCTACTTTGGAGTATCGCAGTGCAGAGTATAGTCATCCATGGATGGATTCCTATTGGGAAACGGAGTTATGGGTCAAGAAAAGGGATCCTACCACTAAGGAGCCTAAGGTGGAGTCAAAGTTCATTACCCGAGTGAGCCGGGCAACTGTGGAGACAAGCATGGAGGATGTCGCTTTCAATGCATTTGTTTACTACCATGGGCTACGCTCGGACAAGACGCTAAAGGGTGCACTTCGGCACTTTCCTTGTTTCTTGCATGACAAGGGAATTTGGAGCGTGCCACTTGCAGATGATTCCTCCTTGACTTTACAAGCTACGGTGGCATTAGCTCGTGAATTGGCTCTCCATGAGGTGGACCTGAAGGATGAGTTGTTGAAGGAAAAAGAACTTAAGGAGCAAGCTTATAAGGAGATTGACCAATTAAGGGCGGAGTTAGGTCGTCCTAAGATTTATGAGAAGCTTAATTAGGAAATAGGAAAAATCCCTATGTAATAAGAACGATAGTAGTTGCGAGTTAATTTCGAGTTTGGATTGTTTTAAGAGTCAGTTTGTGGTGTGAACAATTGTGTGATTGATGGATTGTTATTATGATAATGTGTGATTTGGATCTTTGTAATGTGTGCTGGAGTTTTGTAGACATGCCTACAAATTCCATGGTTAAGAATATTAAGTTTGATCAAGATATATTAGTGAATATGAGGTTAACTTAGTTCTGTCCATTGCTGATTTTTGGATCAGTCTGGGATGTTTTAGAAATAACTTAAAATCCGTTCATGGGAAATTTAAGAAATTTTACTGGGAATAATTAGACTTCTATATCTTTCCAATCCCACAAGAATCACCTTAATATCTATTATGAGTTAAGAGATATACCTGTTTCAAGTTGGAGTTACTGCACAGTCTGGAATTCGGGAACAGTTTCTGTTAAGTTCAGTTTTTGACCAATTTATTGACAGAATCAGAAAAAGTGTTGTGAATACGAGTTGTAGGTAATTTTATCAGCTTTCCAACCATGTAAAGATCATCTGATTTGGACGTCTGTAGCTCGAGATATGACAGTTTTACTGAGTTGCTGAAATTGGAGTTTGCCCAGAAAATCAGATTTTGTTTATCTATTGTATACATCATCTTGGATCGTACTGAATTTCATCTTCTGTGTTTTGGAAACAGATGTCAGGCAGAGGCCGTGGCAGAGGTCGCGGGGGTGTTAATCCACCCGTTACTATGGAGGAACTCATGCAAACTCAGAATCAGCTGATGCAGATGTTTATGCAGCATATGCAGAACAATCCCCCTGTTGGAGGACCACCACCTGTTCAAGTAAGGGATAAGCGTGGAGAATTTTTGAAGGGACGCCCTCCAGTGTTTTCTCATGCCGCTGATCCTTTAGAAGCAGATGATTGGGTGAGGGCAGTGGAGAAACAGCTGAATATAGCCCAATGCAATGATATGGAGAAGGTGTTGTATGCATCTGGTCAGTTACAAGGGACAGCTCAGACTTGGTGGGAGTCGTACCAGGCTGCACGCCCTGACAATGCTCCTCCTATCACTTGGAATGAGTTTGTTAGAGATTTTCGGGCTCGTCATATTCCTGAAGGTATAATTGAGCTGAAGCAGGAGGAATTCAGAAACCTAAGGATGGGACAGATGAGTGTGAGTGAATATCATGACAGGTTCACCCAGTTGGCTCGCTATGCTCCCAATAAAGTTAGGGAAGATGCAGACAGGCAGCGTCTTTTCTTGAAGGGAATTTATTATGATCTTCGCTTGCAACTGAAGGGGAATAGCTATGCTAGTTTTCAAGAGCTGGTGAACAAAGCTATTGTGCTTGATAATGAGCGTAGGGAAATGGATAGAAAAAGAAAGATGAAGGTGCAAGGCTCAGGAAGCAACAACCGTCAACGCACAAATTCTCAGCATGGATTTCATCAGAAGTTTCAGGGACCGGTTAGCCAGTGGAATCGCAATTCAAATCAGAGGTGGTCCCAAAATTGGCAAAACAATGAGTCGCAACAGCGTTCATCATATCCACAGCGTCAACAGTATCAGCAGACTGGGCAACAGACTCCTCGCACTAAAAATCCCAATGCTACCCCCATAAAGAATAGTACTCCCAGCACTCCTATTAGATGCTTTGTCTGTGGTAAAGAGGGCCATTTGTCTTATAATTGTCCTGAGAAGCAAAACCAACAGACTCCTCAGAGTCAGAAGAGCAACCAGAGGCAATCCGGTGCTGGAAGGGTGAATCACGTGTCTTCTGATACAGCTCATAATGCACCAGAAGTTATGATTGGTACGTTCAATGTACATTCCACTCCCGCAACTGTTCTTTTTGACTCTGGAGCATCTCATACATTCATATCCAATATTTTTGTTAAAATGCATAGTATACCCATGCTAGCTATGAAAGAACCTCTCTTAGTAAATTCACCTGGAGGTACCATGCAAACCAGTAATCGTTGTCTTCCAATTAGTATGGTATTAAGGGGGGTAGAGTTTAAGATAACTCCTATAGTGTTGAGAACATCTGGGATTGATGTGATATTGGGTATGGACTGGATGATGCAAAATCAGGCAGAGATTCAGTGTCAGCAGAAAGTGGTAGTTGTGACTGCGCCTAATGGAGATAAAATCAATGTGGATGTAGCAATGCAGAAGCAACCAACCGCGGTGGTGAATCAGATTGAAGATACTGTTAAGGAGAATTCAGTGATTGAGGAATTTCCGGATGTCTTCCCTGATGAATTGCCAGGTATGCCACCTGACCGAGACATTGAATTTCTTATTGAATTATTACCTGGAACTGCACCTATAGCCAAACGACCATATAGGATGGGAGTAGATGAATTAGAAGAACTTAAGAAACAAATTAAAGAATTACAAGAAAAAGGTTTTATTCGACCTAGTTCATCACCTTGGGGAGCACCAGTCATTTTTGTTGATAAGAAAGATGGTGGTCAGAGGATGTGTGTTGATTATCGGTCGCTAAATGAAGTAACTATCAAGAATAAGTATCCTTTGCCCCGGATTGATGACTTGTTTGATCAGTTGAGAGGTGCTTGTATGTTTTCTAAGATTGATTTACGTTCTGGATATCATCAGTTGAAGATTCGTGCCTCTGATATTCCAAAGACAGCTTTTACTACAAGGTATGGATTGTATGAGTATACTGTTATGTCGTTTGGATTGACCAATGCACCTGCATACTTTATGTACATGATGAATAAGGTGTTCATGGAATATTTGGATAAGTTTGTGGTAGTATTTATCGATGATATACTGGTATTTTCCAAGACAGAGGTAGAGCATGCTGAACATTTGAGGTTGGTATTGCAGAAGCTTAGAGAGCATAAACTGTATGCGAAGCGAAGTAAATGTGAGTTTTGGTTGAAGGAAGTTTCTTTTCTTGGTCATATTGTTTCTAATGGAGGTATATCGGTGGATCCAGGCAAGGTGAAGGATGTATTGAATTGGAAACCACCTACCGATGTTAGTGAGATTCGCAGTTTCTTGGGTTTAGCTGGATATTATAGACGGTTCATTGAAGGGTTTTCTAAACTTGCTAAACCTATGACATCTCTGTTAGAAAAGAATGCCAAATTTGTGTGGTCTGATAAATGTCAAGCTAGTTTTGAGGAGTTGAAGAAGAGGTTGACTACAGTGCCTGTTTTGGTTTTACCAGATTTGAGTAAGAAGTTTTCCATTTATTGTGATGCTTCTCGTCAAGGTTTGGGATGTGTTCTTATGCAAGAAGGCAGAGTTGTGGCTTATGCCTCTAGACAGTTGAGAAAGCATGAGTTGAATTATCCTACACATGATTTGGAGTTAGCAGCTGTTGTTCATGCATTAAAGATTTGGAGACATTATTTGATTGGACATAAGAGTGATATATACACTGATCATAAGAGTTTGAAGTATATTTTCACTCAGTCAGATCTGAATTTGAGGCAACGCAGATGGTTAGAGTTGATTAAGGATTATGATATTGAGATACACTATCATCCTGGTAAGGCTAATGTAGTAGCTGATGCTCTTAGTAGGAAGAGTTATGCCAATGAGATAAGAACCTTGTCTTTGACTAGTGAGTTATGTGCTGAATTTGAATATTTGAACTTGGGAATTGTTACTAATACAATGGAATTAGTGATAGAGCCTACTTTAGAGCAAGAGATCTATAAGGGTCAATTGAAGGATGAGAAACTAAAGAAGATAGCGGAGGATACAGTGATTGGTAAGTCACCAGGCTTTAGAATGGATGATAATGGAATTTTGTGGTTTGGAAAGAGGCTGTGTGTACCTGAGGATCAAGCTATTAGACAGGCAATTCTTCGTGAAGCTCATGAGTCAGCTTATTCTATTCATCCTGGTAGTACTAAGATGTATTTGGATCTTAAACAGAAATATTGGTGGGTTGGATTAAAGCGAGATGTGGCTGAGTATGTGGCATTGTGTGATACTTGTCAGAGGGTGAAAGCAGAGCATCAGAGACCTACTGGATTGTTGCAACCAATGAAAATCCCTGAATGGAAGTGGGAGGAAGTTGGTATGGACTTTATAGTGGGGTTACCGCGTACTCAGAGAGGTTATGATTTTATTTGGGTGATAGTGGATAGGTTGACTAAAGTTGCTCATTTTATACCAGTCAAGACTAAATACACGGGAGTACAATTAGCTACCTTGTATATGGAAAGAATAGTATGTTTGCATGGAGTACCAAAGAAGATTGTGTCTGATCGAGGTACGCAGTTTACATCGCACTTTTGGCAAGCTGTGCATGAATCTTTAGGAACTAAATTGAATTTTAGTACAACATATCATCCACAGACAGATGGACAGACTGAAAGGACCAACCAGGTATTAGAGGATATGTTGAGAGCCTGTGCATTGCAATATGGAACTAGTTGGGATAAGAGTTTGCCTTATGCAGAATTTTCTTACAATAATAGTTATCAACAGAGTCTTAAGATGGCACCGTTTGAAGCTTTGTATGGACGTAAGTGTAGAACTCTATTGTTTTGGGATCAGACAGGTGAATCTCAGGTGTTTGGTACAGATGTTCTTAGAAACGCAGAAGATCAAGTACGAGTGATTCGTGAGAATTTGAGAGTGGCACAGTCTCGTCAGAAGAGTTATGCTGATAATAGGAGAAGAGATCTAGTTTTTGAAGTAGGTGATTATGTTTATTTGAAGGTGTCACCTATGAGAAGTGTGAAGAGATTTAACATGAAAGGTAAACTAGCACCAAGGTATGTTGGACCATTTAAAGTTATTGCTAGACGTGGGGAAGTTGCTTACCAATTAGAGTTGCCTGAGAATTTATCTGGGGTGCATGATGTGTTTCATGTTTCACAACTTAAGAAGTGTTTGAGGGTGTCTGAGGAACAGATACCTTTAGAAGAGTTGACTGTTAAGGAGGATCTTACATATGAAGAGTTTCCAATTAAGATTTTAGAGACTGCTGAGAGGGTTACTCGAAGTCGGATTATTAAGATGTGCAAAGTACAGTGGAATCGATATTCAGAGGCAGAGGCAACTTGGGAAAGAGAGGATGAATTAAGGAAATCATATCCGCAGTTGTTTGAGTAAGCAGTCCAATCTCGAGGACGAGATTCTTTTAAGGGGGGTAGAATTTGTAACACCCAAATTTTAGAGATAACAAAATTGGAATAATTTAGATAATAAATAATGGCCAATTTAAAATAATAATAAAATATGTCGGTGTTGCATTCATGCTGTTGCACTTAATTTATTTTGTGGTGTGCATTTATTTTACTTTGCTTTGACTTAGAAAATTTATATTTGAAATAAGTTTTGGAAAATAAATAAAAAAAAGAAGACAGATACTTACCTGACAGGCCAGCGGCCCAGTGACCGACGGTCTTCGGTTCTGCGCGACGGCCTGCTTCTTTGCGCCCGGACCGGCCCAGCGACACAGCCCGCGCGGCCCAAGTCGGCCCAGTGCCGTAGCAGCTGCTTCCCCCTCTCATGAGCCGCTGACCGATGGACCCCACCTGTCGGACGCTCCTTCCATCTCGCGTAACCGAGCCGGTCACGACTCCATCGTTGAACCGCAACCGAATCCGCGTATCCAAGGAGTCCCTTTCCAAATTGATCTTGCCGCTATCCTATATAAGCTAGAACCGCATCTTTCATACCCTTTTTATTCGGATTTTGGGTTGTTTTTGCCCTAGCCATGCCTTGGAACCCTAGAAGCCGCGGTGGAGGCGAATTCGTCGGCTACTTCTTGTTCTAGGCGCTGTAAGTTGCTCTACTAGCTTTAGTTCGATGTTGTGACTCGATTTGTGCTTCCAATTTTGAAGTTAAGGCCTTGTAGTGCCCTTACCGTGTGTAGGAGCTTGGCCGTCCGCCTTACCGTGCCGCACGTCGCCCCCAAGCTATTCGAGCCTCCGTTTTCTTCCTAGGTGAGATCCCGATCGTCTCCTTTAGCTTTGGAAGCAAGTGGTTCGGTGATTGGCGTACTATAGCGTCTAGGCCATGAAAACGGTGAAGTCCGGCCATGGCGCCGCCGTGAGTTGGAGAAGAACGGCGGTAGCGCCGCCGGCTGCCTCTGGGGGTGGATCTAGGCCGTCAGATCGTGAATCAACGGTCAAGATTAGAGCATACCGGTTCGCGGGCAATCTTTCTAAAGAGCCCCTGCATTTTCCGGAAACTAACCCGCGGTCCTTGGCGCATTCCAGAAAATTACGTTTTCGCATTTTGAAAGCGTATTTTCTTCCGGGTTATTCAAAAATACGTTTTCAGCAATTTACAGTTTTGCCACTAGGATTGTTTTAGTCATAAAATCTTCGTTTTAACTCCGATTTGATCCGTTCAAATTGCGTTAGGTTCGTATTTGCGAACTCTACATGTTAGTGTAGTTTTACAGTTAGTTTTGATAGTTTATTTTTCGAGTTTATAATTAAGTATTTATTTACCTATAGGAATCTTAGAAAATTCATAACTTTCACGTTTTAACTCCGATTTTGGTGATCTTTGCGTCTGTGTGATCGTAGAAACGTGTAGAAGAGTTTTATAAACTTTTATTACTGTTTTGTTACTGTTGGTGTACTGTTCTAATTATATCTATTTGTTTGCTTCGTGTATGTTTGATTGGATGCATGTATGTTGTTGATTGATGATCGAGTATAGAAGGTGAGCAGTACTTGGACGATTCGGAGTATTACTTTGAGCCAAGTCAGCAGTATTGTTTGGAGAGCTTTGATCAAGGCAAGTATAACACAGGACTATCCTTGTTACCTATTCATCAAAATTATCATACATATGCATGTGCTTACCTTGACAACCTTAGAGATTATAACTTAGTGCTTGATGTCTTGATTCCTTGTCAACCTTGGGTATGCATATGGGTAGCTATGGCTAGTGCTTAAACTAAGAACAATGATCTTGCATTATGATTAATGGATCCAGCAATCAATCTTTAAGATGGTTTAATTTTTGTTAAAAGGGGGCTAGAGCCTGTGTGTTATTTTTGGTGCTCTAGTTACTCTCCGTAAGGACTTATCTGTACGTGATCATCCGGGATATACAGTACAGCTGTGAGGGCTATATGGCTCTGGCTTTAGTTGTTCAAGAGACCTTTTCTAGCTTGTTAGTGGTTACCTTAAATGGCGTAAGAATGGCTTGACACGTTGGGTGTAGTGCGAGCCCCTGGCCTAGTGTGTATAGGCTGCGGTTGTTGTGCCACAGGGAAGGGGGGTTCTACATCTGCCTGCCGAGTGAATCTAATGGCCCTAACTTGTTAGACGAACTCTTGAGTGGCTTTATATGGTTTTTGGGTGTTTGGGCTTGATCTCCCCACTCATTTGGAAATCATGACTCACAGTGAAAGTGTACACCTCTGCGCAGAGTTAAAAACTGGTATACTAGCCGTGCTCACGGATACGAGCGGCCTTGGAACATCTACAGATAGATGATCACCATTGTTATACTATGTTTAATTATTGTTGATTAATATTATGCTCTTGTTAATGTTATTCGTTATCATTATTGCAATTGATCATTGGTTCTTTAATGGGAAGTGGTTTATCTTGATGCTACTCAAATGAAAGTTATAAGATTAAAAGCTAACCGCAGTTAAACAGTGTCTAGCCATTTGAGCCTCATGAACCTTGTGTTATATTTGTTGAGTTCGACATGGACTCACTCTTGCTATTTCCACCATAACAGATGAAGATTATGATGAAGATTATCGTAATGAGTACTAGTCTTGGTGTCAACCAGTCAACCGTGTCCCTGTGTGGAGTTTCCGCTGGAGATTATTATTAGATATTATTATTTATCGTTCAAGACTATGTCTTAAGTATTTATTCGCTATGTAATAAGCACTGTGATGATACTATGTAATTTGTCTGCTTATGTGTGCGATCATGATCTGGGGCGCATATGAGTACTTTATGCATCCTATTTTTGTCCTTAAAAATGGGTGTGACACTTGGAGGGTAAATATCAAATAACGAAAGTATATATGGTAGCAATAAATGCGGTAAGTAAAGAGTAAATCATAAGGAGAGCAAACTGCTGAAGACATGGTGATGTATTCCTTCATATTGGTTGCCAAACGGTAACCCATAGTCTATGTTGGAGTAGAAGCATTTGTGTGTATGACCCAAACTGTACCATTGTTTTACAGAAGAGCGATAATGTGATGATAAATATACGGTACAGAGTACAGACCTGAATTTCAGTCATCATATCTTAAGAAAATGGAAGAACAACAGAAAATATTAAAGGGCAGCAGGCCCAATACTAGCTAGCTAGGAGCAACTTAGCAAGAAACATGCTGGAATGAAACAAACTGAGGTAAACATATAGAGGTGAACGAGACATGCAATATCTCCAACGGTATGTGCGCCGTTTATCTGTCAGACATTCTCTTCACCGTTTGGTGTTACAGGTGAAGCCGCTGTCCTCTGCATCCGCTCAGCCAAGGTCTCCATCCCCATGTAGGACATGAGGAGCCAGATGTAGGAGAGGTACTCTCCGCCCTTGCCTAAGCTCTTGGCGTGCAGGTAGCCTCTGCACCTTCCGGCAGAGAAGCAGAGCATCTCCACCCACACTCCCTGGACCACCCTCCACATCTTCGCATTGTCCTGCTCCTGCTCCACACGTAAGTTTTGTAGATGTTGAGCAAGTCTCCAAGCATCATATATGAATCTGAACTGATGTCCACTGGCGTCCTGGATATTCTGGGCTATCTTGCGGGCGAGCTCGCTCTCATGTCGCGATGGCCCTGCAGCATCCAGATCCGGTTGTTGTGGTGTCAACTTGAGTGTCTTCTTAAGCTGCCTGTACGCTTCTCTGAACAGGAAGCGTCTGGTGCCGGTCATCAGCATCTCCGGGTTGACGAAGAGAAGGTACACCATGTAGTTGGACATCACCCTACAGAGTCGAGCGGTTTTGTCAGAGGGGGGTGTCGACGTGAGGTGGAAGCAGAAGTCTGTGGCGAGGTGCCAGAGGAGGACGCTCTCGTCGAACGGCCGCTCCAGGCTCCAGGCGAGGCTGTCTCCACACCCTTCCCGGTTGAGAGTCCACTGGCCACGGTTGTCGTTGAACGCCCTGTAGGTGGCCATGTCCTTTATGTGATGCTCCGTCCACCCTTTGGTGATGTAGGCGTGGACGAGCTTGGTGATCTTGCCGGAGGACTTGGACGGCTTCATACACCAGAGCTGGTCGATGTAGTCCTTGCAGACAAGGAGGGTCGCAAGCCTCCTGAGCTTCTTGTGCTTCTTGTTGCGAACTAAGTACCCCATGAGGTTGTACTGGGCAACTTCATCTGGCCATCTCATTTTGTCACATTTTTTAATTCTTTTTTGAATCATGAACATAACTGGTAAAATGTAATCGTGGGCAAGTACAAGACAGAGCAAGGTAACTGTGATCCAGACATCGGTGTGGTCATAAGCTTCATTATCATCCCTCAATTTGGATACCCACATGACGACATATATGGAGGTTTGTGTGGTTAATATGATCCGTACGTAGGAAATCATCCTAAGCAACATGTTGCTTTGTCTGCCGTAAACATGCAGTGATTCCTTGGTGTAGAGTCTATCAAAGGTTAAAGAGAGGGCACACCGTACGAAAGCATGCGCTTTGCGTGGATTCTTATGCACCGTGGCCTTGAGGCAGCGAAGGCGATCCGAATACGGAGGTGCAAGGTCTACGAAAATATCGTAGGGTTCCCACATTTTGTCTCTATCGTCCAGGTCACTTGCCGATTGTTGGCCTCCGTGGCCCTCCCGGAAATTCTCTGTTGCAGCTCGTACATATTCCTCAGGCGAGCTGATGTTACTATTTTCTTCTGAAGCAGAATAAGAGCCGATGAGGCTATTGATGCTAACTTTCTTCAACTCCCATGGCTTGAATACGCATTTGTGAATGCCAACAACGAACAACAGAACCCCTGCTATCAAGAGTCTCCTATCTCCTGCCCACGACGACTTGCGAAACACGTATACTGCAACGGCGACCTGTTAATCGCAACTCATATCATGGTGGTTTATTTAAAGAAAAATAACTCAAAACATAGGGGAAATGTCGAAAGGGTAAAGGGCTAGAGGAGGAGAGGCTAGTATAGTATAGCTGCCTGCATTACAAGAACGCTTAGGCCAGTCTTAATGTAAATTTCATAGGGGTTTCATGCACATTAAATAGGTTGTCACATTACCAGAAATAGAGCTTTTGTATGTATTGAGGAGAAAAGAGAACGGAAACGTTTCATGGGGACGAAACGAGTGAGCATTGTTTCCAAAACCTTAGAAACCGGATGAAATCCCCGCTGAGAGCCTTCGTTCGTTTCATTCCGTGCACGACTTCTTCCTTCGAGCGCGGGTGAGGCCACCAGTGCCGGGCGTGGACGAGGCCGCCGCTGCCGGAGGGGATGGCGGTGTGGGAGGGGAAGGCGGTGCGGGAGGCCGCTGCCGTAGGGGATGGTGGCATGGGAGGCTGCTGCCCGAGGGGAAGGTGGGCTCCGCCAGCCGCGAGCGCGAGCCCCGCCAGCTGTGGGCGTGAGCTCCGCGGGGCATGGCTCCGACTGTAGGCGCGAACTCCGCCTCACAGGCTGTTCCGGCCAATATAGGCGACGTGAGAGAGGGGCGGAGGTGCGTGCGTGAGCTATTAGACAGGGGGGCAGGGGCCAGAGGCCACGGCGAATTTCGCCAGTGAACGGAGCCTTGCCGGCGACGGGGAAGAGAGGGAAAAGAGAGAGACACACACCGGTGTGCTACAGGGGTGGGGGTCGGTGAGGTACGACTCCTGATGACCATGGAGATGCAGGGAGCTCGCGCGCATGGGGAGGAGCCTTGGACAGGCCAGGCTGGACCGGCGCACGGCAGAGGACGGCGGAGTGGGGCCAAGCCGTGGGCCCGTGCAGCATGGCCGGTCGGTGGCAGCCACGAGCGCCTCCATCCTGCAGCTCAGGGGCATGGCCACGGACGACAGGACGAGAAGACCAGGGACTTGTTCATCATCACGGAGCAGCTCCTCCGTGCTCTGGTTGTGGGAGGCCTCTCGCTGCTCATCCCGACGGCTATAGCACTTGTCTGACGGCGGCCGCCTGCTCTGCTTGTGTATAGACTACAGACATACTAGATGATAGATACTAGTTGATTTTGGTTCAGAGCTCGGATGCATAGAATAGGATACAATTTTGCTGATTGATGTGGATGAGATGATTTTATAACAATATCAAATGATGACATATTTAATTTGATCACAACACAGTGTAATAATTAAATGCTAAAACTAGTCTACGAAACAGTGAAATGAAACGGTGCACTGAGAGACCATTTCATTCACAGTGTAATGTCTTGACGTGAAATCTCACGTTGAGACTGGTCTTAGGGGCCAGGTTCTGGGTACCACATGCTTGGCCAGCGCCTAGCCTCGAAGCGTCGAAACAGTAGAACTGAAAGTGAAGTGAATCACACCAACATATATGGAGACTAAAATTTCAATCCTTGCACTCACCTGAGACACCACAGTTACGACATGCCGCCTCCATAGTTCGTTGTCTTCGATGTTATAGGCACTTATGCCGTCCTGGCCGCCAAGGTGTGTCAAGAGGATGGGCGCCCACAGCACCTGCAGCCTGGCACTCCTCTGATGCGTGGACACCCATTCTTGGGTCTTCTCCCGGTTGAAGAGGGTAGCTAGTGCGTAGATGGCGACAGCATCGCTGCTGAGGTAGGCCAGCCAGATTAAGAATCTGAGGCAAGACGGGATGCAACGCTTGCGCAAGATGCCGGCAAAGAAGAGGAAGAACTGGAGGAAACCGCTGGCCAGGACGAGGACGCGCAGCTGCCACTCCTCCCACCTTTGCACGGCCCCGGAGAAACCCATGGATACGTGCGATGGGCTCTCGATCGATCGTCAGATCCTATCCTAGTCCTAGTATAGTACCACTCACTCCTTTTGTCTATTCAATTGCTATATATAGGCGTTTTCAGCTAGCTCAAATAACCAGGGAAAATTTTATCGGCGATAAAATTTCGATAAACCCGATAATCCTGTTTATCGCTGAGGTCCGATAAAATTTATTTACCGCCGAGATTCCAATTTTCACTAGTCCACCTACATAAAAGTATGATACTTTATTATACCAATACTATTATGTGTTAGTTCTTGATGTTAAATGCTTTACAGGCAACTTATATTATTTTGTGAATATAAGGTTGATATGTACCCTTATAGTTCGTTTTGTGATGAGTAATTGTCAACGTGATCCACAACCTAGGTTGAATTTGTGAGCTAACTATGACATGAGTTGAGTTGTGCGACATATCTCTTGGCTTTGTGGTGTGCAGGTGCGGAGCTCGGAGGCGGTGGTCGAGGTGAAGATCAAGTAGGGACGTGCCGTGCCGATGGCCCGGGAATAGTGAAGGACGGACATGAGACTTGGACTGAGGGACTAGGAGGCCGGGTAACTATCCGCGGTGGTTGACATCTGGGACATCGACAAGCGTAAGTGTACATGGGAGTGACCGTGTTGACCGAATCAAGACGGCGGACGTGCGAGTCGAGCAGGGCTCAGGAGGACTTGGCGAATAGTTGGTCGAGGATGGCGGTGACACGTGTCGAGTGGCGGGAGACGCATATGGAGTACGTTACTCGCGGACGGTTCGGTGGTTTGGGCCTCAAAACTATTGGTGGCCGGTTTCATGAGTTTGGGCCTTAAAATCTTGACGGAGGTTTCGAGGAGGAATGGACAGCACGTGGCGGCATCGAGGAGTTCGCGTCGAGACGAAGCTATCTAATAAAGGACGCGGTGCCATCGAATGAAGATTACCTCGGATTAGACTATAAAGCCCTCGGATTAAGTGGTTCGACTCAAAATATTTAGAGACAAAACTGAGATTGTGTAATAGCCCTATTAAATAGGATGAGGGAGCTCTCATCTCCCTCACCTCTTTGTTTTTCATTCATCCTTGCCCTATGTTTTCCCTTGCCCTTAGGTTTTCTGGAGAGAAATCCATAAATTTTAAATTTATATAACAAACCTGTAATTTTGGAGTGGGAATAGAGGCCCGAATCCTCCGGTGGTACTCCAGAACTCAGTTATTTTGCCTGTGATTTTCATCACTGTGTTCTTAAGTTTTTCTTCTTTTCTCATTCATGGCTTCGATCTCGATTTTCCAGAGTTTGAGTCAATCCTAGACAATGATTTTTGGAAAATAGGTTCATTGTTAGTTGAATTGCATCTGTGCCTAATTTGGGAGCGATTCACGGTGTTTTGGATCGGATCTCGTCGATTCTGTGTTCGCCCCTCTTTTCTTTTCTGTTCTTGAGGGCGTCGGTCACTTGTTCATCCTGTTTTTGAGTCGAGCGCTCCAGGCATCTCCTCTGGCGCAGGTCTCCAGGAGCGATCTGGCCCAGAGCCGCTGCTCGCCGTGAAGCCCCAGCAGGCCGCGCCCAGGCACGATCTCTCCTCGCTCAGTTTGTTTCTCTGCCGGCGGCATTAGTGTTAGAAATATTTAATTCCCTCTCAAGCTCTTCATTGCCTGTTTATTAATTCCTATTGCTTGAACTAGTACTCATCACGGTTGCTTTCCTGTGTGTTGTTTCGGTCTCAGAAGCCTGCAGCAGTTCGTGTTCTTTGTTCATTGCTTGTTCTTGCTTCAAGCACTTGTGTGTGGGGCCCAGCTGCAAGAGCAATTTACCCAACAGCACAGCTCGCACAGGCAGCTGATGCCGCTCCTAATCAGCTAGCGCAGATCGTTCCCTGCAGTGCCCAGTAGTTTTCAGTGCTAGAATTTCCAGATGAATTTCCGGCCTATCAATTTGTTTCGTCCGTGGTTTGCGCAATTGTGATCCAATTTGAGTTCCATCTTTTGCGTTAGCTTGGTCGTGTCCTGCTGTGTTCTTAGGAAACATTCACCCACTCATTTGGGTCCTTCGCGTATTTGGCGGTGAATTTGAGACAATGGCCCAATATTTCGCGAGAAATTTTATAGCTCTCATTCACCCCCCTGTCGCCGTTTTCGGTCCTTCAAATTTTTAGGGAAATTAGATATTATTTTGTTTTATTTTGACCGAGAAATTTTCCTATAAATCCGATAAACCTGTTTATCGGTGACCTCCGGTATTTTTTTCTACCGATAAATTGAACCTTGAGTGGGACTAATTAATCTGCGCCACGAGTGTTGTTTCCACTCAGTATCAATCAATCAATGTAACGCGTACTCCCTTCAATTCTCATTTTTCAAGGAGTTAAACAACCTCATCTTTGATTAAATTTGTATTAAAAACATACAAACGTTAGTAATACAAAATAAGTATCATTAGATTAGTTATGAAATGTATTTTCATAATAAATTTATTTGGAGACATAAATACTAATATTATCTAATATATGTTTGGTCAAAATTGAGTTAGATCAACCATTGAATCTATTTCTATAATAAACTTATTTAGAGATATAAATATTACTAATATTGTTTTGATAAATTTAGTTAAACTTAAAAGAAATTGACCGATATGAATACCACAGGGACACTTAAGGCTACTTCTGTGGGGTCCTAGGAAATAAATCTCCACCGCACCCGGGCTCTCGTCCACACGATGTGTGACAGGATGCACGACAACGACGCAGCAAGAGAGATGTGTGGCATATTCTCGAACAGATGTAGAGGCATATACTCCCTCTGTCCCGTTTTATTAGTCGCTTTAGCTTCTTATCAAGTGCAGCGTCGATTGAATGCACCTGCTATGCCGTGTGTCTGAATGCACTGTCCTATCCTGTAAATATGGACGGTTGAAAGTAGTGCTAGAACGACGTATAATGAAGGACAGAGGGAGTAAGTCTTTTACCATCCTGACTAATTTCACGAACCGAGAGTTGCATCCTTTTCGAGAGGGAAGGAGTGTCGTGGCACGACGTATGTCCGACAGTGTCACACTGCTCCTTGTCCACGACGGGTCGACGACCTTGACTCGGCCCGTCCGACACTGTCACACTGCTCCTTGCCCACGGCGGGTCGACGACCTTGACTTGGCCGATTCTGATTAGACACAGACTCGCAGAGGAGTTCGGAGGGTGATGCAAGGGCCAGTGCGCCTATGAGGCTATGCCTTCGGGATGGCAGAGCACGGCACGGAATCTCAACTATGCCATGCTGTCTCTGTCAAAAAGAAAAATGTAGTACCTTTAAAAAAAAGTATGCCGCCAGCACGGCTTATCAGCCGTGGAATAGTGTTTTTCTCTCACAGCAAATCAGCCACAGCCGGCTTATAAGCCAAAAAACAGCCTGCCGAACAGAGCCATGGTTGTGGTATTTGTGCGGATCAAACTTTCTTAAGTTTGACTAATTATCCAAACAAGCTTACCATGAAAATATATTCAACGATCTATTCAATAATACTAATTATCTACTATAAATATTAATAGTTTTTCTTGTATGTATATATTTAGTTAAATTTGAAAGTGTTTGACTACTCGAAAAACGAGAACGACACTTATTATGAGACGGAGAAAGTACTGTAATAAGGTCCTATTTAGCACAGGTTCGCCCAACAATTTCATGAGCTGTTGTGAGTTTTTTTTTTGCCAAACAACCTTTTTTTCAAAACAGCTTCATCGGTGAAGTTCCTTTTTCTGCTCCCACGAAGGGATGGGGAGAGGTGAAGCTGAAAAAAGTAGCTAGCTTATCCTAGCTTGTTCACCTACATATGAGCCCCAATATGCGCAAAGACTGCATGTGCCTCTCTTAGGGAAGAAGCGCACGGGCGCGACCACTTGGGGAGAGCATGTGCGGCCGTCGGGAGGGCTCACGTGGCCATAAGGAAGGGTGTGCACTGCCGCAAAGGGGCTCGCGTGGCCATTGGGAAGGGCTTGCGCGGCCGTCGGGAGGGCTCGTGCTGCAACGGTGCCGTTGAGGATGGCTCAGGGGCTGGGCACGGCCGTCAGGGCAGCCGGTATATGCAGACATGGTGGGTCCAGGGGCGGGCCTAGGCCTAGGGCCAGTAGGGCCATGGCCCAAGTTTTCTAGGAATAGGTTTTAATTTTTGGCCCAACAGCAAACAACCCAACAAGGAAAGTTTTGGAAAGACTTCGCTGTCTCGGTGTGTCACTCGAGCCCAGCGCCTCCTCTTCCCCCGTTCTCGCTCAAGCGCGGCGCCTTCTCTTCCTCTTCCCCATTCTTGCTCGCAGCTACATTGCCGGCGCTAGTACTTTGTTAATTGAGATATTTGTAACTTCGAGTTTCCATACCTTCTTTGGGTTGCATGTCCATAGTGTTAGAATTGTAGGTAATTTCAATATCAATTTAATCCAATAAAATATTAATAATATGTTTGTGACATTAGACATGTGCATGTGTGATCTAAGCCCAGAGAACATATACATGATACTAATAATCATAGATTTTAATCACAGAAAATAAAGGACGGGTTGCACAAGCATATATATACCCAGCGGCACCAGAACCGATGCCAGTTGACATAGCGGTTGTCAATGTAGTCGTCCCGCTCAATGCCGTGTAGATGATCGAGTTGCGATGACGATCACCACGCAAGTCGCCGCTGCCAGGAAGTACAGGAAGTTGTGGATCGATCGAGCAGTCGTGTGGAAGACGCTCCTTGTCCGTTTTCACCCAAGCAGATGAACTCATGAACGGCGCCGGTTTTGTAGGCCTGATCTCCCTATTGCTGTGTGCACAGGACCAGGATGGGAATGACAGGGAGCAGTGCAAAAACAACGAGTTGGTGTTCTTGCTATGTGGTCTCTTCTCTCTCGCAAACAAGAGAAAGAGTGTCCCTTTTATGCAACAACAAAGGAAGACGAAGCCAAAGAGCCAGGCACATGAAGAGATTGTATCCATCGTATCATTGTTTGTTACCAGTAACTTATGAAACTGACAAATAAATCGTCTGTTAGTAGTAACGGAAACCACTAAGACACAATGAATCACTAAACCATGATCCACCAACACATAATGGTCATCATGCACATAACCCTCATCAATCCTCATCAAATTGTAAGTTACACCACATAAAGGATCCAACAAATTACACCTAGCATTAACTTTGGTATTAGAATTTCATTTGATTTAATTGCTGAATAAAAATTGGACAAACCCAATTAAATCCAACACATAGTTGGTAAATCTACAACATACATTTTACGTAAATTATTAGTGTTCAATACTAGTATTGAATTGTTAATTGCTACAAAGTTCTACCCACAAACACTACTACATTCAGACCAATCACAAGCGGTTTGTAAAGCCCATCACTAGCGGTTTTCGGTCTCTGCAGTAAGCTATTGGCGGTGATGATATTTTCATCACAGGCGGGTTGCAACCGGCGATGATAATAGCTTATCACAATCGGGTCGTATTACCAGCCGGCGGTGATTCGAATTTTCAAAATTCCTAAAAATGGTCCAAAAAAATAGAATTTTTTTTGTTTCAATCCTGAGAAGCCCTCCACTAGCTCCAGCTTCATGGTACCGGGAAGTTGCTCCAGCTCCAATTCCATGCTATTTTCATGGTACAACGTCATTGGGATTCGAACCTGAGACCTTTGTCCTTTGCTCCTCTAACCATTCCACCCTTAAGTCACTTGTGTCAATATAGAATACTCATTGTCCTAGTATTCACTTTTTAGAATTTAAAATGAATATTTAGAATCCTAAAACGGCTTCAGATGAAAAAGTCATAAACTGCAAATTTGTTGTTATAATCGAGATCTACAACTTTGATTTTGATTGTTTCCGAGATCATTTAACAAATTTGAATTTCAAAACGACAAAACTTCAGCCAGACTTTTGGGACCTCAAATGATTTCAAATAAAAAAGTCATCAACTACAAAGTTATTGTTCTCATCGAGACCTACAACTTTGGTTTTGGTCGATTTTCCATCCAAGGTTGTTTGAAAATTTTGGTTTTTAAAATTTTAAAACATCAGATAAAAATTTGAGAATATAAATGATTTCTAATGAAATATTTGTCAACTACAAAGTTGTATATCTCATCGAGATCTACACCTTTGGTTTTGGTCATTTTTCCATCAAATGTCGTTTGTACAATTCGAAAAATTTGAATTTCAAAATTTGAGTGTTTCAAACAGAATTTTGGGACTGTAAATGGTTTCAAATGAAAAAGTCATCAACTACAAAGTTGTCGATCTCGTCAAGGTCTACAACTTTTATATAAAGTTTGTTTTCATCTGACTTTATTTGAAAAAGTTATGAATTTGTTTATACTGCAGCATGGTTATCACCACCGTATCATACAATAAGCTGGCGGTGAAAATGTCTTCACTGCTGGTTCTTATGGCGAGGCGGCAGTGATGGGGAGCACATTATCACCGCCGGTTGGTGGTACAAAGCAGCTGTGATGATGGACTATCACCGCCGGTTGGTAAGACGAAGCGGCGGTGATAGTTATCAACCCACACGTTCTTATGAACCGACGGTGATACTCTCATCACCAACAGTTTGTATTACGAACCATTGGTGATAGCTAGCAGCAACGGTTTTAATGATACCGGCAGTGATAAATGTGTTGATGATAGGTCAATTTGTAGTAGTGAAATGTTTCTAATCATGTGGATCCTTTTGCTAATCTTCTTTTTTAACTTTGTCATCAATTTTGCAATTTGTTATTTTCCTTTTTTTGTTTTAAGCTAAACAGGTTCTTATAAACCAAGATTTTTCAAAAATCACATGAAACTAAAAGTATTATAGTGTGCTTGGTAATAATTGGATCACTACTCTAAAACTTAGACGACGATGCATTATTATTGAAAAAAAGCAATTTGAGAAAACAAATCCTATGATGAACTTGTCTTGAGAAGAGTTTCATTGTGTTTGATGGTTGTTGGTATTTCTTAACGTAGATAGAAAGATTCCGCAAGCGCATGGAATTACTGTTGTAGCATTTCACCGGAAAGTATTTAGGGTATCATATTTTCCACAAGGAATGAAGGTATTCTTCTAGCTAATTCATCCAAGGACAACACAAGGGTAAAGCTGGAAAAGGTAGAGATGAATTTCTATGGCTTTTGTGTTTATGAGAAGATAAACTCTACTTTCACTTGCTCACTTCGGGCACCGGAGCGCACCTAGTCTGCCAGGCAATACCAGCCTGCAGCTCTATGCTGTACCCGGACGTGGGGGATTACGAGGGACGGACAGGACTGTCACCACCTGCCACCTACCCCTCAACCATGGAGTACGGGGTAAACGAAGGTAACCTCCAGCCTAGACACCACGCCTATGCTATCGATTACTACTCTAGCATGCACAGGGCTATCCATCTTTATCAGGGCCCTCTACTAGAGTATCCGCCATGGGAACGGACGATGAACCCGCAAACAAGTATGAGTTAAGATTAATTAATCAAAAGACTTGTAGCCAAAAGAACCACGAACACTCACTTAGTGGGAGAACTTGTTGAAGTAAAGATGCTCATCGAGGTACAAGTTAGGGAGACACCGACAAGTTCGACGCTTCCCTGAGCTCTTTCTCACATCTCTCCCTTACAACTCTAGCTAGCTATCAGGGCCTAAGCACTTAGAGTGTTGCCTAAAAGTGGAGTGTTCTTTCTTGGTGTGTTGTGTTAAGAATGGGAGCCTCCCCCTACTGCCTTGGAGGAGCCACCAGGAGACGCCATGCGGAAGGGGGAGACGGTGCCTACATGCAGGGGTGCGGGCGCACCCTGCTGCGGCCGCACCCAGGTGCTGCCGTCCCGCGACCGCCTTCCGCATGGTGGTTGCATGTTGGGCCTGGACAGCTTCCACGTGGGTTTGTGGCCCAAATTTGTCAGGTGAGCGGGCCTTCTCTATATTTATTTGCAGAGTCTGCTTTTGTGCTTTTCTGATTGCGTACTTTGACTCTTTTTCTACATATTCCATGTTCATGTCCTGAAAATGAACAATTCACCAAAACTCGTTGAATTGATTAGTTATAAGTCATAATTCTAAGTTTGGTGTTTATTTTAGCAATTTTTTATATATAAGTTGACGGTTAGAAATTGGAGTTAAGGACTGCCAGCAATAGTGTGGAATTTGCTTCAGACATTTTCGTGAAGAAGGCATATGAATTTAAAATTGATCGGAAGATCTGCTATGTGCTTGCTGATATTTGTTTGTGTAAAAACTATGCAAGATATATTTTTAAAAAAATACTCTCATCTATTTTCTTTCTATACTTTGTGTTTCTCTTAAATAAGAACCATGGAAATATGAACTTACCAGTAGGTTATACATACCAACAAGTTTATCATGTCATTGAATACATGAATGCCTATTTTAGTACAAGTTGAGTTACAGTTGGATATGTGCCGTACCTAATTATGTCAAATAATGTCATTGCTTATTTTATATGATAAAATGATTTAGAAAATTTCAATAATTTGCCCAACGTTTATGAAATGATTTTTAGTTATACATGCGTGCTGCATATGCATGTCCACTACTAAAATTAATATATCTAGAGTGTCAAAACGTCTTATGATTTATAAGAGAGGAGTCTCCCGTAACAAAAAAAAAGAACAAAGCGTGGACACTTTTTGATGCAACATTTGTTTTTCGTCCGTCTGCCTATGCATGCGATCCCTCCTCCTCCGCATCGTCCTGCACCTGTCCGTGCGAAATCGCTTCCCCCCCCCCCCCGCGATAGCTGCCTCCAGCTCTTCTGCTCCCTCCCCTCCAATCACGCTCCCTCACGCCCACGCATCTGCCTCCCCCTCGCCAACGCCTCCCTCCCTGCCGCGAAGCCGCTCGTCGCACACACACCGTCGACCTCGCCGTTCGCGCCCGCGCTCACCACGCCGATGGCTCCTTTCCCTCCCTGCCGCCTCTCCCGCGCGCCCTATCGCTCGCTCGGCCCTGCGCCGCCGCGACCACAGCGATAGGGCCGCCTGCCTGCTCGCCCGGCCCTGCGCCGCCGCGCAAGCACCGCAGCTGGTGCGCCCATAGTGGCTGCGCCCACGAGTCCACGAAGGCCGCGCCGCCGAGATCCATGACGACCGCGCCGCAGCCAGCGACAGGGCCTGATAGCCACCGAAATCCACGACCGGTGTGACCGCCCTGTCCTTCCCCGATCTACGCCGCCGTCGCCCATCCCCTACCTGGCCGAGCCGCCGCCACAGGGAATAGCCACATGAAAGAGCGGCGGCGAGCCTGTCACCTGGCACCCGCGACGTGCCTTCCTCGTCCGGGATCGAGCACCTGCAACATGTCGTTGCCCGTGCCTTCCCCATCGGCAGCAAGGCCACGCAATAGAAGCCCACTCACCGCTCCAGCCGTCACCATTGCCGCTCCCGGATGCCACTGCGCCCAGTCCCAGTTGACTCTCTTCGTCGACCAAAGGAAGAACGCCAAGCAACCATGGCTGCTATGCAGGTGACGTTGGTCCTGGGTTAGTCATCATGGGGCATTGCCGCTCAGCTCCAAGAGTTTGGGGGAGGTGGAGCTGCAGTTGGTGGCAAGGGCCGCCGGCCAAATCTGGCAGTTCTCGGATCCAATCTAGGCTGGGCCATCTCATGCATGTCGTTCATCCGTTTGTCACTCGTCTGCAACTCTCCATGATAGCGTCTTCTCTGCAGGTAACGTGTTTGATGAAATCCCCCTAAGTTTTTTTCTTCTTTTCTTTTTTGGTATCTAAAATCTGATTTACATCCTCATGTTACCTATGCACTGAACTCAATTTCCTATAAATGCAACATCTCCCTGTCTAAGCTCAATCCTCCATGGCTTAAGGAGCTCTGATCTGGAGCATGCTGCTGGGACGAGCATCGTTCTGTTCAGCACCTGTAAGTTTCATTTGTAGAACTCATATTCCAAATCGTGCACGTTTACATGGTATTATTGTATGTGGATGGGTTGTAGATGCGTGCTAAGCAGAGATTCATGTGTGCGATGTGCTTTGGAATTAAGATGGTATTATCCCGTGTGCTTTGGATTCAGCTAGGACTAACACATTGAAAAATCATCAAATAGTTGCAGGGTTTGGTTCAGTAAACAAATGATGTAGATACAAGAGATAAATAAAGTAGCGCTTATGTAGTTTTTCATGTCTTTATGCTAATTAGTTTTACCTGATTCTATACTTGAACCAGTGGCGGAGCCACCGCCCGGCAACCTAGCGTGGGCGGCCATGCTCGTTGGCGAAATTTGTACGAAAATTTTTATTGTGTCAAAGAAGAACGTTGTAGTCTACTAGCTAAATATTTTTGCATAATGAAGATCACCCAGGCTCCTAAAACTTTTTGTCTCCACTAATGACTTGAACATTCTGCTTGTAAATTTCAGTCTTGTTTCGTTGCAGATGTTAGGCCCTGAGGAATCCCAAACTGCAGATTTAGATTACTTGATGGCTGTAGAGCAAACATGCCAGGTAATAAAAACTCAATGCTTCCTCCCTCGGGTGACAATAGTTCATATTAGGTTGTGACTAGGGAAAGTTTGTAACAAAAGAAATCCGAGTAAAAAGTGTGATTTTCTTAGTTTATGGTTTAAGAGATTTTTTTCTTCCTTTTCAGTTTTCCAAACAAGTTTACTTAGTTTCTTTACATCTTGGCTCCCTCTCAAACGATTGGTGCAAGTCAAATGTGAGCCCTTTATTAGTTTCCTCACAATAGTTGATAGCACTGAAACCATGCATGGATACTAAACTTCAGTTTCGTTTCACTAACACTATGTCGTTCATGACGTCTATACAAGACATAAGGTTTCTACCGATCACTGATGTGGATCCATTTATAACTGATAGTGCTCACAACCTTCACAAAGCTTATAAACAATTCCCCATTAAAGTTTTGTAATAGTGCTTACAACCTTCACAAAGCTTATAAACAATTCCCCATAAAAGGTTTGTAGATGCATTTGAGGTTGTTATGCTTTTAGAAATTATTTATAATCTGTATGGACGTAGGATCCTCAATGTGCTGGTGCCTAACATCTGAGACCACTTGCCCGTTCCTTGGATCTCTAGATCCAGGATGGCAATGACTTCTTGATTGCCTTGCCGGTAAATGCATAAGCTCCCAGCCAGCCCCCCTCCCTCATACAAGCGTATGAATTTAAAATGCTGGTGCTATGGTTGGTTTTGAATTGTTAATATGTAACATGTCATCCTCGGTGAGCTCATGGATTTGTGATCCAAAATTGCTATGAAACTTTAAATAGGTAACTACAGTGGCAAACACTTTTTAGCTGCTTGTTTCACTAGATGATAAGGTTTCATCTCCTCCACATCTGTAAGGTCCAAATGGCTAGAGGAGGGGTGAATAGCCTATTTAAAAATCTACAAGCTTCACTAAACAACCACGTTAGTATAAAAGATGGCTAAGCTAATTCTAGCACTAGCTCAACTACACTATGCAAGCCACTTATACAATTCTAGTGAAGCAAGGCTATGATCTCTAATACACACCAACAAGGCTAAGTCACTAAGCTACTTACTCCTATGTGATAAAGGCTACACTAAGCAAACTACACAAGGACTAGTACAAGAAAGTAAAGAGAAAGTGACTTGATTCTTATACCAACGATGTAGAGAAGCAATGCACTCGAAGAACAATCACAATGAGCAATCACAAGAGAAATCCTCGGCAAAGAGATGACACAAGAGTTTTTACCGAGGTTCACTTGCTTTCCGGCAAGCTACTCCTCGTTGTGGCGATGCACCCACTTGATGGATCACGAGCTAATCAACTATCAAGAGTTGAACCCTCAGCGGGTGCCACACATCCACTCACAAGATGGGGATCCTCCAAGCCGCGTGCTTCACTAGAGTAGCCAATTCGCGAACTCCCGCGCAAAAGGCTCAAAAACCCCTCACAATCAACTTGGTGAGGCTCGAAACAATCTCCAAGGTTGAGCTCAACACCACCGCTGCTCCAAGCCGTCTAGGGTGTCAGGAAACACCCAAGAGTAACAAGCAATCCGCAGCAAACTGTCACACCCAATTTTCTAAAGAACAAAACCAGGCTAATCATATGTGTGCCCAGGAAGTCCACACATATGTCAGAATGAAAAAGTATCAGAAACAATGTTATTATATAACGTATGCATCGCTATATTAACACTTACATCAGAGTATCGCGGAACGGTGACTAAACTTCAGGCTCCATTCTTCTCAGGGACGGCTCACTGGTGGCTCCATATGCCAGGCACTTCTGAAAAGACTTCTGGAAACTCCACTACACTTTCATCCTTCTTCCAAGCAGCACCTTACTACACACTGAAGTGTGGTGGAAATAGCAAGAGTGAGTCCATGTCGAACTCAACAAATATAACATGGGGTTCATGAGGCTCAAAAAGGATAGACACTGGTTTACAGCATTTAGCTTTTAGTTGTCACAATTTTATCATATGAGTAGCATCAGGTTTGCATTAATCCCACAATAAACATATGATCAATGTAAAGATGAATAATGAATAGCAAAAACATAACCATTAATAATTATCAACTATTCCATAAGGGTCCAAGGCCACTCGTGACCGTGAGCACGGCTGTTATAACAGTTTTACACTCTGCAGAGGTTGTACACTTTCACTGTGAGTCGTGATTTACCCTTTCGCCCGAGGTGATCAGCCTCTTGACCCACTACCAAGGAAGGTCGGCAGGGTTCACTATGAAGTCTTTCAAAGGTTCGTCTAACAAGTTAGGGCCATTAGATTCACTCGGCAAACAGATGTAGAGCCCCCCTTCCGAATGGCACAATGACGCGCAGCCTATACACATGAGGACAGAGGCCGCACTATACCCGATTCGTCAAGCCATTCTTACGCCATGAAGGTTACCACTAACAAGCTAGAAAAGGTCCTCATACTTGACTAAAGCCAGAGCAAAATAGCCCTTACAGTTGTACTGTAAGTCCCGGATGTTCGCTTACAGATGAGTCCTTATGGAGAGTAATTAGAGCATCAAAAGTAACCCCCATGCTCTAATCCCCTTTAAACATTAATCAAGATCATCTTTTAATGTTTGTTGCATATTCCATTAATCAATTTACATGATCATAGTCCATGTTTAAGCACTAGCCATACTACTCAATGCAATATAATAGGTATCAAGGTGTAGGATCAATCACTAAGTTATCCTTAACAAGGGAATAGATGCATAATGATATTATTTGCATAATGTGAGTAGGACAACAAGGATAATCCCATGCTATACTTGCCTTTCTCCCAGAGTTAGTTACTCAGAAGTCTTCAACCTCTATCTCTGATCGTCAGCTTCTATAGTACTTGTCAGTCCTCAGCTCCTAGTCTTCAGCGCTCGCAAATCACACTTCTACTCGCAGCAACAAAGCACAGCAAATAGACAATAAACACACCTAAGAACAAACATCATACAAAAGAGACTTTAAAAGAGAACGCACTAAACAATACGGTACGTTGCTACGATCGCGAGAACGCAATAACGACAGATAATGGAACTACCATCAAAGAGGACTCGCGACTATCGAGGAGTTTATAACAAATCAGAGAAGACAAACTATACGTTTGATTTATTTTGGTTAATAAATTAAGGTGATCGACATTTCAGAAAATTATTCCAAAGTTGAATTAATCAAATTATAAAACCAAAGTTAAATCTTAGTTATATGTTATTAATATATATTTTATAGTATTTAAGCCACTTAAACATTTATAGTTTAGAAAGCACCGATCATGAGACAGCACTAATCGATTATCATGTTTTGTAATTAAATTAAGCAAGTTATAATTGGCAACGAAACATTTAAGTTGTTATTTATCAAGTTAGCTTTTTATTTACAAAAGGTCGTGATATAAACCTAAGTCTCTTTTAATTCAAAAAAAAACATTAAATAAGCATTAATCTAATCAACTATATATTTTACGTTTACTAAAATAATTATAACTAACAAAGGCATGTTAAGGTTTGTGTTATTCAAGTTAACATTTGCTCTATGAAAAGCAATGATTAAGACCTAAGCCACTTTTAGTTAAAAAGATATTCCATAAACATTAATCAAATTAATATGATTAAATTCAAAAACACAAGAAAGGGTGAACAGCGCCACTAACATGAAGATTATGTCAGCACGATCGCAACTTATCGAAAACATAATTATAAGACTAAATTACTTTTAATTAGAAAACTTTTAAATAAATATTAATCTAATTACATTTATATTATATAAAAGAAACAACTACACGCTTGATTATTTTAATTAAATAAAATCACGTGATATTTATTAACTCAGATTACTTAAATTATATTCTAATTCCAAGCTGAGTTAAGATCAATCTTGTTTTATAAATATTGTCATAGGGATTAAGCAAGTTCAACTTAAAGTTTGCAATATAAAAGGGGACACGTGCGTACCTAGTGGTGCCTAATATTTACAACTTGTTTAAACTAAGTAATAAGAAAGTAAAAATGCATTTATGTAGCAATTAATCATATTAATATTTGTATAGAAAAATCTTTAAGTACATCACCTACGTTGCTTTTAATTTGGAAAACTGGTTACATGCATATTAAATAATTTAATATTTGACTATACGTGGAAAAACACATGTGACATGGTAAACATCATCTCTAACCTATAGTTTATGGTCAGCACGGTCGTAACGCAACAAGAACTGAGTTAAAATTAGATTGCTTTTAATTGGGAAGCTATTAAATAAATATATTAATCTAATCACTATTTAAATTAATAAATTCATAATCAAGTGACATGATAAATGTTACCACTACTGCATAGAGCGCGATGATGCGAATCTAACGCAGCTAGAATGACTCGAAACGGAATTAAAACGAAGAAACGGTGGAAAGCGATTGATAACTATGGGTGATGTATTCCTATAGTATTTCTGGATTTATTTTTCTAAAGGAAAATGACCATAGGGTGTGTGTGACGTGATCATGCCATTAATGTGATGTCATCAAGCTAACATCAACAAGCTAGCAACAAAAACCACGTAATTGGAGCAAACTAGAGCTAAGTCACGGCCACGGTTTTGCACGAACTGGGCCTAGGGACCTTGACTTATCTAATGAAAAAAACATCAGAGGATATAGTGAGATGGCAAACTCACCGAGGGCTCGTATCGGCGGAGATGTCTCAGAGGCGAGCAGCTCGATGGGGGCAGCGGCAGCTACCTTCACGGAAACCTTTTCGGAAGGACGGGCACAGACGTGTGAGTCGTGCGAAGCTATATCGGCGTGCCGACTCATCAACGGCATCAAGGTCGATCATAGGGGCTGATTAGTGGCGGCGCCGATTGTTCTTATCGACATCTGCATGGATAGCAGCAGCTAACGTTCGTACATGTTCAATGGAGTCAGCAGGCTGAGGCAGATCAAGCTAACGGGAGGCGTGTAGAGGTCCCCACCGATGTCAGATGAGGAACAGCGATGCCGGCGTTGAAGCAGAGAGCGACGAGATCGGGTTTCACAAGCGGGCTCCTCCAATGACAGATCGGCGATGGTCCATCACTGGGCGGCGGCAGTCATGCAAGATGGAGATCAGCAGATACTCAGCACGTATATCACGTATGTGGACAGATATGCAGGCTCCATGGTTAGTGTACGTGATCATCGTAAGCAATAGGATCAGTAACCGAAGAAGCTAACAGATAATAGACCAGAGCAGCCATCGTGTGGGTGTTTCTTACCAAAGCATGGTGATGATGAACTCGGAACAGATCGGACGCAAGAGTTTGTGCCGGTGGCACCAGCATCAAGTCTTCAAGCAGGCAACCATAACCATCGCTGAGTAGATGTACAATTTCGGTGGCACATCACGCACAGCACGTCGCGGCTGCCAGGCGCCTCGAGCAACGGCGAGGTACAGGTTGAGGACTAGAGAAAATGATTATTCACTGCCCTAGCTGCACAGTAAATCCCAAATGACAATTTCAGAGGAGTCCTAAGTGGCCAACACGTCTAAGTCTTGTATTCTCCCAGAACGCTCGAACGGAGAGACTCACCTGATGGACGCTGGTCGTTGCCGCGACGAACAGGTGAACAGCCGATGGGTGACGGCGACGCCATAATAAGAAGGGAGAAAATTCTAATTTACTACCCGAGAGATTTCCCAAACTAGGGGCTCCTCCACGGTAGTTTTTGGTGTGCTTTGCCCATGGGGTAGGTACGTATATATAGGGAGGAAAACTCTCCACCCCCATGTCAACTAGCGATATGGTACTAATTGACGTTGCACCCTCCATCTTTACTAATAGGCCTAATTAATTATTAAAGCCCATTAGTAAATAAATGAATGGGCATTTAGGATTATTGCACACAGGCTTTGGTGAAAAATGAGATATTTATTATTTTTGGAATTAATTAATTTCGTGGATAAAATAATTCTAGAAAAGTCCAGAATTATTATTTAAGCCGCGAAAAATACTCCGAAAGCTCCGAAAATTCAGGAAAATTTTCCAGAGACATTATGGAATATGAGGAACCCAAATAAAGTATTTGGAGCTCATGAAAAGATATTTTGGAGCATCTAAAAATTAGATTATGCTCACAGACAAGTGGAAACAAGCTACAGAAAAAGTCGAAAAAATTCTCGAGAAGTTTGTAGAGATTGATTGATGGACGAGAAACTGAAAGGAGTGATTTGGGTTACAAAGAAAATATTTTAGGAAACTCCCAATGAAAACTTGAGCTGAGAAACAAGGAATATTGATTGCGGAAAAAGATAAAGACGTGCTGGAGAAGAAAGATATTATTTTTTTATAACTAATTGATGCTATCATAAACTAAACTTAGGAAATTTTATCCGAATATTAAAACATTTATTTTAATTAGTGTTTTCTATGCACAACCCAAAATCAAAAATTTTGGGGTGTGACAATTCTACCCCACTTAACATGAATCTCGTCTCGAGATTCGGAGAGTCTTGGGAGAGAGATAAAGCAGACCAATAAGATTGTTTTGAAACTTTTGACGAGTTCTGATATAAGCGTCAAGGATTATCAATGGTTGACAAGAGAACATTGGATTGATTGTTAAGATGGATTCGAGCTAATGACAGATGGTCAAAGGATTGAAGCTCAGCATAGGTGGAAAGGAAGATCAAAGGAGGTTGAAAAGATAGATCAAAGTTGAACATCGAGTCTTCACTTTATAAGGTGTAAAATCAAGGGTGGACATTAGCAAAAGATAACATAAGAGATAAAGAGATATCTTAAGGTGCTCAAAACTCCTGGATTCAAGATTTATGAGACATCACGAAAAGGTGACAGACTAGCATTGGTTAAAGATAAAGACTAGTCTTCCGCTTTACCATTCAGGGAGAGCAGTGAGAAGGATAAATTGATCTTCAAGTCTTTGTAGGTTCTTGAATCAGGATTTATAAGATGTAAGGACAAGGGTCAAAAGTTGTCAAATATTGATAAGAAAAAGTAAAGATTGATGGCAAGAAGGTGAGACTGGTTAAGGGGCAAGGACTAGCAAAAGATGATATTATGATAGCGATTGGTCTTTGGATCTTCTTGTCTCGTGACTTGAGATTGATGATGGTGGTGGACGCTACCCCACTTAACAAAGATCTTGTTCCACCTGGCGATGTCATTGAAGGCAACACTTTCTTTAAGGCTTACTACTATTGATGAGTCCTTCATGTGTTGATCCTCCCTTGGGTTAAGATAAAGGAGAAAGCATAGAAACCAAGAGTAAGCAAGGATGATATATGGAAAAGACAATAAGAATTAGGATTGATCGAAGGTTAAGTAGGTCAAGAGAGGATACTACCCCACTTTAACATAGATTGAGCTAATTCTCAAGATGATTTCGGGCCTCCTTTGGAACACAAGAACAAAGACAACACACAGGCATCACGTCAAACAAGACAAGCACACATCAGGCAACACAAAGCACCAATCACATCATCGGTACTACACGTGGTTCTTCAACAATGGTGGTCATCCTAATGGCACATTGGAGATGATGAAAGGCCATCGAACTTTTGAACAAGGTAAGATCAGAAAACTTTTGGTAAAAACAACACAAATAAAAAATCAAGGGAGTAAGAAATAATAGCTCAAAGGAAGCTATCAAGGAAGAGATACAACAGGACAATGAATAGGAAATAGTCAAAATCAATGAGTCAAGGGATGAGAAAATAGTTTTATAGTAAAATAAGTTTTAGACTACGTCCAGTGCTACTTGGCATACGTCCTATAGTCAACACCGCTCTGATACCACTCTGTCACACCCGATTTTCTAAAGAACAAAACCAGGCTAATCATATGTGTGCCCAGGAAGTCCACACATATGTCAGAATGAAAAAGTATCAGAAACAATGTTATTATATAACGTATGCATCGCTATATTAACACTTACATCAGAGTATCGCGGAACGGTGACTAAACTTCAGGCTCCATTCTTCTCAGGGACAGCTGACTGGTGGCTCCATATGCCAGGCACTTCTGAAAAGACTTCTGGAAACTCCACTACACTTTCATCCTTCTTCCAAGCAGCACCTTACTACACACTGAAGTGTGGTGGAAATAGCAAGAGTGAGTCCATGTCGAACTCAACAAATATAACATGGGGTTCATGAGGCTCAAAAAGGATAGACACTGGTTTACAGCATTTAGCTTTTAGTTGTCATAATTTTATCATATGAGTAGCATCAGGTTTGCATTAATCCCACAAAAAACATATGATCAATGTAAAGATGAATAATGAATAGCAAAAACATAACCATTAATAATTATCAACTATTCCATAAGGGTCCAAGGCCACTCGTGACCGTGAGCACGGCTGTTATAACAGTTTTACACTCTGCAGAGGTTGTACACTTTCACTGTGAGTCGTGATTTACCCTTTCGCCCGAGGTGATCAGCCTCTTGACCCACTACCAAGGAAGGTCGGCAGGGTTCACTATGAAGTCTTTCAAAGGTTCGTCTAACAAGTTAGGGCCATTAGATTCACTCGGCAAACAGATGTAGAGCCCCCCTTCCGAATGGCACAATGACGCGCAGCCTATACACATGAGGACAGAGGCCGCACTATACCCGATTCGTCAAGCCATTCTTACGCCACGAAGGTTACCACTAACAAGCTAGAAAAGGTCCTCATACTTGACTAAAGCCAGAGCCATATAGCCCTCACAGTTGTACTGTAAGTCCCGGATGTTCGCTTACAGATGAGTCCTTATGGAGAGTAATTAGAGCATCAAAAGTAACCCCCATGCTCTAATCCCCTTTAAACATTAATCAAGATCATCTTTTAATGTTTGTTGCATATTCCATTAATCAATTTACATGATCATAGTCCATGTTTAAGCACTAGCCATACTACTCAATGCAATATAATAGGTATCAAGGTGTAGGATCAATCACTAAGTTATCCTTAACAAGGGAATAGATGCATAATGATATTATTTGCATAATGTGAGTAGGACAACAAGGATAATCCCATGCTATACTTGCCTTTCTCCCAGAGTTAGTTACTCAGAAGTCTTCAACCTCTATCTCTGATCGTCAGCTTCTATAGTACTTGTCAGTCCTCAGCTCCTAGTCTTCAGCGCTCGCGAATCACACTTCTACTCGCAGCAGCAAAGCACAGCAAACAGACAATAAACACACCTAAGAACAAACATCATACAAAAGAGACTTTAAAAGAGAACACACTAAACAATACGGTACGTTGCTACGATCGCGAGAACGCAATAACGACAGATAATGGAACTACCATCAAAGAGGACTCACGACTATCGAGGAGTTTGCAACAAATCGGAGAAGACAAACTATACGTTTGATTTATTTTGGTTAATAAATTAAGGTGATCGACATTTCAGAAAATTATTCCAAAGTTGAATTAATCAAATTATAAAACCAAAGTTAAATCTTAGTTATATGTTATTAATATATATTTTATAGTATTTAAGCCACTTAAACATTTATAGTTTAGAAAGCACCGATCATGAGACAGCACTAATCTATTATCATGTTTTGTAATTAAATTAAGCAAGTTATAATTGGCAACGAAACATTTAAGTTGTTATTTATCAAGTTAGCTTTTTATTTACAAAAGGTCGTGATATAAACCTAAGTCTCTTTTAATTCAAAAAAAACATTAAATAAGCATTAATCTAATCAACTATATATTTTACGTTTACGAAAATAATTATAACTAACAAAGGCATGTTAAGGTTGGTGTTATTCAAGTTGACATTTGCTCTATGAAAAAGCAATGATTAAGACCTAAGCCACTTTTAGTTAAAAAGATATTCCATAAACATTAATCAAATTAATATGATTAAATTCAAAAACACAAGAAAGGGTGAACAGCGCCACTAACATGAAGATTATGTCAGCACGATCGCAACTTATCGAAAACATAATTATAAGACTAGATTACTTTTAATTAGAAAACTTTTAAATAAATATTAATCTAATTACATTTATATTATATAAAAGAAACAACTACACGCTTGATTATTTTAATTAAATAAAATCACGTGATATTTATTAACTCAGATTACTTAAATTATATTCTAATTCCAAGCTGAGTTAAGATCAATCTTGTTTTATAAATATTGTCATAGGAATTAAGCAAGTTCAACTTAAAGTTTGCAATATAAAAGGGGACACGTGCATACCTAGTGGTGCCTAATATTTACAACTTGTTTAAACTAAGTAATAAGAAAGTAAAAATGCATTTATGTAGCAATTAATCATATTAATATTTGTATAGAAAAATCTTTAAGTACATCACCTACGTTGCTTTTAATTTGGAAAACTGGTTACATGCATATTAAATAATTTAATATTTGACTATACGTGGAAAAACACATGTGACATGGTAAACATCATCTCTAACCTATAGTTTATGGTCAGCACGGTCGTAACGCAACAAGAACTGAGTTAAAATTAGATTGCTTTTAATTGGGAAGCTATTAAATAAATATATTAATCTAATCACTATTTAAATTAATAAATTCATAATCAAGTGACATGATAAATGTTACCACTACTGCATAGAGCGCGATGATGCGAATCTAACGCAGCTAGAATGACTCGAAACGGAATTAAAACGAAGAAACGGTGGAAAGCGATTGATAACTATGGGTGATATATTCCTATAGTATTTCTGGATTTATTTTTCTAAAGGAAAATGACCATAGGGTGTGTGTGACGTGATCATGCCATTAATGTGATGTCATCAAGCTAACATCAACAAGCTAGCAACAGAAACCACGTAATTGGAGCAAACTAGAGCTAAGTCACGGCCACGGTTTTGCACGAACTGGGCCTAGGGACCTTGACTTATCTAATGAAAAAAACATCGGAGGATATAGTGAGATGGCAAACTCACCGAGGGCTCGTATCGGCGGAGATGTCTCAGAGGCGAGCAGCTCGATGGGGGCAGCGGCAGCTACCTTCACGGAAACCTTTTCGGAAGGACGGGCACAGACGTGTGAGTCGTGCGAAGCTATATCGGCGTGCCGACTCATCAACGACATCAAGGTCGATCATAGGGGCTGATTAGTGGCGGCGCCGATTGTTCTTATCGACATCTGCATGGATAGCAGCAGCTAACGTTCGTACATGTTCAATGGAGTCAGCAGGCTGAGGCAGATCAAGCTAACAGGAGGCGTGCAGAGGTCCCCACCGATGTCAGATGAGGAACAGCGATGCCGGCGTTGAAGCAGAGAGCGACGAGATCGGGTTTCACAAGCGGGCTCCTCCAATGACAGATCGGCGATGGTCCATCACTGGGCGGCGGCAGTCATGCAAGATGGAGATCAGCAGATACTCAGCACGTATATCACGTATGTGGACAGATATGCAGGCTCCATGGTTAGTGTACGTGATCATCGTAAGCAATAGGATCAGTAACCGAAGAAGCTAACAGATAATAGACCAGAGCAGCCATCGTGTGGGTGTTTCTTACCAAAGCATGGTGATGATGAACTCGGAACAGATCGGACGCAAGAGTTTGTGCCGGTGGCACCAGCATCAAGTCTTCAAGCAGGCAACCATAACCATCGCTGAGTAGATGTACAATTTCGGTGGCACATCACGCACAGCACGTCGCGGCTGCCAGGCGCCTCGAGCAACGGCGAGGTACAGGTTGAGGACTAGAGAAAATGATTATTCACTGCCCTAGCTGCACAGTAAATCCCAAATGACAATTTCAGAGGAGTCCTAAGTGGCCAACACGTCTAAGTCTTGTATTCTCCCAGAACGCTCGAACGGAGAGACTCACCTGATGGACGCTGGTCGTTGCCGCGACGAACAGGTGAACAGCCGATGGGTGACGGCGACGCCATAATAAGAAGGGAGAAAATTCTAATTTACTACCCGAGAGATTTTCCAAACTAGGGGCTCCTCCACGGTAGTTTTTGGTGTGCTTTGCCCATGGGGTAGGTACGTATATATAGGGAGGAAAACTCTCCACCCCCATGTCAACTAGCGATATGGTACTAATTGACGTTGCACCCTCCATCTTTACTAATAGGCCTAATTAATTATTAAAGCCCATTAGTAAATAAATGAATGGGCATTTAGGATTATTGCACACAGGCTTTGGTGAAAAATGAGATATTTATTATTTTCGGAATTAATTAATTTCGTGGATAAAATAATTCTAGAAAAGTCCAGAATTATTATTTAAGCCGCGAAAAATACTCCGAAAGCTCTGAAAATTCAGGAAAATTTTCCAGAGACATTATGGAATATGAGGAACCCAAATAAAGTATTTGGAGCTCATGAAAAGATATTTTGGAGCATCTAAAAATTAGATTATGCTCACAGACAAGTGGAAACAAGCTACAGAAAAAGTCGGAAAAATTCTCGAGAAGTTTGTAGAGATTGATTGATGGACGAGAAACTGAAAGGAGTGATTTGGGTTACAAAGAAAATATTTTAGGAAACTCCCAATGAAAACTTGAGCTGAGAAATAAGGAATATTGATTGCGGAAAAAGATAAAGACGTGCTGGAAAAGAAAGATATTATTTTTTTATAACTAATTGATGCTATCATAAACTAAACTTAGGAAATTTTATCCGAATATTAAAACATTTATTTTAATTAGTGTTTTCTATGCACAACCCAAAATCAAAAATTTTGGGGTGTGACACAAACACGAAGATCAAGTGCCACTAGATGCAACTCTCAATGCAATGCACTTGAATCTCACTCAATCTCTCTAGAGTATGCAATCAAGCAAGGAGATGAGTGGAGGGAGTGTTCTCTAGCTCAAAGTGTGCCTCAATATCTCAAATGTGCAAGAGAGGACCCCCAAGGGCTGGCCACCTCTTATTTATAACGTTTCACTCAAGAGCTAGCCGTTATCAACTTCACCGGACGATTTTCGGGGGCGACAGACGCTGGACAGTAGCGTCTGTCGCCAAGCCAACAGACGCTACAGGCGCGTCTGTCGCACCACCGAGCAGCCATATGTCCCGACCGTTGGAGTTCACCACGCTCGCACTCTACGTGCCAGACGCGTCTGTCGCGACCGACAGACGTGGTCCAGTAGCCATTTTCGCCGAACGCTCGACGGACGCGTCCGCTGCTGCACCAACAGACGCGGTCCAGCGTCTGTCGCGCAAGCCCGCGCGTGCCAGAGCAAACCCTTTGTCGACAGACGCGGCAACAGTGCCCGCCCCCGCATCTGTCACGAAGTCGGCAGCGCGTCTGTCACACTCACCAGCGCCGCCTGTCTTAGGGTTGCCCGACAGACGCTGATGTCAGTGTCTGTCGGTTCCAAGGCCGGCGTCTGTCGCATGTATCTCTGCGAAAATTCATCGTTTGAATGCTCCGCTTGATCGCCCTTGTTCCTTATGAGCTACTCTTCATATGTGTATCACTAAAACTTTTGCCGAGTGTCATACTCAGCAAAATATTACTTTGCCGAGTGCCCCGATAAATTGCACTCGGCAAAGCCTCAGGCACACGACAAAGTCCAGTTTTCCAGTAGTGATGGTGAGAGGAGGAAGGTAAATAGTGCTCCATGATCTTTAGCCGCTAGATTATCATCCAATGGCTCCTGTTCGTCGCCTGAAAAAAAAACAGGCACCTGAAGAATAGCTAATGCCGAACTCTTAGAATGGAGCTACTTCATATATGTTTGCTTAAGCTTTGAGATATTTGTTTCGGTAGAAATCTGCTGTTAGGGTAAGTAGCTAACTAGCAGTGTGGGTGGTTCACATATTTTTACGGCCTAGATTCATCAGTTGTCTTAAATAATATTTAACACATTATATATATAAGACCAGACCATCAGCAGAATGACCGACCATACGCAGGAGTCCAATCCCATGAAAAGTACTGCCCATTAACCAGGTCTATTTAGCTCAGCATATATAGTACAGACATGTCGTGAGCTTGGGTAGCTGGGAGAGATCTAGACAAGGAATTGGATGGAAACAGCCCAGAGGGGGGGGGGGGGGGGGGGGGGCTCTTTGATTCACAGGGAGGGACCGAAGGTAAAGGAATAATTCTAGAGGATTACGTTCCTATGACCTATTTTACAGGAAACGAAGCATGAGGTCGGAGCTATTGGAAATTTTCCTGGCTCGAAACCAGACGTCTCGCGCGCCTTGCTCGCTCGTTCCCGCTCGCTAGTATCGCTTGGCGCTTGTGTTTTTAGATAAGGACGACAGCTCGGTAAATCAAAACAAAACCCTTCCCCATCGTGGGCAAGGGACAGCGGCTGCCCCAATCATAATCGCAGTTGTCCTGACCACCTCTGACCAAGGGTCCCTAATAGAATTTGAACCTGTGATCTTTGCCTCCAGGCCCCTACCACTACCCCAAACAGTCACTTCTGGTGAACTGTACGATCATATCCTTTTATACTAACCTCTATGAATATTGTAATAAATATTTTGGCCTATAAACAATTTCAAGTGAAAAGGTTTCAATTACAAATCTTTGACCTCGTTGAGCACTACAACTTTGATTTAGGGTGTGTCTTCATCTGCCACTATAATGTCTCCATCATGTTGTCTATTATTGGAATTATCTAATAAATTATATGAGCCACATCTATAAATTAAAATGTTATTGCAGATAATACAACATACTCTTAAATAGGTAGACGACATAATTTATTCCTAGCAATCCTTTTTTTGGAGTTGGAAAATACCATGTTTTTGGAAAGAAAATATAGGGTACTCTGAGATGCTCTTAGGTGTATATAGCTGTTGCGATGCCAATACAAATGAACCCTTAAGAGTAAAGTCCATTTGACACCCTTGAACTTGTTGCAGAGTGTGGAAAAAAAACGTCAACTCAAAAACAAGAAATATCACACCCTCTAACTTTAAAAAACGGACAAATTATTCCCTACAACAGTTAAATGTGGTTTTGAGCCACATCATCTTTTTGAAGTTCAAAAGGTAATTTGATGAACACAAGGACAAGGTAAAGATTTTTAAGCCATTAAAAATATCTACAAGACTCTAAAAATGAGATGCAACCGACATCTCTATTTGTTGCATTCATACTAGATTTGATCAATGCTCGGGACGGGATGGGTTCAGGTTGGCCCGAGAAAAAAATATTAGGTCTAAATCGTTGAGCTGAGCCTGACCCGATGAAAAAGTAGGCCAGGTAGACTATTTTTATGATTTTTTCAAGTTTTTTCTACTTTTGGTTAGGTTTTTTTGGGTTGGGTTAGGTCATGGGTGGAAATGATGATCAGAACCTGACCTGACGCAGTAGCGGGTTTGGTCAGGTTGGGTGGCCCATGATCAGATCAATTTATACTGGTTTTATGTCATGTTTTTTTGGAAAGTTTTCTAATGTCTTTAGACATTCAATAAGAATGCTTTAGGAACTTTCTAGATTTTTCTAGACATTATTTTCGTTTTCCTAGAGCTCAATTTGATATTTGAATTTTTCTAGAGATAATTTACAAGCTCCAAATTATTTATTGGTGTCTCTCTTATCCTAATATATCTCTAGTTTTGTTTCTTGGATTTTTTGGAGGCCTCAAGACATTTTTGTGTGATTTGAAATCTTATCTAAATTTATCATAATTGATTCTAAATTAAAGAAGGACGATGTGGTTTAGGCTGTGTTTGATTTAATTTCTAGAAAGTGCTTTGTAGTTTTTTCAGAAGCAGTTGCGTTTGCGAAGTATATTTTTCGTAGTCGTGTTCTCTGCTTTTGGCTTTCTGCTTTTCTAATAGCAACTCCAGTAAGGCCTTTACTTGAGTCACCATAGCTAAATATGGATGTCCATACCATAAATACAACTCTAGCAGGCCACTAATAGCAGGCCTCAAGACATGACTCCCTCCCCTCCCCCATCGTCTTCCATCGAGGATGCGACTCTCTCCCCTCTCTCGAACAGCGCGACGGCATGACTCCAGGTGTTTTGGCTGAGTTAGTCAATGACAACTGGGTCCCATGTGTTATTCTCTGTAAGAATGAATTTGGGGATTTATTTTTAGGCCTAGTGCTGGAGTGCAGCCTAGCAAATAGAGCCCTCAAAGATTGGCGGAACCCTCAAATCCAAAGCAGACTCCTGTTTTAGGTGCCATTGCTAAAGTTGCTCTAATTCGGTGAAAACAGAGATATGGTTCATAGTTGTTTATCAACTATGAACCATAGTTCATAGCTGAAACAAATAGATCTCAAAAACTTTTCCATAATTTATCTAGTTTTTAAAGTTTAATGACATATTATTTTTTTATTTTTGATGAGTTGAGGATTTTTTCCAGACTCCACGACAAATTGAGGGGATCAAATAAATAATGGACTTCACAAGCTCCTTATACCCACTATAAGAGTCCATCCACATATATACTCACTCTTGTGTGGCGTGTTATGACAGGTGGCGGCCGCTATTTATGTGTTCGTCAAGTCGTGGCCAAAATCCAACGTGACTACTAGTCATGTAGGAGTAGTTGACCAAGCCACTATTGACCGGATGAAGGCCATCCAGGCCCACAACGAAGAGATGGAGGCTTACGGGAGAATCTTCACGCCAGCACTTCTCTTGTTCTTCTGTGGGATTACCAAATGCGTATGCAAGCCCTGGGACCTGAAGAGAGTCAGCGTCAACAGCCTGGTGGACTCTTCATCAGGCTCAGAAGGGAAGGGCGAGAGCGAGATCAATTCGCTTCAGGAGTACGTGGGAGCTGCAACGCAGCATTTCCATGGAAGGGGAAGACTGCAGCAGGAGCCATCCGGCAGCGGCGGCGGCGGCGGCGGCGACGACGACGACACTTGTAGAGGAAATCTGGAAGCCCTACAACCTATGCGTAGACCTCGCACCCGCCTACTCCGGTCGGCTGAGCTGCCTGAAATACCTGGTGAGTGGCAACCCGGACACAGCCCATCGCCTGGTGAAATCCAACCTCTCCGCGACGTTCCATCAGCTCTACACCAAGGAATCGCTGAAGCTGCACGACGTCTCGCACCTGGTGTTCACGAACAACGCCGCCCTGAACCGCTGGAGGCTGCTCACCTCGGCTCGAGGCCTACGGGCGGTGGCCGCGGCCACCCTGCTGGGGGCGATCGCGGTGTTCCACTACGGCGGCGGCGGCACTGACCAGGACCCGACCGACATCACCATCACGTATGCGCTGCTATGGTCTGCTCTCGTGATGGAGTACGTCTTGCCCACCGTGATCCACCACACGTTTGGCAGGATAGAGCGACTGTGTACCGGGCACCGGACATGGCCGGACCAGGTCGCGCAGTACAACCTCATTGGGTACGTGGCTCGTAGCAGGAAGCATTCCTGGCTTATGAAGGTGGCAGCCTGGCTGGGCTGCAGGGACCTGGTCGACCAGCTCTGGACCATGAAGCCGTGCAAGGGCGCTTCGTCCAAGGCGATCACCGGCCTCGTCCACGGCCACGTCGCCGGAGCATGGACGGAGGGTCACATTGCCGGCGCGGACTCGTTCCGGGCGTTCAATGACTACCGGGGTCAGTGGACGCTCAGCAGGGAGGTCGGGCGCACGGGCATACCGTCCATAGTACTGATGAGCGTGTCGAGGCCGTTCGACGAGAGCGTCCTGGTCTGGCACCTCGCCACCGACTTCTGCTTCCACCTCCTCCAGGAGGACCCGTCCCCCTCCAGTGCCGCCGCGCGTCGCTGCAGGGAGATGTCCAACTACATGGCGTACCTCCTCTTCGTCAAGCCGGAGATGCTCATGCCCGGTGCCCGGCGCAACCTGTTCAGAGACGCGTGCGGCGAGCTCGTGGACATGCTCCAGGAGGATCCTCCGCGCACGCCGCGGGGGCGGGGCAAGAGGGGCCTCGCGCACAAGGTCATCCAGCTGCTCAAGAGGGACGGCGACGATGACGGTGTCCAGGGCTCAGCAGGCGGCGGCGTCGTTCGCCAGGCTTGGAGCGTCGCCGAGGAACTCATGGATTCGCACAAGGGCAACGAGGAGAAGGTGTGGACGGTGATCCAGGGCGTGTGGGTGGAGATGCTCTGCTTCTCGGCCGGCCGGTGCAAAGGCTACCTGCACGCCAAGGGCTTGGGCACAGGCGGGGAGTACCTGTCCTACGTCTGGCTCCTGCTCTTGTACATGGGGATGGAGACCTTGGCGGAGAAGATGCAGAGGACCGAGTTGTACGAGGGCCCCACGGCAGCAGGGTCGTCCATCAGTGGCCAGAATGTTTGATAGACTACTATTTCTTTCCTACTCCCTCTGTCCCATTGAAAGTGTCGCCCGAGAAACGTGTTTGTGAGGGGGCACGCTTTTTCAACGACACTTTCAATGGGACGGAGGGAGTAGATCCCTTGCTACTCTGTTCTGCACGATAGATACATTCTGTTTGTTTTGTCAGTCCACCATGTGGCTTCGTACCGTCGTACGTGTACCTCCCGTGTTGCTGCATGGTTCTATGTGCCCATTTTTTTTCTTTGCAAACTCTAATGTATAATGATACATGTAACTCATTGTTCTTGAAAGTTTAATCTACAAAAGCCAAAAAAAAAGGATTTATAATTTAGAACGGACAAGCAGTGGTGGAGCTCGTCTAATTGTCCGCCTAGGGCCGCTATATAAGTACGTCAACAATCCGCGCCGCGTCGTGTAACGAGAGACACACAGATTGAACAACAAATTTAACACATAAGTGCATACTTCAAGCGGGATTTGATAAAAACTTTAATGCACAAAAACTCTTGACATTATAGCTATTCATGACATTGAGCTTTTTAAGAAAAAATTGCTCGTAGATAAACCAATACTACATCTTCATGGTAAGAATAATTTTTGGATAAAAATTGTGAAACAAAGTAGTACCTAATTTCTATTTCTCTTCATTCATATTTTCCTGGTAGACAAAAACATTTGAGTTTCCGGATGAACGGGGACGCTTCAAGTATGCTCAGTTCGGATGATGGTATCACGAATCAATTCAACCAAAAAAAAAACATCTTCATTCACAATGGTCCTTTTTTACAGCATCATACCTGTGCAATAGATTTCTCCGTTTAAATAGATATGTACAGGTGACGCTTAGCTTGTACACTCCTCAAAAGTATACTTTATATCATTTGACGTGGAACAAATCATTTTGTTCAAAATAGTGAAGAATTTGTATTTTAGATATTTGATACACAAATGATACTGAACTTTCAAATCACTGCACTGCACGTATACAAAGACAAGGTTTTGCATATGGAAATTGATGATTTTGAATCATGTCCGATCCAACTCCAGCAAATTCCTGTTGGGAGCTTGATGTGCAGCCTCTGCCTTACTTTCATTTTCACCCTTTTGATGTCGACAAAGCAGCAAATGAAGTTCGCAGTTTTTGTTCTTCCATCATTGACATTGACAAAGTGATAAAGTTTGTCATCAGCTAATTGCTACTCGTCAAATTCAATGAAAAAAAAAGGACTCTGCAACTCCATACCATACATAGAATTTGGTTGGATGACCCAAACTGCACGTTGTTTTACAGATAGGTGATGACTTAAACTGGAAGAACAGCACAAAAGGGCAGCCGCCGCAATACCAGTATATGGAACAAACTTACAAACAAGCTGGAAAGGAACAAACTGAGGGTAATGTACATAAGATGGAGCGTACATACGAGAGGTAAAAAGGTCTCCAAAGGTATATGCACTTTTATCTGTCAGACCATGTCGTCACCTTCTGGCGAATGCGAAACCAGTGAAGCCGCTGCGGTGCCATCGCCGCCGCCATCTGGTGGAGCCGTCACTGATGTATCCGCTGTCGTACCAATGGCACTGCCACCGGTAGCTACAGCCGTTGAAGCTGCTGTCGTGGCATTGGAGCTGCCACCGTTGTTTGTTGTTTCTTCTTCCTGCAGCTTCGTCGTCTGCATCCGCTCTGCCAAGGTCTCCATCCCCATGTGGGACATGAGGAGCCAGATGTAGGAGAGATATTCCCCGCCCTTGCCTAAGCTCTTGGCGTGCAGAGCATCTCCACCCACACGCCCTGGATCACTTTCCACATCTTCTCCTCGCCATGCATGCTGTGTAATTTCTTGAGTTCCTTAACAGCAAGCTTCCAAGCATCGTGAACGATGCTTAAATCCTCATCGCCCGTCACCTCGTGAATATTTAGGGAGCCCTCTCCGACAGTCGCGTGCTTGATATTGTGGTCTATCTTTTGGGCTAATAAAGCCATTTCTGTTTGTGGCGTGGCCTCCTGCGGCGAGGGCCCTGCTGCATCACCCTCCGATTGTTGATGTTTCAGTTTCACCCTGATAGTCTTTTTAAGCTGTTTGTATGCGTTTTCATTTACCGCGGTGAGAGGCGAGCATGGCTCCCGACCCGCCCCCCTCCCAGGCGACGGCGACGGCGCCACCACCACCACCGAGCCCATCAGCCATCCTATCCCACCCACCTCCCTCCAACCATAGATCTGAGCTCCCCGTCGCCGGATCTATCGATCCATGGGGATCTTGGAATGGATCTCGCCCTCTCAGCTCCCTCAACGGGCGCACCGGCGGCGCCACCGCTCGAGCCTCCAACAGCCCCAGGCCCCTCTCCAGCCACCACCTCCACCACAGCGCCCGCTCTCACCATAGGCCTCACGCCACCAACCCCCAGACCACTGCTAGCAGAGCAAGCCCATCAGCGCGTCAAGTCCTTCGATGCCAGGGATGAGAGCGAGCTCACCTCCCGCTCCCCAGTGGCGGCTGCTCGGCCACCGTCGGCCACATCCAAGCCGGCCATCTCTGCATCTCTGGAGATGGCGGCGCACATCCTGCCCGCACCCTATCCGACGGAGGAAGATGAGGAGGAGGAGCTGGTGGATTGGGGAGATGAAGAGCCTGAAGACATCGAAGATGACCCCAACACCGCCATTGACGAGGAGGAAGGAGAAAAGCCTACCGATTCAACTGAGGCGATGGCTCCTGCTCCACAACCGAAGGCGCCATCGTCCTCCGCGACGGAATCTACCGGATCTGATGACGCCATGACGGAGGCTGCCTCGATCCACCCGTAGCACGCTGGATCTGCCGACTCCATGCCGGCATCCATCTCCTTCCAGTCGCCTCCACCCGCAGTGACTCCCAAGAAGCCTGCTTGGCATGGACCTGCTGCACAGCCCAAGCTTAAATCGATCCTGGTGGTTCCTGATCGCGCACCTGCGTCGCCCAACCGTCATCGCAAGCAGGTCTGGAGGCGTTTGGATCTGATGGCGCCCTACCCGGCAGTAATGGTGCCAGCCTCCTCTGCCGCTTGCCGGTAGCTCGGTGAGCCATCCCGAGCAAATGAGGAGCACACTGTAGCTCTTTCACCGGAATGGCAAATATCCAGGCGGAAGCACTGGTGGAGGAAGAATGCTCCCCTGCCACAAGACGAAGCTACAATCAAGATGTCCAAGATGATGACGACGAGCTCCTTGACGGCGACCAAAATAAATCCCCTCGCTGGCCGCTGCTTCCGATGTCTCACCACAGATCACCGCGTTGCCCAGTGCCATGACCCAATCCGCTGCCTCAAGTGCGGTGGCCTAGGGCACATCTCCCGCTCCTGCCCGTCTCACAAGCACCGCCCAATCTCCACCCAACTTCACTCCCGCCTCGTCTTCCCGCCGGAGAACATCCACAGTCGCATAGCTTTTCCCCCACTCCCTCCACCACAATCCACCAAAATAGTGCTAGCCAAGCCTGTATCATCCACTGCTCCTGCTGAGATGGCGCACGCCCCGGGGTATGCGTTGAACCGCCCCATGCGCAATGGTGTTGTCATCGTGGCATCAGAGTCCATGACCCAGGAGGCCCTGAAGCTCCACGCGGTCACCATCGTCTCACCGCTGAAGGGCTATTGCCCCAGTAATTTGGAGGTTGCTTACGCCCTGTCCCAACAGCTCCATGTACCGTGACCACTGTTCGCCTACACGGCCGTGTAGGCCGTTTACACGGCAGGTAAACGCTACTCGATGGGTAACCGTGTAGGCCGATTAGCCGTGTAAAGCCGTGCAAAACCGTTTCGACCGTTTAAAAGGCCGTTTAAACGGCCGTGTATACCGACTTTTTGCTAAACGATAGGTGACCGACCGTTCACCGTTTACCGTTTAGGCTAACATTGACCGTGACACAACATCAGCGTCTCCCGCCTGCAGTCTGGACACTTCCTTGTGGACTTCATGATGTCGCCGGAGCATGACTGTGCTATTTGCAAAGGACACATCGAAGCAGTACGTGTGTGCACCAGCTCACCCCCGTCTTATCAACAGGCAGGGCCGAGGGAAAGGAAGGATATCTACTGATCACACCAAGACTCCGACTAGGGTACGACTACATAGCTGCGGGCCAAGTAGGTCTCGGATATAAATAGCTAGGCATACCTCCTGTTGTAATCATCAAAACTTTCATAGGCACAGCCCTTTGTAATCTGTCATCTCACCATCCCGACGAGATCGCAATATAAACAAGTAGCTGCTGGACGTAAGGCTTTTACTCGCTTCCCAGGGGCCCAAACTAGGATAAATCTCGTCTCCCTACCATGTTGCTCTTCGCACCAAGCGAGTTCCGCCAAGGACCGAATATCTGCCGGTCAAAAACACCGACAGAGGAGCGCCAGGTAGGGGGATTTCACGCAGGAGAGTGATCATGCCGATCATCAATGGAGTTTGGTTTGCCGATCCGACACGCTCCAACGTCGAGGCACTGACTACTTCATTCAAAGCTGAGCACTTGGGTGATTTCAACTCAGGACCTCAGATCTATTCACCATCCTGCAACATGCCACCAACTATCAATTTTAGTAGTCCGGTATTCGAGCATGACGGCGATTTCAATCTCAAGCTGACCGGGATTGACGATCCCAATTTAACCTGCACTGTCCGAGAACTTTTCACCCTTCGTGGTCATCCGACTAAGGAGGAGATGAATGACAAGTCCCAACAAGTCGATCTAGACTTTGAGGACCTCGAGGAGTCAAGCGACGAGATCAATCCGTTCGAAAGTCACCGAATCTATATAGCTAGCCATGATTGGACACCACCACTAGATGAGGCTAGGTCATCAGCTACCCGGCTACCTCCACGTCTGAGCAATGCGCCTACGCTCAACACAGCTGCGCCGTTTCCAGCGCCTCAATCAACCTTGGCTCCGAGGAATTTAAGTTCCGACTTCCGAGCAGCTCAGGATGACAATATCCAATTAAAGATGCTCCTAAATACCATGAGGGCCCTGGCTGAGCATGGATCACCTTTCGCAAAGGTCATCGAACAAGCTAAAGATTTGGCAGACAAGACCAAGCAGTGCATCGATGCCAAGGCAGCTCAATCCAGATCTCAGTCTAGAGGTCGGAACCCCCATCCTGAAGGATCTAACTGAACAGTGGGGAATTGGTACCAACCAAGACGAGGCTGAGATCTATGGCTCGAACTTGAGTACCATCGCAGGGGCTGCGACACTCGCAATACCATCAATGTCAACATGGCCTAGCACCGGAACTACATGATCACTACGTTCTCTGCCTTCGCGCATAGACTGCGTCAGGTGAATTGGCCCGATAAGTTCCATCCCAGAGCCATTGACAAGTACAATGGATCTACCAACCCCAAGGAGTGGCTTCAGATCTATTCTACAGCCATCAAGGCGGCATCAGGTGATGATTATGTCAAAGCAAATTACCTAATGACTATTCTCCAGGGGTCTGCCCAAACATGGTTGTTGAATCTGCCTGAATGCACGGTCCAATCCTAGAAACATTTGTGCCAGCTGTTTGAAGCCAACTTCCATGCAACGTACAATCACCCTAGGCATGAGGACGATCTGTTCAATTGCATCCAGAAGCCCGATGAGCTCTTCCAGGATTACATCCGCAGGTTTAGCGAGATCCGCAACACCATCCCTGACATGAGCGAAGATTGGATCATTGTAGCCTTCAAACAAGGTTGCAAAGATGAACGGACCGAGGAGAAGCTTGTCACCAAGAACCCGAAGATGGTCGCCGAGCTCTACAAGATCACCGAGGCGACGGTGAGGGCGGCAGACGGCCGAGAGCGGGTGCACGGCTTGTCCGAGGAGGACAAAAAGAAGAGCAAGGACAAGAAGCGCAAGCCTGACGCTAAAGTCCTTGCCGCCAGCAAGGGAAAGGCTCCACTTCGACGCCAAGGTAGTCCTGACGACCTTCCTGTTTACTGCCCAATTCATCATTCAACCAAGCACAGCCTCGCGGAGTGCTCGGTGGATGAACAGGCGCAGAGGGCCGAGGGCCCGGTCAGGCAAGAGCCACCCAGACGCCGAGTCAAGCAACAAGATGACTACGATCATGTCATCCTGGGGGAGCATGAGATCGTCACGATCTGTGGCGGCACTGCTACTCCAGCCTCCAAGACCAAGCTGAAACAAGTCCAGCGCCAGGTGAACAGCACTCAGCCCTCGGACAAAAGGTTCAAATGGTCAGAGGTTCCCATACACTTCGACGTTCGGGATCACCCGGTCAATCTATATGACGGTCCACTGCCCCCGCTGATCATCAAGCCCTATATAGGGAATTACAAGGTCGGTCGAACCTTAGTTGACAGCGGCAGCAGCCTCAATCTGGTCTTCGCAAACGTGTATGACAGTCTGGGTCTACCTAGAAAGCACCTGCTATCGGTCAAAGAGCCCTTCTATGGGATAATGCCAGGCATGTCAGCTTATCCACTCAGAAGAATCAATCTACAGGTTACCCATCAAGAAGGTGAGAACACGAGGTCTGAATTCCTTACATTCAAGGTGGCTGATTTCAACTTGGCCTATAATTGCATCCTGGGCCAACCTTATTTCCTAAAGAAGTTCATGGCAGTCGCACACTTTGCATATTTGGTACTGAAAGTACCGGGTCCCCGAGGCCCGATGACCATACACGGAGACCATAAGGGTGCTGTCGCCTGTGATATGAAGACACTCAACATGATTAGGCAATACAAGCAGGTCCCAGCAGATCCAGCTCAGCCGGTTGCCAAACAGCAAAAGACTACTGCTTTGACAACCAGAACTCCGACAACCCCAAAGGCTAAGTCAGCACCAAAAGACCCCGAGTGCTCTAAAGCAGCTGAAGCCCAGCCTAAGGCCCCGGTACTACCAGCTCCAGGTCTAGCACAGCTTGCTCAAGAGCCGGCGGTCACTGCAAGCGAAAGTCACGAGGAAGTTGATGAGCAAGGCAAGGCCACCGCAGCAATTCCTCAATCGAATCAAGACTACCAACATCAGGACTAACCTAGATCCACAATAGGAACTCAAGCTCGTTGCTTTTCTCTAGGCAAATAAGGATGTGTTCGCTTGAGAACCTTCTAACATCCCTGGAATCCCCAGGAAAGTAATTGAGCACAAACTCGGTCTACCAGCTGGCGTCCGACCAGTCAGACAGAAGCAAAGACGCTACATTCCGGAAAAGTGAGCTGCCATACGTGACGAAATTAACCGTTTGTTGAAGGCAGGTTTCGTGCGAGAGGTCCCTTTCCAAAAGTGGCTGGAGAATCCTGTCATGGTGAAGAAGCCTAATGGCACATGGTGGATGTGTGTGGACTACACTAACTTGAATAAAGCATGCCCAAAGGATGAATATCCCCTCCCGAGGATAGATCAAATCGTAGATTCAACCTCCGGATGCGAATTGCTATGTTTTCTGGATGCCTATTCGGGGTATCACCAAATTAGCATGTGCATAGATGATCAGGAAAAAACTGCATTTGTAACTCCTTTCGGTGTATACTGCTATATTATAAGATGCCTTTTGGCTTAAAGAATGCCGGTTCTACTTATCAAAAGTGTGTTCATATTGTTCTTGAGGGCTAGATCGGCCGCAATGTTGAAGCATACATTGATGATATAGTTGTTAAAAGCAAATCTAAAGGTGACCTAATCGCCAATCTAACAGAAACTTTTAACAATCTACGTAAGAATCAGATGATGCTCAATCCCGATAAATGCACGTTCGGTGTTTCTTCGGGTAAGCTACTCGGGTATTTGGTGTCCCACCGTTGCATCGAAGCAAACCCCAAAAAGGTCAAGGCAATCGAAGATAAGCAGTCTCCACGCACCTACAAAGAAGTCCAAAGACTAGCCGGAATGATGGCAGCCCTGAGTCGATTTGTATCCAAGTTAGGCGAACGAGGTATGCCATTTTATAGATTGCTACACAAACATGACGGGTTCCAATGGAGTGAGCAGGCCGAACAGGCGTTCCAAGAATTCAAGGTGTACTTGAAAAAGCTCCCGATCCTCGTGCCTCCAAAGCAAGGCGAAGCCATGTTCTTATACGTAGCAGCAACCCCCACAGTTGTTAGTGCAGTCCTGGTGGTTGAGCGTCAAGAGGAAAAGTCCATGAAACAGCACCCGGTGTATTTCATAAGTGAAGTCCTCCACGACGCCCGATTAAGGTATCCTAACATTCAAAAATTATTGTATGCCGTCCTAATGTCCTCTCGTAAACTTAAGCATTACTTTTTGAGTCATAAGATCAAAGTGGTTTCTTCTTACCCACTTGGCACCATTGTCCGCAATCGAGATGCCGTCAGTAGAAACGCTGAATGGTCTGTAGAGCTAGGACAGTACGACGTGGAATTTGTACCTCGAACTGTGATCAAATCGCAGGTTCTAGCAGATTTTATTGCAGGAACCCCGAACCTACTGAGACCGAACAAAACACCGAACACTGGATCATGTTCTATGACAGCAAAGTGTAAGAATGGCGCGGGGCTGGAGTTGTCTTGGTATCACCCGATGGGGACGCGTTAAGGTACGCAATTCAAATTGGTTTTAATAATCCTGTTCCAACTAACAATATTGCTGAGTATGAAGGCCTGTTAATTGGTCTACGAATTGCCATATCCTTGGGAATACCAAGGCTACTTGTGAAAAGGGATTCAGAAGTCATTGCCCAACAAACATCTAAAGGACATCGAGCAACCAATGAGAACATGGCATCATAATTACAAGCATATGGACGGTTAGAATCAAAATTTGATGGGCTTGAAGTCCAATTCATCCCAAGGAAACTAAACACAGAGGCCGACTCTCTTGCTAGTCGGGCGGCTTCACGCCAGCACTTACCAGGAGACGTCCTGGTCGAAGTGCTTGAGAAACCATCTATTCCGATTCTAAAATCGGATCCAAACCCCACACTTGATCCGTCAAGCGATGAGGCAATACTCAGAGAATTTTCTTGCGAAGTCTATGCTGGGCGATACGGCTCGTGCTGCCGCTCTAGTTGGAAAAGAGGAGAACTGGATGACTCTGATCCGTGCGTACCTCACAAACCAAGCAGCCCTAGTCGATGATGTGAATATAGAACGAATTAGCCGTAAAGCCATGCTTTATACAATGGTAAACGGTATCCTCTATAAATGAGGCCGTAATGGAGTTCTTCTCAAATGCATCACACAGACCAAGGGCATTAGTTTGCTCCGCGACATCCACGGAAGAATCTGTGGGTCCCATATCTCTCATAAGGCATTAGTCGGTAAAGCTTTTCGACAAGGGTTTTACTGGCCGACCGCTCTTCAAGACGTAGCTGACCTGGTCCGAACACGCGAATCATGCCAATTTTTCGCAAAGCAAACAAATTAGCCGGCTCAAGCGTTAAGCACTATTCCATTATCCTGGCCATTCGCCACATGGGGTATTGATATACTAGAGCCTTTTCCAAAAGCCCGAGGAGGATATAAGTTTTTGATCGTTGCAATCAACACTTTTACTAAATAGGTAGAAGCAGAACCGGTCAAATGAATTACCAAGGAAAATACAGTCAAATTCTTGCATGGCATAGTAATGCGCTTTGGGGTACCCAACCGATTGATATCGAACAATGGGACACAATTCATAAGCAAGAAGTTTGAAAATTTAGGTATTGCCTACGGTATAAAACATCCTCAATCTTCAGTCAACCACCCAAGCATGCCAATGGCATGATACTACAGGGGATTAAGATCCGCATTTTTGACAGGCTCAAAGCCTATGACAAAAAGTGGATAAATGAGGTCCCGACTGTATTATGGGCAATGCGCACGACATCTAGCCGTGCTAGGGTGAAACCCTATTTTTATTAGTGTATGGCGCTAAAGCGGTACTTCCCCAGATATACGCCTTAAAGCACCACGAGTTCTAATGTTTTCCAAAGAAGAGGAGCCTGAGCATCGTTACGATGACCTTATGCTGCTCGACGACAAAGCTGCTTACCGAGTTCAGCAGTACCAGCAATCTCTTCGGAAATATCACAGCCAGCACGTGCTCAAGCTTTAAGCATTGGGGACATGGTGCTCAAAAAGGACATTCGTACAAAAGATAAAACCAAACTGTCTCCTGATTGGCAGGGACCATATATTGTTGTTGAGATTGCTCGCCCGGGGGCTTACAGATTGGCTGAAATCGACGGTGACGTCCTCTCGAATACATGAAACATGGATCAGCTTCGACGATTCTACGCATAAGATAAGTTCCAGCCCAGTCATACATTTGTTCGGTCATTCTCTATTCAGCATATATAGTTCCATATCCTTCTCCTAGTAAGTAACACGCTCGAGAGTTGGAGCCTGCCGGTAGCGTCGTGCGAGACCTTTTAATTCCAGAAAGGCTCGGGGGCTGCCCTTTTTTGACAGTTGTCAATATAGCTAATTGCTCTTTATCTAGAATTTTGCTCAGATATTCACATAAAGAGTAGGGAACGCTAAATTGTTCAAAATTTTCTCTACTAGTCTTTACTCTCTACCCAAATAGTAAATTCGGGCAGAGTCGGGGGCTATCATACACATATTCACTAAAGCAAAATTTTCCCGATCATGCAAAAGCTAATATGCCCGAATATGCGAAGTCGCTAGGAATATAGTATGACAAACCGCCCGAGTCTCGACTATTCCAACCCCACGATCTTTTTTTTCAATGCAAAGGGAAACAGCTACACAAGAAGGAAAATTACAGACAGGACAGGTTTAATCTGCCAAAAGACAATAAGGCCGATGATATGCTTAACATTACAGTCCAAACATCTCAAGCAGAGTTAACGTTCTTACTGCCTCATCACAGGATTATCCACGCAGAATATGTTCAGAGCTCAGGATCGAAGGTTAAGTACTCGAGAGTCCGAATATGTTCAGAGCTATCGCAGATACGTTTGCACAAAGAGAATCAAATCATATTCGGCTCTTGGTTACTCTAAACCTCAACCTGTTGGCTACTTTCACGCTATCGGTCAAATTGCGGCGTGTCTGTTTTCTCATTGGTTAACGAACGAGAACTTGATAAGTGCCCGACCTGTTTGGTATAGGCAAGACAACTTGTCGAACACGCCATGTTCTTAAAATACGATCGGGCTATCGCTATGCAGAGAATGTGAAAAACATTAAAGTGCAACGATAAGTCAGGCAAAATATTTTCTTCATACATCAAGCACGAAGTTTTTAGATAGATTTTTCTTAATCCTAACCTATTTTATTTGACTGAGTGCTGAACCAAGCCCCTTTTACCCAATCCCTGACTCATGAGGACAAGTCTGTCGGACTGCTATAATTGCCCACCAGAATAGAGTGCCCCCGACGAGCGAGACAACACACTCCGGACGGGCGACTCGCCGCGACGACTCCTCCGGCCAAATCCCGGTGAGGTAGCCCCTCTCTCGCACTCAATAGTAGGAGATCGCTGCCGGGGGACGACGCTGCGTCGATTGACCAGCGATTTTCCCTTGTTTTCGTCTTTTTAGTCTCAGGCGCCGCTAGTTCGTAGCAGTGTCGGAGTTGTGAGTCTCCTTTGCCATGGCGGCAGTGGAAAGGAGGTGTGAGCTTTGCTCTAGGCACGCGGTGGTGTACTGCAAGATTGATAAGGCCTATCTCTGTACAGATTGCGATGAGCAAGTTCATGGGGCGAATTTGCTGGTGCGTCGCCATTTCCGCCGTAAGGTGCAGAACCAGGCGAGGACTTCATTGTTGGGCACAGGGAGTGCCGAGAGGGTCGAAACTTTGAAGAATTCATTTCAGAATGGGGGAAAACCGATTGAGGCGATTGGTAGCTGCTGGGGGGTGTTGGCTGTTAGGGATTTGCCTGAATCGGAAATCATTAGAGCTCTGAATGGGGGGATTTCGAGCTTGTCGGAACATCCAGGAGTCTCTCAGCATTCCGTTGAATGGCCCTCGATTGAGGAAGGAGCGCAGGTGGGCAAGGGTGCCTGGAGACGCCTGACGTTGGTACCTCAGAAATTTAGTGATTGGTGTGTTGACTCTTCTGGATATCAGCCGACTACCTGAGGGGGGCAAAAAAAACTCCGACTGTAGGTTGAGGACGAGATCAAACGGTCATTGTTCTCAAATCAGAAATGGGATTTTGAGATCCAAGAACTGGCCAATTCGTCTGACCGATTGGAGGAATCAATGGAACGGATGTTGAGGTTGGAGGATTCGGCCAAGAAGATTGGGAGTCAGATTGTGCAGAGCAATGGTGGTGATGTTAACAGCCCAGTTTGGAATGGTCTGGATTCCCGCTTCGATCATTCTTGGACTCCGAGGGGGCCCCCAAGTGGACCTGGGCTGGGCTGGTACTGGATACCTAAAGGGAGGGTAAGTTTGGATGTTACCTACCTAGCTAGGAAAGGCGAGGTGATAAGATTTGGCCATGCCGCAAGAAAAATATGAGCTACCCACCCACCTCGTGAATTAACCAAATCCTTCGTCGAGGTTGCGACAGCGCGAGTGATGGCTCAGCCAAATCACCTCATGGGGAAGAGGCGACAAGAGGAGTGGATGGATGAGGACGATCTGTTGGATGGAGAGCGCGGGCAGGAGCAGGACCTGCGACAACAAATCCAGAGGGTAGGAAGAGGTCCGACGGAGCCAAATCAGGGGGGATTCAAAGGAAGAAGACTGGAGCAGGGGGATCGTGATTTCGAGAGATTGGGAGGGGGAAGGCGATTCAACCAAGGGCGGGTGGATCCTGGCAGACAGCAAGGCCATCAGGGAGGTTGGGCTCCAAACAACAATCAACAAAGCAATTGGGGTCAGTACAGCCAAGGGGGTAATCGAGGCGATCGACAATCATACAGAACTGGGGGACAATCTACATCAGAAGGTATGAGATCTGGTATCCTGGCTGATGTAAAATGCTTTAGATGCTTGGAAAATGAGCATCACCAGTCTGACTGTAACAACGAGCCCGTGTGCTACAAGTGCAAGCAGAAAGGTCACATGGCTGTGGATTGCTGATTCAGTAAGAAACTGAAGATATGTGGATTTGGCATCCCAGGCCAAGGCTTTTACTCTATTGACATTCCAGAGGCAAGAGTGAAAGTTAACCAAGCTACTGGTTTCCTCATGATCTTGGAGCGTGAAGCCAATGAGGATAAGATAGATAAGGAGCTGAAGAATTTGGTCAGAGGTGACTGGGATTTCAGAGTCAGGAAGTCTGATAAGCAGGAGTACATGGTGATTTTCCCTGATAAGAGCACCCTGGGCATGTTTTCCAAATTATCTGAATTTGAGATGCCGTTGTTTGGATTAAAGGGTACAATTGAGGTCGCTAATGTTGATCCTGAAGCATCGTCAGTACTTCACATAGTCTGGGTTAACATCTTTGATATCCCTGGGATAGCTAAAGAAGTGGAGATTGTGAGGGAAATTGCTAACCTTGTCATCGAACCCATAGCAGTGGATGAGCTTAGCTTGATTAAAGCTGGACTGTGAGGGTGCAGGGTAGATGCAGGACTCCCTCTCTGATTAAAGGATCTATTGAAGTCTTTTTCAATGGTACTGGAATTCCCATAGGCTTTGAGCTAGAAGAAGGCAAAGGCTCTTCCAAAGGTGGAAAAGGGGACCCTCTAGGACCAGGAAAAGGAAAACCAGGTGGGAGCTCTGATAAAGATCAAGATAAGCATCCCCAAGATGGAAAGAAGAGGGGGGCTGATAAGTTCAAGAGATATGGTGATATTGATAGGGAGATGGAATATAACCAAGATGACTCCATGGAGGATTGTCTACTGCAAAAGGATCAAGTTGGTGTTAAGGAAAATGTGCAAGGAACATTAGTCACACGTTTCGCTGCTTTTCATCCTGAGATAGGTCACATCAACATATCCATGTCTGAACCAAGGACAAGACATTTGGAGAAAGTGTCACCAATACCGGGCGTAGGTAGTCAGGTAACTGTGGTGAAGTCAGCTGGGAAATTGGATGTTGCAGAATCAGGAAAGGATGAGGCTATTACGAACAAAGAGTGTACTCCGGTGGGAAATGATGAACAATTTATTGTGCATGGTGCAGATGGTCCTTTTTTGATGAACAAAAATAGATGGCCTAACCTATCTCTTCATACAGAGTAGGATTCTCAGGGTCAAGAAGGACTAGGGGATTTGACACAGGAAGAGATCCTTATCAAGGAAGATTCAATGGCTGGTAAAGGTGCTTATATGAACAGCGATCTGCTGGGTCAAAAATTTGAACCTCAGATTCTGGAAGAGGAGTTTCTAGACCAGATATTTGATCATGGTAGGATTTCTGATATGGAAACTGAATGCCAAGGGTGGCAGTCTCCCAAGTCCAAGAGAAAGAAGAAGAACAAGAAGAAAGTGGTGGTTGCTACGAGGACAAGTAGTAAGGTGCCTAGGGATGGCATTCCAGTGGCTTTGAAGGCAGCTAACAGGGCTATGGCTAAGAACACTATTGAAGGTAATTCATCTACATTCAATCCCTTTACTCTTTTGAATAATTCTCCTACTGCTTGTCTACAAAAAGTCATTTTAGACTTAGGTATTGATACAAAGAATGTAGAGGAACAGATTGATATTTTTAAGGCAGAAGAATTGGCGAGAGCTGCTATAGCTGAAGCCAATTATAAAGCCTTTTTAGATAAACAGAAGGAAAGGCAGGAATCTTTGTATGAAAATCAATTGGATGATTTGACCATGGAGGTCTGTGATAATAAAGGAAGAGGTGTCATGACTGAGTCAACCAAAGGGGGTTTGGTCAGTCCTGATCCTTGTGCTGAGAATGTACTAAACAACAAGGAACATCTAAATGAAATGCATGTTTTGGAATGTTAGGGGTCTGGGGACGGCCCATAGAAGGGGTATGATTTTGAAACATATTATGCAGGAAAACTTAGATTTGGTAGGGGTTCAGGAAACTATTAAGCAAGATTTTAGTGATAAAGAGTTAAGAGAGATGGCGGGTTCCATTGACTTCCTCTGGAAATGGATTCCAGCTAGAGGTCATTCTGGGGGGCTTCTTTTAGGTGTTAGGATGGAAGGCTTTGAGGTGGAAGAGGTTGAAATGGCTGATTTTTTCCTGGGATGTCTGGTTAGGAATAGACTGAGTAACTACAGATTTTGGTTTTTGAGCATTTATGGACCAGCACAACATGATCGATCTGATGATTTTATTTTAGAATTGTCCTCCTTTTGTGCCAATAAAGTGCTTCCTATTTTAATGGGTGGAGATTTTAATCTCATCAGGAACAATAAAGATAGGAACCAGGGTCAAGGGGACCCCAGGTTGATGAATCTTTTTAATGAGTTCATTGGGTCTTATCAGCTCAGGGATATATTTGTTAGTGGAGTCAAATATACATGGTCTAATAAACTAAGGAATCCCACCTTAATCAAGTTGGATAGGATTCTAGCTTCGTCTAGCTGGGATCTGAATTTTTCTAGGAGCTTTGCATGGTCCAAGGCTAGAATAGGCTCTGATCATTCCCCACTAATTTTGGACACCTGTGAGCATGGAGCTCCTAGGACCAAATATTTCTTTTTTGAAGAGAAATGGTGCCATCATGAGGGGTTTTATGACTTACTTAGGGCAAAATGGGAAGAGTTTAGAGTAAATCAAGGAGAAGGGGCATATTCTTTGGATATTTGGCATGGTTGCCTTCAATCCTTAAGAAAATATCTAAGGGGATGGAGCTTGAGAATTGCGGGTCACCAGAAGGAAATTGTGAGAGGCATTTCTTCTAGGATTGAAGAAATTGATGTTTTGGCTGAAAAAAGGTTACTAACTATGGATGAGTGGGAAGAGAGGATTGATTTAGAGGAAAACTTAGAAAGGATTAATACTATTGAAGAACTACAATGGAAACAAAAAGTGGGGAAGAATTGGATTTTGCAGGGGGATGCAAATACTCAGTTCTTTCACCAATTTGTAAATGGGAGGAGAAGGAAGAAAACCATCACTATTCTTGAATCTGTTAATGGGGAGGTCAGAGGGCTAGATGCAATTACTGCCCACATTGTTGACTTTTACAAAGGTCTTTTTGGTCATAATGAGCCCTGTTACATGTCGTTGAATCCTAACTTCTGGCCGAAAGAGTTTTGTATTCCTGAGCTTGATATGATTGACCTTGTTAAACCGTTTTCTATGAAGGAAATAAGAGAGGTAGTTTTTGATATGAAAGAAAATTCTGCCCCAGGGCCTAATGGATATGGAGTGGTTTTTTTCAAGAAATTTTGGGATATTCTAAAAGGGGACTTGGGTGCGATGTTTTCAGATCTTTATGAAGATACCTTAGATGTTAAAAGATTGAATTATGGCATTATTACTCTTGTGCCCAAGCTTAAGGAAGCTAATAACATCAAACACTTCAGACCTATTTGTCTTTTGAATGTGGACTTGAAATGCATCACCAAGGTCTTGACTAATAGGTTAGTACCTGTTGCCAAGAAAATTATTGGTAAAAACCAGACTGGTTTTAAAAACCAGACTGGTGGTGTTGCATGAAGTCTTGCATGAACTTAAAATCTCAAAGAAAAAGGGTTTGATCCTAAAACTCGATTTCAAAAAGGCATACGATAGAGTTAGATGGAACTTTCTGGAACAAGTCATGAGGGGGAGAGGATTCCCTGAGTCATGGATTTCCTGGGTAATGAAGACAGTGAAGGATGGGAAAGTTTGTGTTAATGTCAATGGGGAAAGGAACCCTTATTTCAAAACCTTCAGAGGCTTAAGACAGGGGGATCCCTTATCGCCTCTGTTATTCAATATAGTTGCGGATGTGTTAGGTGTCTTGCTTGATAAAGCCTCATCCAAAGGGCACATTAAGGGGGTATTAGAAGATCTGATTCTAGGAGGGATAACCCATATTCAATATGCTGATGATACTGTGATAATGTTAGATGGTTCAGTTAGCTCTATAACCAATCTTAAACTAGTGCTATATTGCTTTGAGTGGCTAACTGGCTTAAAAATAAATTATCACAAGAGTGAAGTTCTTGGCTTTGGGGCATCTCAGAGAGAGGAGGAGATGGCAAACATGCTTAACTGTGTGCTTGGCGAGCTGCCAATGAAATATCTAGGGATTCCAGTTAGTGATCATCACCTAGCCATGGGGGCTTTTGGCTTTCTGCCTCAAAAAATGCTGTCAAGACTTGATCCATGGAAGGGTAAATTCTTGACATCAGGGGGGAAACAGATTCTAACTAATTCTTGCTTAAGTAGCATCCCGTTGTATTGCATGGGCTTTTACTGGCTAGCTGATGGGATGCACAAGAATATGGATAGCATTAGAGCTAAATTCCTTTGGCAAGGAGCTGAGGAGAAATTCAAATACCACATGGCCAAGTGGGATATGGTCAGTAGACCTAAGGATCAAGGAGGGTTAGGGATAATAAACACGAGGATCATGAATGATTGTTTATTAGTTAAGTGGATTTGGAAGATTTTTCAGGAACCTGATGAACTTTGGTTCAAGATCATTAAAGCAAAATATTTGGGTACTGGGGGGTTCTTTGATTCTAAGACCAAGGGAGTGTCTCAATTCTGGCAGGTCCTGCACAGAGTAAAACATCTTTTTAATTGGGGGGCTACCTTTCAAGTAAGAAATGGAAAACACTATAAGTTCTAGAAAGATTGCTGGGCTAAGGATGTCCCTCTCTGCATTAGTCATGAAAATCTATATAAAATGGTTAGGAATCCTTCATGTTGTGTTTCTGATTGTTGGGACGAAGATGGTTGGGATATGGACTTTAGAAGGGCTTTGTCTGTTCATGAATATAATGAGTGGTTAGAGCTGATAGAATCTCTAAATGATGTGAAACCTGGCGGGGTGGATGCTGATATTGTTATATGGGCTCTAGAACATAAAAGGCAGTTCTCCACAAAATCTCTCTATAGATTCTTAACTAATAGGGGTATGCCTAGCAGGGTTGCTGGGGTTCTTTGGAATTGCAGGATTCCTTTGAAGATAAAATTTTTTCTGTGGCAAGTTTTTCATAACAAGTTGCAGGTTTCTGGGAACCTGGTGAAAAGGGGGTGGAAAGGCGACAAGGGTTGCTGCTTGTGTGCTAGTGTGGAGAGTATCGACCACCTGTTCTTTAAATGCCATTTAGCTAATTTTGTTTGGGGTTTGCTTATGAATGTGTTTAGTTTGGAGTCATGCCCTGCTTCTTTAGAGACCCTTTCTGTAACTTGGCTACAGGGCAAGGGGCCGTTGCTGAGTAGATTAATGTTGTTTTTCTTCGCTGGTTTTGCATGGGCTTTGTGGATCACGCGAAATAAAATGTCTATTGAAAAAACCTTTATCAAGTCACCATCTGATGTGATTTATATGGCAATATCCTTGCTGCAGAGGTGGAGGGTGCTGCTGAAAGAAAAAGACAGGAACGGGTCGCGCAAGCATTGGAAGCTATTAAGGAGTGGATGAAAACTTTAGGCCTACGGCGACAACTGCTACAGATGTTTTTGAATTTTAGTTGGCTTCGTTCTGTGAACTGTCTTGAGTCAGTTGGGTTTGCCTAGCTTGTTCTGTACTGTGACCGGTATCTCCGGACTTTATCATAGTTTTTTAGCTGGGTATGCCCAGACTGGTCTTGTAATGTGGCCGGTAACCCCGGTGGATCTTGTTACCGTTGCTTTCTTATAAGCAGAGTTACTTCTCTTAAAAAAAATGAGGACAAGTCTGTCGCGAGCCAAGGGCACGGGGGCTCGGCCAGGGTGTCTGTCACCAAGCTCAGGTGCTTGGTGGAGGATCACTGGGAGACGCGGCGCGCTGTTCTACCGGCGTGTCATGGATCTGCCCTTTCTCCTCCTCGTCGCCTGGGGCGACGTCCTCCCCCGCTTCACCGACATCCGAAACCCCATAGTTCTCTTCATCATCGCTGGAGAGGACTATGAGGGCACCATCGCCGGGGATGCCGATGACCTCCCAGTTGAGCTCGACAAAGAGTTTCCGGGCAAACTCCTCGTCCCCAGTCGTGTTCGGCACGTCGGGGTCTGGAGGAATGTAGACACCGGCACCCAAGGTACCAGCATCGGCGGCAGTGGCGTCGAAGGCAACGAAACCCCCCGACTTGTCGTCAGAGAGATCGATCCCAACCTCCAGTTTAACACTGGGCCCTGGTGATCCCAAGGCCTCCACGGCGGTCGTCCCGGTGCTTGACGAAGCCTCTGCCGCCTCTGTCTTCACGATCCTAACCTCCCCATCTGGGAGCACCAGGACCGAGGGTGGAGCGGTCGGTGGGGAAGCAAGTGACGCTGGGAGCAGAGAAGATGACACCGGAGGAGATGGTGATAGCAAGCCACTGCTCGACTGCCTAGGCGAACCCCCGAGCAGCAGCCAAGGGATCTTATGGCAGCGAGCGGTGGTTTTTGTCCTCATAATCAGAGATGTGGAGGCGCTAAGTGGATCTAACCCTAGCACTCAGATGCCTGCTTATAAAGCCAAGGCCGGAGTGGCAGGGGCAAGCCAAATGTCGCCTGCTAATTAAAACTGGTGCATTAATCGCGTGCCACGCGTATTCCTCGAAACTTGTACCGACGCAGCCACTTGAGTGTCTGCCACCGCCGTCTAACTTGCCTGCGAAATGCGTTGACAAGACAAGACAAGGAGCCCGGAGTATGGCGCTTTTTATTCACACCTTATCTCCCAACTACGGGACTCAACAACTTCTACCCGACTAGCCTTTCGACCGAGGATGCAGGACCAAGATTTCTTCAACAAGTGCCGATTTCAAACACCGGAGGAAGGACCAAGTTTGGGAAAGTGACCGAGTCCCGATTGGCAGACAAGCTCAGGGGGGTTATGTCGGTGCCATACTACTGGGGTACCCCGAATACCTAAGGACGCACAGGAGATCATGACTTGCTTATTCAAGAAAGGATATCTATCGATCATACCAAGACTCCGACTAGGGTACGACTAGATAGCTTGTGGGCTAAGTAGGTCTTGGATATAAATAGTTAGGCATACCCCCTGTTGTAATCATCGAAATTTTCATAGGCATAGCCCTTTGTAATTTGTCATCTCGCCATCCCAATGAGATCGCAATATAAACAAGTAGCTGCTGAACGTATGGCTTTTACTCGCTTCCCGGGGGGCCGAACCAGGATAAATATTGTCTTCCTACTGTGTTGCTCTTTGCACCAAGCGAGTTCCGCCAAGGACCGAATATGTGCTGGTCAAAAACACCGACAAACCTAATTGGCAGTCGGGCATTGTGAATGTAGCGACGACCATCATGTTCTTCTTGACATCATCCTAGAGACCTACACTATCAACGTTTACATCTCTCGAGCAACCCCACTAGAGAACATCCAACCCTTCATTGACACACTGAACAAGTAAGACAAGCTACTACTCCTACATTGCCAACGATAGGATTATTTGTTAGATAGCTTTGGTCATCATATGTCACTGTCATGAACTTGTCACATAGGGCTACAACAAGTACAAGAAAAAGAGCAAGAGGCATCGTCTGTATTGGAGATTTGGGTTCAAGGTAGTACTGGTCGGTTTGATCCAAATGCAGCCCCATGGGCAATGATCACTATGGGTTCTATGTCATGCATTACATGCGCAGTTGCATCCAAAATGAATACTCGGCTCACAGGTTGACCCCTCGGCCCCTTTAGTCAATTCACAGCCTAGCAACCTACTTAGAGTGTGTAGCAAAGCTTGTCTTAACTGTGTTTCACCTTTTCCTTGTGTTGCAGACACTAGTGTCACCTAAAGTGAAGCTGACCGATTTCGAGATGTCTGGGTCGCAAGATCTTGCCGGCTTCATTATGGACCAAGTCATGAGCACCAATGGAGACCATCACCTTGTCTAATCAAGGTCCTAATGTTCTTCACCTTGTAATGTCGGTTTAATTATGGATGTTATGTTTGTATGGATATTTTTCTCTCGGTAGTGATGTATGTTTGGATACAATGCATTGTCTGTTGGCGATGTAAGCCACGAAGTTTTTGTATTATTACTATAATTGTATTGTCAACAATGATGTATAGTGGCAACACTATCGATGATGATGCCCTCATTACCGCCGGAAGGAACCCGACCGGCTGCGCTGGTATCTAAATCACCTCCGGATGGAACCCCGACCAGTTGCGCTGGTACCTACATCACCGCCGGATGGTATGCAGTTCCAACGATGATGTTTCCAACATCACCACCGGGTGGTATGCCGGTCCAGCGTTCATATTCTCATCATCACCGTCGGATGGTACGCCAGTCCGGCATTGATGTTCTCATCATCGCGGATGGTACGATGGTCCGGTGTTGATATTCATCCCATCATCACTGCCGGATGGTACGCTAGTTCGGCGTTGATGTTCTCACCATCACCGTCATCGAATGGTACGCCGGTCGGGAGTTGATGTTCCCATCATCACCGCTGGATGGTATGCCGGTCCGTCATTGATGTTTCCATCATCATCGCCGGATGGTACGCCGTTCCATTGTTGATGTTCTCATGATCACTGCAGGAAGCTACGCCAGTCTAACTTTGATGTTCCCATCATCATCGTCGGACGGTATGCCGGACCGGCGTTGGTGTTCCCAGCATCACAACCAGCTAGTCATCTAGACCGATGGTGATGCACAATACCATTGACAGTTCGGAACTGGTGGTGATGAACAGTGACTATCGCCAACGACTTTCACCAACTGAAGGGGGGTGTTGGATCCGGCAGTGATGAACTTTCTCTAGTAGTGGTGATACAAACATAAAGCGCACATATCTCTCAACCAACATAAGATACAAACATAAAGCTCATGTTAATCCTATTATATATAACATGTTGTCTAACACATCTTTAACATACATGTTAGTCCTAACCTTATATTTTCATCTCAATCATCAAAACTAAAAGATATGATCATGGGCAGATGATTATTCTTTACAAATCCTCTAGGGTCCCGTTGCTATGGTGTTATGCCCATTTAGGTTTCAGCTTCTTCTTAATATACAATCGGCAGCTCTCTAGCTTATTCGTTAAAGATAAAATTATGATGTAGTTTCACATTCGTTGAGTTGATGCATCTGATCCCACTGTCAGGACAAAGATTTCGACATTCTTATGTAAAGCATTTCTTTTAAGAATATATTCCATTCAGCCAGCTGGGGTAGAATTACTTGTGTAGTGTGGCAAGCCCTTTGTGCGAAAGCTATGAACATGGCAATTAGAGTTCTTTTTGTATTGGTAAAGCCTCCCAGTTAGTTGTTCTAGCTAGTGTATGTCTGACGTGCTAAATGGTTGTTAAATTTGCCATCCAAAATCATCATCACCATTTACTTAGAATCGTACTTAATTCATTAAAAGCTTCAGCCAGCTGGGGTAGAATTACTTGTGTAGTGTGGCAAGCCTCTCGATTCCAATAGCGCAAGCATATATACAATAGAGATGCAAGGGGTGATCAGCGATTAAGAAATCAACCCCTTCAGTCTGAAAATTTTGGGAGCCTTGTTAAGCTTCTTTGCTTGAAGCTGGGCTGATGCCTTGAGTCACAAAAAACAAGTCTTGTAAAACAAAAAAGAGACATGTGCATCTTACAAAAGAGAGCGGCATGCATGCACTCAAGAACAAGTACCGCAACACGGCAGGCACAGCTAGTAGCTCGGAGCACGTGTGACAGAAGCCGTCATCCGATACCTCCTAGTAGTATATATAGAGAGAGGGGGAGGAATGGAGCAGCCAAATAGGCATCATGATCAATGTCCCGGAAACGGCAAGGAGCTAGCACTAGAGAGAGCTGAGAGTTGAGAGGCCGGCCGGCGATGAGCTTCGCAGCATCCGTGCAATGGTGGGAGGACTGGCAGCTGCGGCTGCTGGTCCTGGCCAGCCTCTTCTTCCAGTACTTCCTCTTCGCTGCCGCCGTCGTCCGCAAGCTCCGCGTCCCGCACTGGTTCAGGGCCCTCATCTGGCTGGCCTACCAGGGCGGTGACGTCGTGGCCATCTACGCCCTGGCCACCCTCTTCAACCAGCACAAGGAGGTGGCGCTGGCCGGGTACCCGGCGACTGCCCACCTGGACACGCTGTGGGCGCCCGTCCTGCTGCTGCACCTCGGCGGCCAGGACGGCATTACGGCCTACAGCATCGAGGACAACGAGAACTGGAGACGGTACCTTTTGCTTGCCGTGTGTCAGGTTAGTGGAGTGCAACAGCCATATATATGTTACATTCACGACCATTTGTTGTGTCACTATATGTTACTTCATTATATTCTTTAGCTTGCTTTCTTTTTATTCACTGCGGGAGTTCGTCGCTTCGCCGAGTGCCTGTTACACTCGGCAAAGGCTTGAATACACTCGGCAAAGCCTTTACCGAGTCTAACACTCGGCATAGAGCACTCGGCAAAAAACCCGTCGGCAAAGCCGCCTTTGCCGAGTGTCTTTTATCGGACACTCGGCAAAGCCTCCGGCAAAGCGCAAAATGAAAAAATACGAAAAAAAACCCGAAAAAAAAATTTAATTGGGGGAGGGGCCCACTGGCCAGCGCTCGCCCGTCGCCGTCGAAGTCGCAGCATTTTTCGCACCTACGCGGTCGGCGGAATTCGAACTCATGACCTCTCCCTCGCGCGATACCACCTCTGTCACCTGCACTACACACTCACATACGTCTATATGTCGTTTCGGTTACTCAAATATTATACTAAACCAAATGAAAATTGATTGTTTGATGCCCTAAATGATTTTAAATCAAAAGGTTGCCAACTACAAAGTTTCATAACTTTTCGAGCTCTACATTTTTCATATAGAAAGTTTTTCCATCCGAGGTCTTTTGAAAAATTCGAATTTTAAAATTTTGAATTTCAAATGTAGTTTTGCATGACAAGATGAATTCAAATGAAAAAGTGGTCAACTAAAATGTTTCATAACTTTTAGAGATCTACAAACTTCATTTATGAAGTTTTTCCATCCGAGGTCTTTTGAAAAATTCAAATTTTAAAATTTTAAATCTGAAACGTAGTTTTGCATGAAAAGATGAATTCAAATGAAAAAGTGGTCAGCTACAATGTTTCATAACTTTTCGAGATCTACAAACTTCATTTAGGAAGTTTTTCCATCCGAGGTCTTTTGAAAAATTCAAATTTTAAAATTTTAAATTTCAAACGTAGTTTTGCATGAAAAGATGAATTCAAATGAAAAAGTAGTCAACTACAATGTTTCATAACTTTTTGAGATCTACAAACTTCATTTAGGAAGTTTTTCCATCCGAGGTCTTTTGAAAAATTCAAATTTTAAAATTTTTAATTTCAAACGTAGTTTTGCATGACAAGATGAATTCAAATTAAAAAGTGGTCAACTACAATGTTTCATAACCTTTCGAGATCTACAAACTTCATTTAGGAAGTTTTTCCATCCGAGATTGTGATGCTAACATTGTTCACAAATCTTATATATCTCTCTTGTAGTTTCATAAAACTAAATGAGAGACATATAGATTTTGTGAACAACATAATTATTACTTTGTTGAATGAAGAAATGACCAATATAAAGTTTATAGATCTTGAGAAGTTATGAAACTTTGTAGTTGAAATTTTTTTATTTGAATTCGTTTAGGGCACCAAAACATGGTTTGAAAAATTGATTTGTCGAGTGTTTTACTTTGGCACTCGGCAAAGAAGCCTTTAACACTCGGCAAAGCCTTCTTTGCCGAGTGCAGAGGCTTTGCCGAGTGTTTTTTATTTGACACTCGGCAAAGTTTTTTTCGGGTACTCGGGCCTCCGGCACTCGGCAAAGAAGCGGATTCCGGTAGTGATTGCTCACTAAAACATAGTTTAAAGGAGTACTAGTAGTCAAATGTTTTCTTCATAGGCCGATATAAGTACTCCCTTTGTCCATCAATGTAAGGTGTTTTGCTTAGATGAAGTTAAATTTAACATTTTTTTTTCTAACAACTAGGTATGTTATTTTGTGCTTTGTTTCAAAAAAGAGTTATTATGTGCTTTGCTCCAATAGAATGGTATGCACAAAATACTTTTAAGACAATGTTTATCTTGTAGCTATTGGCAATGTGGTGAAAGGGAAATACATGGTCAAAATGTACTGTTGTTGACTTTCTCATTCTGAATATGATAGATGTAATTGGGCTTCCCCCTAGATTAGACACTAAAAATTTAGTGCACAAGCCTCATCATCCTGGAAGCATATGAACAGAGATATTATCAGTTCAAACACTTCTTTTCTTTGTAAGACTTGCCCTTTTAGTTTTGTGCATCCTTTTATTGTTTATTTGTCATTCGTTAGAATTTATTTTTCAGAGGTAAGTGTATAGGTGTGCATATACAAATGTATGAGTCTTAAATATTACTCCCACCTTTGAAAATTATAAGTTGTGTGGATTTACTAGTTACATAGCTTTTGTTATGTATCTAGATATAACATATAACTTGGTGCACAACAAAACTATCTATTTCGAAAAGCTCTGACTTAGATTTTGGAGTGAAGGATGGAGTAGTTGTAACACATACTAAACTTTGAGGTTATGTACACAAAATAGTGACTGTGCACAAGAGGTGGATGTTAAGAAAATAATGTATTCGATTTTTTATACTAATATTTTTATAATACTAATAGTGAGTTTATAAGTATGAGGTATTTAGATAACTTTTTATAATTCTGGCCCATAGAGGCAATTTATATGTAGGTATACGGGTACTTTGGGATAACTTTTTCGTAATGAAATTGGAGGGTAATATATAATAGTTATGGGGGTATCACGGTTAATTTTTTTATAATGGCAATGGTGGTTTCTTTCTGTTTTTCGATTAATATGGTAATTCTGGGCCTTATTGAGAGTCAAGTGGAGATTTTCTTTGTTAAATATTAAGATAATAGATAGATGTTCTTGACCATAAAATTGATTTTAAGAAAGTTTATTTTCCAATAAGAATCAATAAATATCAAATTTATATGGTATAATCTAAAAGATTTTAGAGAATATAACCGTTGATCAAAGATAGTTTGAATCATAAACATATTAAAAACTAAAAAGAAAAGAAATAAGCATATTCGTAGCCAGAGGTATACATATTAAATAAGCATATTAAAAACAAAGAAAAGAAAAGAAATTTGCCCATGTTTCAGGGCATAATTTCAAATAAGAACCCAGGAATATGTTATCTATCCAGTTCAGTTTATCAGACATAATAATTTGATATAACTTTGTTTTTCAAATTATGTTTTAACCATTTATTTGTTTTATATTGTATTCTTTATGATTATAAATTTAAGATTATTAGATAGTAAATAAATATGATTACAATTCAAATCTAATGTATCAAGTTTATATCACTACATAAAAAACGATTTGTAAGGGTGCCACCCTTTTCTGTAGCGGCGGCTTAATAATGAGCCGCCCTTGCAAATGGTTCTCTATTTGTAAGGGCGGCTGGATATTAAGCCGCCCCTACAAATCGATTTGTAGGGGTGGTTTTTGTTACGAGCCACGAGCCGCCCTTACATATGGACGCCGGATATTTAAAATGAGATACTAAAATTCGAATTTTGAAAACGACCTCGGATGGAAAAACTATCAACATGAAAGTTGTAGATCTTGAAAAGTTATGAAACTTCGTAGTTGACGATTTTTTTTTATTTAAAATCGTTTAGGATCTCAAACAATCTATTTATGTTCGGTTTGGTATAATATTTGGGGAACTATAATCATATCTAGACACAAGTGATATGAGGTGTAGTTGTAAAGGAGGGTACGCACGAGGGGAGGTCGCGGGTTCAATTCCCCGCAGCTGTGAAGCATGCGATTTTCGCGTGAAAAATGACGCGAGTTGCGACTTCGACGGAGTCAGGTGGGCGCATGACAGTGGGGGCCTCCCCAGGATTTAAAAAAATGTTTTGCTATTTTTTGTATTTATTTGGCTAAATTTATGATTTCGAAAATGATTTGTAGGGGTGGCTGGATATTGAACCGCCCTGATTTGTAGGGGCGGTTGGCCAGCTGCCCCTACTGTGACACCATTTGTAAAGTGCGGTTTGGTAGGGACAGCTCGGCGCCGAACCGCCCCTAGAGAGGCTCACCAGCCGCTCCTGCCGTGGTCTGGTGTAGTAGTGTATTACAAATTTACAACAATTAAAAATCGCGTAAAGTTCGAACCTTGATACGTGTGTGTGCGCCTTATAAACTGGCCTGCACGAAGTATAATCTGAAATGGCCAAGGATCAAGTTTGAATCTCAAGCTAGTGCGCGCTTTATTATATTAGAAAAAATGGAATAGATAGGATAGTCCGACTGTCCGAGGAAGCATACACATGACTCCATTATTTGCCCATGCATGGATGTCCCAGATCACCGTCGCCATCTACGTTTTCCGCACATCATGGTGGTCAGGTGACTTGATCCTGCTGCGAGCAGCGATCCTGCTCTTCGTCCCCGGCATCCTCAAGTGCCTGGAGAAGCCATGGGCGCTCAAGAACGCGACGGCGACGAGCATCATCAACTCCTCCGATTCACGGATGAAAGCAACCCTCGACGACGACGACGGGCTGCGGAAGGACATCTACTCGCAGGAGGATTACGTGCAGGCCGCAGCCAAGTGCGTCGCCGAGTTCGGGCCGCAGCAACTGGAGCTCTTCGAGGACGAGGTGGCCGACCAGCCGTACCACCTCTTGGTGGACCTCGGCCACCCCTACTCCATCCGGCTCCGGAACCTGCAGCTCGTGGCGCCACGCGCCGCGAGGGCCGACGTGCACGGCCTGGTGCGCTCGTCGCTCTCCAAGGCGTTCGACCGCCTCTACACCAAGCACAAGGCCAGCTTCGGCGGCCTGCTGCGCGCCGCCGTCGTGCTGCTGACGTTCGTGGACATCGGGCTGTTCCAGAGGAGCCACCGCGGCGTGTACGACCACGCCGACGTCGTGGTGACCTACGTCCTGCTCTGCTGCACCGCCTCGCTGGAGTTCGTCTCGGCGTGCCTGGTGCTGGGGTCGGGACTGCCGAAGCCCGACGACCAGCTCGCGCAGTACAACCTCGTCGGCTACCTCGCCCGCGCCGAGAAGCACCCGCGGTTCTGGGCGCTCGTGCGCCTGCTGGACCGGCTCTGGTGCACGGCGCCGCCCGAGCCGTCGCTCGGCATCACCAGGCTCGTCTACGACCATGTCGCCCGCGGGTGGAAGGATTACATAGGGAAATCTGTGTACGACGCCGCCACCAAGACAACAAGCGACCTGGGAGACTACCGGCGGTTCAACGACAGCCGCGGCCAGCGGACACTGGAGAGGGAGGGATGCGTCGTCCCGAGAAGGAGCGCCATCGAGGAGAGCCTGCGGATGCCCTTCGACGAGAGCGTCCTCCTCTGGCACCTCGCCACGGAGTTCTGCTACTTCGACCACGTGGACACCGGCAACGACGCCACCCGGCACAGCAGGATGGTGTCCAACTACATGGCGTACCTGCTGTTCGTGAAGCCGGAGATGCTGATCCCAGGCGCCAGGAGCAAGCTCTTCAGGGCAACCTACCACGAGCTCAGGAAAATGCTCAAGCCGCCGGAGGAGGATGAGGAAGCGATAGAGCTCGAGCCAATGGAGAAGAAGGCGCCTCCACCAAGGGCCAAGAACGAGATGGTGCGGAAGGTGATCCAGAAGGTGAAGAGCACTATCGGTCTCGGCTCGGAAGATCTTGTTCACAAGGCCTGGGCGGTCGCCCACGAGCTCATGGAATTTGCTGAGGAGAAGAGACAGAAGTTCATCGATGAGCAGAAGGCGAGGGAGGACATGAGGAAGGAGGTCATGGGGGTCCTGCTCTGTGCCAAGAACAAGGCAGACGAATTCATCGACGCCAAGAACAAGAAGAGAGACGAAGTTTTGAACAAGCTCATGGAGGCCATGCGTTGTGCCCAGAAGGAGGCAGACGAATTCATCAAGGTCAAAAGCAACAAGGCAGAGGAAGCGATGGACGGCAAGACGATTCTCGTGAAGGTCATGAAGGAGGCCAAGGAGACGGCAGAGTTGTTTATCAAAGAGAATCTGCAAACCAAGGACCAGGAGGAGAGGATCACGGAGCTCCTGCAATGTGCCAAGAACAAGGCAGAGGAGTTCATCAAGAACGAGGAAGAGAAAATCATGGTGGAGGTCGTGAGTTGCGTGCGCACAGAGCAAGAGAAAGAGGAGGAGGTGCTCACGGTCAAGGAATTCTCCAAGAATGCAGGGGAGGTCATCCAGCTGCTCATGGATGGCAGGAGCAGGACAGAGGCCAAGGTGAAGGCAGAGGAGTTCATCAACGGGGCAACCAAGTTCATCAACGAGGAGAAAAAGAAGAAGCAAACCAAGGAGGAGGAGAAGATCACGAACCTCTTGGAATCCAGCATGAAGAAGGCAGATGAGTTCGTCAAGAACGAGCAAAAGATGGCTGTAGAGCCAAGTTGGAGGACCAAGGCCGTGGAGGAAGAGAAGTCGGTGCTCGCCGCAGCCAAGGAATTCTCCAAGCAGGCAGGGGAGGCCATCAAGCTGGTGAACGAGGAGGATCAGAAGCTCAGGGACCTCACGGAATGGAACCTTATAGCCAACAAGGACGAGCTGCTCATGATCCGGAGCAGGGAGCACGCAGATGACAAGATGTGGGCGGTGATCCAGGGCGTGTGGGTGGAGATGCTCTGCTTCTCCGCCGGCCGGTGCCGCGGGTACCTGCACGCCAAGAGCCTGGCCAACGGCGGCGAGTACCTCTCCTACGTCTGGCTCCTCCTGTCCTACATGGGGATGGAGACCATGCCGGAGAGGATGCAGAGGCCGGAGCCGCCCACGGTTGGGGACACTGGAGATCTGGTAAAGACGCCCACGGATGAGGATGAGATGGAAGAAGAACCGGCACAGGTAATAAGAAGAAGAAGAACCGCCGTCACCCCAACGCCACAGCCAAGACCGGACGCCGGAGCGGCACAGGAACAGCAGCGTCTGGTGGTGACGCCCATGCCAGCGATATCGGTGACTGCGGTGGTGCCCGTCGGTGATGACATTGTTTGACGGACAGACAAACAACGCGCCGACGAGTGATGATGAGCCACGGAGATTGCATGTCTTGTGTTTCTGGTTGCCCGTGATTTCTGCACGATTTTTCGTTTCCTAAGTCGGTTTGTTTCGGGGATGTGTGCTAAGTGTCGTCGTTGGTGGTGTGGCTAATCCTGCTTCTGCCACTAATCTTGTTCTGTAAATAAATCAAATAAAAAGCTATGCAGGGTCCCTTGGTTTTGCTTGTACAATTCAATGCAGTCTACATGTCCATCTGGGTCACGCGTTACCTAAAAGGTCCAAATGTTCTAATTGCTATGGTACATTTTTTTTTTCCCATTGATGTCCAGAAATAAAATTCATGACAGTACAATCTGTCACTCTAGCACAGCGTGAATCACATTTTAGAATGCAAGTCTTACCTTCCTTGGCTCACCAGGCCGGCACAAAACACAATTTATTTATTTATTACTCCCTCCATCCCAAATTATAAGACGTTTGACTTTTTTTATCCTAAGTTTGACCATTCGTCTTATTCAAAAAATTTGTACAAATATAGTCAAATTTAAGTCATTCTTGAAGAACTTTTATTAATATACCAAGCTACGATAAAAAAATGATATTTTGCACAATTTTTTTGAATAAGACGAGTGGTCAAACTTGGTGTCAAAAAAGTCAAACGTCTTATAATTTGAGACGGAGGGAGTAACTACTAAAATTCAAAGCAAAACTAAATTGACACGCCTGTCACCACTTGCATTCGCAATCGCACTATGCACATAGTGAACAGCAGCAGTTCAGAAACATGTTTCGGTATTTTTAGTTGACCAACCAAAGGCAGCATCAAGCCTTGCCCACAAAAAAAAAGGCGATGCTAAATAAAAATTCTGGCATCAAACAGATCTGCTCAGCTCATGTTAACAAGGCTGTTAAAGTGGCAAATAGTCATTATGGGTGCAAAGATTTTAGTAATGAATCATAAACCATATTGGCCGAAAATCATAAAAACTGCACGTTGAATGCCAGTTACAATTTTTTTTCTCTATAGCCAACAATTAGTTTGACAGGCATTTTTCATGAAATGTTTAGGAGCTACTTATGTGCATATTCCATTAGCATATATGCATATATATGAAACTTACTGCCACCATTGAAGCTATGGCATAGTATATTTCAAAATGAGATAGAAAATTGGGTGTGCTTTATAGCAATTTATATGAATATTACATATAGCAATTTCAGATAAGTTAAAACTTATGTCGATATCTATGTAAAGCAATTTCAGATGAGTTATAACTTATGTCAATATCTAGTAGCAACTTGGATCATTAATTTAGTGTTTATATATATGAGGTTACTCTGAATGGTTCATATACATTGATCACAGTACCACCTAAGATTCTAAATATATCCAAGACATCTAAAATTGGCTGCCCAAATTCTATTTAAAATAGGATCTCAAGTCTACAGCAACTTGATCCCATTGCACTAAAAAAAACAGAGGACTTCCCACAAAACAGACTATTCAGTTTGAAATTTGCTTACAATACAACACAATATGATTTTGTTCCACAAAAGGGGGAGAAAAGGTGACATGGAGAAAAGAAAAAAAGAACTCTGCTGATGTGTCAAAACTTTCTACTACTAATGATTAAAATGGTCCCGTGTTTTATTTACAATGCACTTTTCGACACTACTGCACAAAAAAGGAATATCAACAATAAATGGAGAAAAGCAGGCAGAGGAAGAAAACACAAAGGATATGAACATTTTAGCTAGACTGCCAAAAACCAAATCAACCAATGAACACGTAGAAAAAAATGGTTGGAACGATGCGCAACAACAATCGCCTCTTCACAAAACCAACTTTTATGTTCAGAGTACTGCTCATTCAGGTCAGATAATCGCAGAGGCATGACTCAGCTTTCCCTAGGTCACATGTAATCAGAGAGTGGAGGCACTTAGCTTCCTTTTAGGAATCTTCTTTTGTCTCTGTTTGGGGAACCTATCCAGTACCAGCATCAATCCGACATTGCTCCCACACATCCCGATGGGATACCTGCCATTATACCAAACATTGGTGAAATGCAGAAAAAGTAACACCCAAAGATCAGATAATAGATCAAGATTTGGCAAATTACCTGATGCGATTTGATTTCCTTCGCCAGCAAAAGATAGACACAACCCACTGGATGGAACATAAAACAAGCAAGGCATCAATAAATAAGTTGGTGCCAATGAAACAAATCCTGTACAACACTAATCTTTGCTAGATGGTAACAATCAAATGGTGTGATATTACATTTAATGTCTCTAGTCCAAGCTCAGAGAAATGGAAGCGTGTAATAGTTTAACTAAAGTAAATATCCATAACACAATTTACACAGAAGAACAAGACAACACGCTGGGACCATTACACGTAAATTAAGCATAATGTGGTCAAAAGTCAAAACTCATGCTTTTTAGTCAATCATCAGTTATAAATTATAACCCAATCCTGGTGGATGACTACCATGTGGATATCGTAAGATCACATGTTTTCCTTTGTTTCCAACACATCCGGTAGCAGACCTGACAGCTGGCACATTAAAATAATCGAAGAACCAAGTTTAAAATTGATTCCATGTTCTCAGCTAATCCAGGTTGCCCTTTCTTCTGGTTCTAGAGTGTGACAGGAAAACACACATGACCAAGACCTCCAGTAGTTAAGGTATGATGCACTATACAATACTGAAGTACTGGGTGGGGTGCACAACAAAGGACGAACACTTGGGATAGTGTGCAACAGATACAGTCAAATAACAGTAATTAGTAACCTCGTAAAGTCGACAGCATAAGTTATTTCCATATTTATGTGTGCGCGCGCGCAGTTGAGGGGCATTATCTCGAATGTTTCAGGAAGACTTGTAATAAAAAATCAGGAAGATTCCTTGTTAAGAGATACAAAAGGAAGAAGTGTTTCACAAGGGTGACTAAGTGAAAGGATGATGAACCACCATTGACCATTGCACAATCTTTCTGCTGCAGCACATCACATCATATAAGGAATAAACAAAGACTTTAACTCCTTAAGTAATTTTGTTAAGTCCCCACAGCTACCATGGTTATAAAAATGAATATTATAAATGTTAAGATTTATTCAAAGTTCCAGTTATTCAAAGTTCCCCACAGCTGGAGAATTTCTTTTACTAAATGAAGTACATTTGTAGTATAGCAGTTTTTGCATCCCAAGAAAACAACAGATTGTCAACAGTATGAATAACCACAGGTTCACAACCCACAAGTTCATCATAAAGACATAAACAACTAATTTTCCCAGCACTATCATAGAATTTGGATATATAAATGTGGGTACATACTGATACTGCCATTTTATTGAACAGAATACATCAGTAATGATCTGTATTTGTACTGGTGGCACTCGCTAAAGTTGTAAGAGGTCAAATATTTTAGAATAATAATGTATTAGAAAAATTTAAGCTCCAAATGAGAATCATGGACACTTCAAGACAAGATCAACAAAAAAAGCGAGCAGTGCATTTTTTTCAGTTTAATCTCCACATAAAACAAGGTACTAGGTATATTGCTTTCAGAGGAGCAAAACAGGGTATCCTGCATATTTCTGCATTTCAATAAAATAGTGCATCCGTTCCAATTCTAACAGCGACGAATCCATTAAATGAGACAACTATTACTTGCAAAAACTCAAATAAGGACTAGTCACCGCCAAAATTCAGGTTATACAAAAGAGCACCCATTATGATTTCACATGTTATCAAGCAATAGTATGTTCCGGATAACTCATTGATTAGAGTCCTGCACATTTACATTATCCTTTCTAATGCATGTCTAAATTACATCACATATTCCTCTAAGCAAGCAGTACATTGGGAACACAGTAACTTGTCAACTCAGTAGAACTATAATGAAGCAATCAAACAGAGAAACATTGGAACACAATACCCACACATATTTACCTTGATCACTGTCAAAATGAAGACCTTAGCGAAGGATGACTGCCTCTTCACCACCTTCCTCTGTGCCATCACAACTGGCTTTGGCCTTGGCTGCGCCTTGAGCGGAACAGCCGGGAATGGCGCCGCGTCCCTGCAGAGCTGCTGAGCGACCTCCCTGAGCAGAATAACCTGCGCCTTCTCATCTCCCATGGACATGATGGCATGGCGCATGGATTCCCGATCCGCCTCCAGCGCCAGCAACCTGGCCTTGAGCTTCTGTATCTCGTCCTCCTCCGCCCAGCCCCCAGCTCCAGCACGAGCACGAGCGGCCACGTCGCCGTCCCCAAAGTAGCAGCAGTGCTCGGGCGCCATGACGGGCACGCCATGCACCGCGTCGACCGTGTACACCCGGTCCCGGTCAGCCTCCTCGTCATCGGCGTCCTGGTCCGGCGCGTCCCGGTCCGCTGTGAAGAGAGGGAACTCGTCGGCCAACGCGATCCGGCAGTCGTACGGGACGCCGCCGCCGCCGCCGCCGCTGGAGAACGTGCGGGCATGGCGGCGGCGCGGCGAGCCGAACATGACGACCGCCTTGTCGGAGTCGTCCGGGCTGGGAATTCTGTTGAGCAGGTGATGGGTGCGCGGGGTGCCCACGTCCGCGGGGTGGTCGAGGCAGCGGACGGAACGGTATTCCTCGCCAGAGTCGGAGTCGTCGGAGCAGGGGCAGGGGCGGTCGGCGACCGCGGTCGGGGAGGCCGGGGACGGGGAAGCCGGGAAGCCAAGGCTGAGCAGGCGCGCCTGGCACGCCCTGAGCCTGGCGGCGAGGGCCGTGACGGCGGCGTCGCGCCGGTCGAGCGCGTCGTGCAGGGCCGCCACCTCGGCGGCGTCGTGCGCGAACCGCTCCTCCGCGTACCGCCGGTACTGGCGCGCCTCCATCATGGCCTCCGACTTGTCCCGCTGCAGGCGCAGGATCATGGACATGGCCTCGCTGGCGGCGCCCGCGGCCGCGCCCCGCTCCGCCTCCAGCTCCGCCTGCAGGTCCGCCACCCCGCGCCGCTGCCGCGCCAGCTGCTCGCGGAGCGCGGACGCCTCGTCGCCGCCAGACGCGGTTACCGAGGCGGCCAGCGAAGCGTCGGCGGGCGGGGCACGCTTGGCGAGCGCGACGCGCGATGGGGGGCCCGCGCCGGACCCGCCGCAGAGCGGGCACGCGTCGACGGGGCTAACGACGCCGCCGATGAAGGGGCTGTCGTCCCCTGCCATGGCGGCGGGAGAGGGGGGAGACGAGGCCGCCGCCGGCGCGGGCACGCGCGCATCCGCTGGGGGGAGCAGGGGCTCGCGGGAGGCGAGGAGGTGGCCAAGGAGTGGGAGAGGCGCGGCGTGAAAGGCGGCGGCAGGGGAGACGGGGCTCTGCTGTGCTGCCAGGATGATAGCAGGTGGGAGCGGAGCGGGTTGGGAAGGGCGGCGTTGTCGGGCTCGGCGGCGGGTGGGCGGAATTTGGGGTGGGTGGGAGGTGGAGGCGGGAGGACACGGGCGCGGGAGTTGGTCCCGTTCCCGTGGCGGGGTGGGGAGGGACGGACACGGACCACGGCCGAATCGGCTTGTTCCGGGCACTCACTCTGAACTTTTTTTTTTCCCTTCCACGTCACTTCTGTCAGATTTGGCATTAAGCTGTGGGTGTGAAAAGTCGAAAATACCCTCAAGTCTGAATATGCAATTATTTTTGTTTTGAGCCTCTTATCGATCTCAAATGAAAAACTCAAAACTAGAAAGATAAAATATTAATAATATCAAATCATATTTTTTGTATAGAGTTAAATAAAAATAGTTTTTATATAAATATTGTAGATCTCAACGAAATCTACAACTTTCTAGTTTTGAGTTTTTTCATTTGAGATCGTTAAGATGCTCAAAAAAGTTTTAATTGCATATTTAGCTTTGAGAGTATTTTTGAATTTTCACACCCGCAGTTAAACCCCGTTAGACCTAAATCTGACGGAAGTGGCGTGGAGAACAAACAAAAATTCAGAGCAGTGGCACATGTGAAAACTTAAGTTTTTTTAATAACTTGTGGCTAATTATAAACTTTTATAATGGCATACATATAAAGGACTCGGACCTTGTTTAGTTCCCCAATTGGGTGATGACCAAATCACTGTTCTGTAGCATTTTGTTTTTATTTGGTAATAATTGTTCAAACATTGATTAATTAGGTTCAAAATGTTCGTCTCGCAAAGTACAATAAAACTGTGCAATTAGTTTTTGATTTCATCTACATTTAATACTTCATGCATGTACGTATCAATATTTTGATGTGACAAGGAATATTCTTTTTACATAGTAGAATTTGGCCCTTAATTTAGGCAGTGTTTACTTCCTTCAAAATTCTAAAAATTTTACAAGATTCCCCGTCACATCGAATCTTTAGACGCATGCATGGAGTATTAAATGTAGGTAAAAAAATAACTAATTACACAGTTTGTCTGTAAATGTCGAGACGAATCTTTTGAGCCTAGTTAATCCATGATTACATAAATTTTACCAAATAATAACGAAAAATGCTACAAAAACTTTACAACAACTTTTACACCATCTCAACGCTACCTTAGCTAACTATAAAGGCCTCGGCAGAGAAGGGTCACAAACCAGGAGAGGACAGGAGGGGTTCCCGCCTTCCCGGATCCGCGCAAACTGACACGGACCGTGGTGGTGGTGGGTTGGCGACTTGGGCAGCGTTTGGTTGCCAAAAATTTTGTAAAAGAACAGTAGATTCCCTGTCACATCGAATTTTTGGATGTATGTATGAAGCATTAAATATAGATAAAAAAATAAAACTAATTACACAGTTTAGACGAAATGGACGAGACGAATCTTTTAATCCTAGTTAATCCATGATTGGATAATATTTGTCAAATAACAACAAAATTGCTACAGTAACGTTTTCCAAAAATTTTCGGGAACTAAACAGCCCCTGGCGTGCTGCGGCAGCGTACGGGCGCCGGCGCCGGCCGATGCAAGCGGGAGGGGACCGGGTCGTGCGCCCGCGCGCCCAAGTGGGCCAGACCGCTGCTTGGCCCGATGTCCAGCCTAGTACACGACAACATGTGCTCGTTCAAACTCTCGTCCCTTGCACAGAGTAGTGACGCTGCCGTGTGGGGGCCTCAAGACTCTGAATGATTGAGGCGAAGCGGTCGGATGGGATGGGCGGGTGTGTGGGGACGGGTTTCAAAACTGCCGGTGGGTCGCCATCTTTCGGTTCAAAAGGGCGTAGGAGCGAAAGGTCGCTCGGTGGGCACGTTTGGTTTTTCGTCCCAAAAAAAAAGGCGACATGCGTTACCTAAACCAAGTCATTTTTTTTATGAACTTTACTAGGGCCCTGTTTAGATCCCAGAAAATTTTGTAAAATTTTTCAGATTCCCCATCACATCAAATATTTGGACACGTGCATGAAGCATTAAATATAGATAAAAAATAAAACTAATTACACACTTTAGACGAAATAGACGAGACGAATCTTTTAAACCTAATTAGACTATGAATGGACAATATTTGCCAAATAACAACGAAAAGAGCTACAGTGCCGTTTTGCAAAAAAAATTTGATCTAAACCGGCCCTAGAGCGTGCACCTGCACGAAATCAAATTCCCGAATGCAGATTCCATTTTAGGAAATAAATTACTTTGGTTACCAAAAATGGAAAATAAGGAGCATGCCCCCGCCGCCAGGCACTAGGGTTCGCTGGAGCCCGCGGCGGCCGCCCTCTTGCCCACCCCCCACCGCCGCCATCTTCTCTAGCTTCGGCGAGCCTCCCCGCCCCGACTAGGCCCAACCGCCCCTGCCGCCACCAACTCCCCCTAAGCCGCTCATACACCATTCCGACCCCCTGGCCTGCCTACCTCCTCCCGGTCGGCCATTCTATATCCCGTTGGAGTTGCAGAAGAGAAAGGGGAGCTCGCCGGAACCCGATCTCGCCGGAGTTTGAGGAGGACGAGGAGGAGAGAGGAGAGAGGAGGAAGAGGAGGCCTACCTGGTGCGGATCCGCTACCCCCGCTGCCGGATTTGGTGGATCTGTCGTCGCGCCGTGGGATTCGCCATGGCCAGCGGGCGCGAGGATGCGGTGGGGTGTCAGGAGGACGCCGCTGGGAGGAGCTCGCCGGTCGCCGTTGCTGGAGAGAGAGAGAGAGAGAACTGGGGAGAGGAGACCGTATGGGGGCGGGGGCAGGGGCAAAGCTAGAGTAAATGGGTGGGGGTGCCTAACTTCACCGTGAATATAGTGACCTATATGATGTTCAAACAAATAGCATAACTAATTCGCAACTTTTAAATTCAAAATTCAACTTCCAGTAGTGACAATGTGATTTTGAACAAAACATAAACAAATTGATAGGGGCAAGGGCAATAACACTCACCATTTATAACAAAATAAAGGTGGCATTGATGTAGTAATTGAAAGAATGCCAAAACAATAAACAAAAGATGTCCCATATAGCAAAATATATGATCAGCCTAAAAAAAGAGAACAAATAGGTCAATTATTTAGCAAAAAAGAAAATGTAGAACATTGAGTAGATGCGTTGCATTACCTCTTAGAGATGAAATTGGTGGCTAAGGTCCCTCACATCACCTGTACATAAATTCTATTAGCAACGATCGTGTCTTAAGCTTTGTGTTTACCTCTCCATGGTTTACCTATAATTCAATATTTACATAATCAAATTGCAGTTCACAATTTCACATATAAATAATTTGATTGAGGATTAAAACTGAAGATCACTCACCGGGCATGGACTAAATGGAGCGGAGAGGTGGAGAGATGCCGATCCAGAGATGGGCGATGGTAGGGACAGAGAGTCAGAGACAGCTGGATAGGTGGACGGCAGAAGTATGCAAGGCCGCAGGGGCGCGCGGCACGACTTCCACGGCGGCTAGGACACCGACGCTAGGTGCCTGGGAGTGGGCGAGGGCGACTCCTAACTCGTTGCTCGCAGACGGCGGCACCCGGACGGCAACAGGGGTGTGCGGCGTGGCTTCCGTGGCACCTCGGACGCCGACGCTCAGTCTTGGTGGCTGTCGAGGGTGAGGGAGTCGCCGCTCGCGGACGACGGCGCCGAGACGGCAGGGCCACAGGGGCTCGCGGCGTGGCTAAAAGCCCAAGTTTGGTTTTGGTAATTAATGAGACAAAATTGCTAATGTCATTGTGTCAAGTGAATTGAGTTAGGCGTAGCAACATATGTGATGAAGGAGCAAGGAACATGATGGTAATGGCCATAAGATCACAAGTGCATGAAGATAAAGATGATGGTGAACATGCATATAGGTGATGGACAAGGAATGAGATGATCAAGGCAAAGGTATAATCGTAGGATTCTCTTTTGCCGGTCTAAAGATGAGTAGAGAAGTAATTGACTGGGTTTAGGATTGATAGCCGACTATCAAGAGGGGCAATCACGGTCATCTTATGAAGCAAGTGCTACTAGGTCTATATTATTGAGCATATGCATTTAGGATCTAGTGAGATGCTAACTTCTTAAAAAAATTTTGAGAATATGCTAACACACGAGCATAAGATGTTGAATACTTGGTGGTGTTAGCACATTTGCGGAGGAGGTGGAGTTGAGGGGTAGAGAGGGGTTTGGGTTCCTCTCTATTTTTCACTGCGCTTTTGTGGAAGTGAAACGTTTATTTTTCACTACGCCGGAGACAAAGAAACGTAGGCGAAAGGAAGTCAATAGGGTGACCGGACGCTGAATTTCAAACAATATTTTGAAGCAATAAATCATTTCAAATGAAAAAGTTTTAAACAACGAAGTTTCATAACTTTTTGAGATCTACAACTTTTATTTTGGTCATTTCTCCATCCGAGATCGTTTGAAAAGATTTGAATTTTAGTTCTTAATTTTTACTATTCGGTGTTTATTGGTAGGGGCGGCTCAATATTGAGTCGCCCCTGTAGGGGCGGCTGGATATAGAGCCATGCTACCCCTGTAAATCAAGCTGATAACACGAGTAGCCCCTACAAAATGGATATGTAGGGGCAGTCCATGTAGGCACCATTTATAGAGCCACCCCTTAAAAAAAAAAGAAAGTCTCGTTACACATCCTTTTTGTAGCAGTGCATCCGCACCATGGGGCCAATTACACTGGCCCTATTGGTTGCCTGTAACCCCGCCGGCAGATGACAAGATTCCATGCTCAATTCGGCAAGCCACGGGTGGCAGCAACAAGAGCAGCCATCCTTGGAATTGTTGGAGATGGATTTTGCTACTTGAAAAAGCCCTGATTCCACGTAGGGCCTTGATTTTGCAATTTGATAGTAGTGCTGGCTGTTTAACAAAAAAAGAATACATCTTTTGATGAAAATTTCAGAGCAAAACTATTTGGTTTACTAGTTCTGACAAGTGTTTCATCAAAGTAGTTGCAACTTGTTATATGTACATAATGATCGCATAGTTTTTTTTTTCAAATATCCATCTATTTTGTCAATCCTTGTAACAATTGACCTGCCTGTACACAACACAGTAAATTTGATGATCCGTCTTCGACCCCGTGTTTTCTCTAATAGGAAGATGCAGAGGAAACTTCTTTAATTTCGTTAATCTTGTATTTTTGCTAGATCAGAGCAACACAGTGCTTCAAGTTTTTATACCAGTTCGATGTTTTCTCTTAGAGTGTATATATCTAGGTTTTGGAACAATTACTTTAATGTTTTCTTTTATATGAGTATCTGATATAAAATAAACAGTACATAAATCAAATGTGAAATAAATTGTTTGGGCATACCCCAATTGAGTTTGCCAATTACAGGTCTGTGTCATGTTGTTCAGGAAATATCATACTGTATTATTCATTATTTAGTGGTTGTGTGATACTGATTTATGTATTCTTTTTCAGATGGTGAGAAGCTGTAAGTTATGAACTCACTTTCAATAATATTGATCTGTTTGTGCTTGCACAGCACTAAGGACCAAGGTGCTTTAACTAAATAATCCATACCGTACCGTACCGTAACTCACTTTTAGTACTCGATTGACTTTAGTTCCACATAATTGTTTTAATTAAATGTGTACGATCTGCCTCTGTGACTCGAACTGACCGCCATGCTATAAAGGGTTTTGCTATACTTTAGCTGCCTGAAATCGGCGATACTTTCAGGCGACGTCTCTAAGCCGTTCGATGACCATCTAATGGTTCAGGCGTTTTCTTCCTCCAGCAAACCACTGTTCACCTTCCTCCTGTCACCATGGTGTCCACACCGGCCCGCGCTCGCCCCCACTGTCGCCTATCACCCTGCCGCGGCACGATAGGGTCTCGCCGGAGCTCCGTCGCCGCAACCGCAGCCGTAGAGCTCCGGTGAGACTATACCACACCCGTGGCGGCCTCTCTTCCCCTCCCCTCTCCTCCCCGCCGCTTTCTTCTCCAACTCCAGCAAGCTCGGCCGCCGCCATTTTCTCTAACACTCCGGCGAGACTCCCTCGCCCGACCTAGCCTGGCCGCAGCTACCACCGCCAGGGCCCCTAAATTGCCTGGCCACTATCCTCATAGACTGGCCTGCCTGCCTCCCCCCGCTGGCCTCTTCTATAGCCGCTGGAGTTGGAGAAGAAATACGAGGAGAGGCTTGCCAGAACCCTAGCCACCATTGTCGTCGTCTTTATCTCCGGTGGACACAGATCCAGAAAGAGAAGGAGCCCACCTACCTTGTCAGCGCCGCTGCCACGAGGAGAGAGAGTGTTGTGGTCACAGAGGAGAGAGAGAGAGAGGGAGAAGGGAGGTGCGGGTGCGTGCGGGCATTGGAGCGTCGCAGCCTTGCAGTCATCGTCATCGCCTAAAATCGTTCGGGATTTCAGGCGTCTGCGTAAAATGTGTGCTATAAAATATAATGCAAGAAAATTGTTGAAATGACAGTGGAGTAGGAGTAGCAAGTTTGCGTGGTCAAAACACGGCGGGGCTGGTGGAAATGGGGTTACTGGAAGAAGTCTCGCTGGGCGGTAGAAGAATTAAAAATCTAATCGATATATGACATGGCAGGTTTCAAAAATTGATAGTGGAATAAATAAAGGATCTATTAGAGAACCATTTTTTTATAGAGCGAGATGCTCTAAATTGGAATTTAGACTACCCGTAGTGGGTACTTTAAAACGATACTCAAGCTTTAGAGTATGAATATAGAGTAAAAACTGATGCACTGGGTACTCTAAAACGATACTCTATCTTTTCTCTCACTCTATATTTAGAGTGGTATTGTGTTTACTCTATACTCTATAGTGGCGGGCCCCACTAGCTAAACAAAGGAAAAAATGATATAACTCATAGACCAAAAATCTAAATTAAATTTTGATTTCACCATTAAATTCGTCTCAATAAATCCTTCAAAACTAGATCACACATGGATATATTTAGATAAAGTGACAAGTGGGTTTCACAGTGGATAGAGTGGATAGATGATAATATAGAGGATGGATGGGTGCAGGAGAATTAAGTATAGATGAGATAATCTTGCTGATTAGGACGTATAAAGGAAGAATATAGAGGTACATGAGTGCGAGTAGTCTTAGAGCGACGTAAGTGTGAGAAAATATTTTCGTACACGTTCACGGGCTGAGTTCGGCTACTGGAGCCAGGAGGCCTGGTCGAGGGCACGCGTGCCAGTGCTGGGCTTCTGGCCGCGCTGCTGCATTGCTCAAACGCCAGCGCGTAGCGCGTTGGGATTGGCATGGGCCCCTTTCGACGCCAATGACGCCTTCGTTTCCACCGTGCGCACAGGAACAGGGCGTGTGGGGCCGAAGGTTCAACAACAAAGGAGAATAGCTGAAGTATTTCCGTTAATTCTGATTAATGAAAACGGGGTTACTAGTGTGGAAAAAAAAAGGAGAATAGCTGAACAGGCGCCAAACATTTTCTCATGCGACGTGCACATGCCAGATGTCCTTTTTATTACTTGAAAAACGTACAAATCTTGGTTTCATATATGTTTGTTCACGTGAAGAATTTAACTATAGTTTTTCCAATAATATATGTCGTTTAGAATTTCAGTGTACTTCTATCATTTTAATTGGAACTACACAAAATTTGAAATACTCCCTCTACTCCAAATTATAATTTTTTTTGGCTTTTCTAGACACTTAGTTTTGCTATACACTCAGATATACATTATGTTTAAATACATAGTAAAAGTATATGAATACATGCAGGCATTTCAAGATCATACACAAATTGGAAAGAGAAAATAAAATATTTGTATGCTTTACATGGCAAATTTTTTAAGTTACTTAATATTTTTCTTAATTTTGATAAAACTTAAATCTTGTCTAAAAATTTCTGAAATTTGGTTGGGACCACAATACATCCTTATGAAATGCTTAAAATGTTTCACCTAGTAAATTTTTATGTGCTTGTTTACTCGTGACACTCTTAAGCATATTGGTCTCTAATATTAAATAATGTAGATGTTCACTGATAGGTGACTATGGACGATGACCGATAACTTTCATGTTCTTTAGCTTGGTGTACATTAGCAGTACATTGTGGAATAATAGAGTTTATTATTACAAATCACATATTAACTTACTACCACATGTGCAGTTTTTTGAAGCTTCAATTACACCATCGACAGTAGAAATGAGGCATTTTTAGGGACGGTTGACTTAGTCAATTACCATTAAAAATCTTTTCAAGGCATCCCTTAAAAATATTTTCAAAAGTAAAAAAACAAACTATCAAACCGTGCCAAAAATGATTCGCAGTGTCTCAAGTATCACAAACTTGGTTCTAATTTCCTCATGATTCCACTTTGTCGTACTTTGCCCTGTTTGAATGTGAAGAATTTCTGAATTATTGAAAAATATTATTGTTTTGCAAAATAATTTGTTTTTTTTCAGTTCTTGGTATTTGGATGCAACGAACTTTTTAGTTCTTAAAACCATGGTATTGTCAAAACCATGGTCTTTTTAGAGTTTTAGAAACTCCACTTTTAACCTCTTTTTTTCTAAACCACAAATTTGCAAATATTTGACTTATGAAACTATAATTTCTTGATAACATGGTTTCCTAAAACTACAAAATCCAAACATGCATGCCCTTAATCTCTGCTCTTGGGGATCTTGGTATTCATATCAAGATGTGCACGCACATTTCATGAGTTATAGCAATTCATCAGAAATATTTACATTTGATGGCTGGGAGCAAGGAAATTTCAATCAGATATTGCATAGTTTCTCTGATAAATCATAGGAGCTTTTATGTGCTAGTTCGACCCACCCATGATGCTCCGCTGCCCAACACACCTCCATTCCCACCGCCCCGACCCTCCACTGTCTGATGTGCCACTGCGCGCACGACGCGCTCCCCTCAACCATCCACTGCCCAATGCGCCTCTGCCCCTGTGTGTCATTGTCGTCGCCCGCAACACGCGTATGTTGTTCTACACCCCTTTTCTTCATCCTCATGGTCGGCGAGCCCTTCTCTTCTTCCGTATGGCCGATGGTCGGTGGCCAGCGGGCCCTTCTCTTCCTCCCATGGCCGGTGGGCCCTTCTCTTCCTCCCATGGTCGGCGTTGTTCTCTTCTTCCACGAGGCCACCCGCCTTCATCTTTTCCTCATGACCGTCAGATTCCAAAAGCCAATTTAATAGTCATCCATACAACAAAATTTGAATTGTGGCAAATTTCAATTCAAAAACTGATTTAGTATTGAATCCAGTTCAAATCTATGTCCCTAGATATCCTTATCCAAACCGAACCTAAAGGGATTTGGTTCTAGTACAGAAGCAACTTTTCTAGAGGAGCCAGAGCTAAAACTGTTTGGGAACAAGCCAAAGAGGCCCTCGCTAGCAATCCGTTGGAACAAACTAGCACATCTAGTCAGAACTTGTGGAAAAAATTCAGACCAGTTGCGGTCACCATAAAAAACATTAATTAACCATGTTCGCTTGAGCTCATCAGCAATGGAATAATGTTTTCTCTCATCAATAAATTAGGTTAAGACGGCTTATCAGTCACAGAAATCATCAGATATATCCACGTTTTCACATGACCGCAATTGGGTAGGTAAGATATCACATCTAATAAATTATACACACTTTTTTTATTTTAGTTAAAAGTATACCTTATATCATGGTCCCCTTATCGGAGACCGGGTCCTGATTATGGGCGTTTAGGTCCTGGTTGTGGGCTTGTCCACCGGTAGCCATAAGCTATAGACTATACTCTCCCCTCTCTCTCTCTCTCTCTCTCTCTCTCTCTCTCTCTCTCTCTCTCTCTCTCTCTCTCTATATATATATATATATATATATATATATATATATATATATATATATATATATATATATATATATATATATATATATAGGGAGAGTATACTCTATAGCTGGCTACAGAATAAGTTATTCTGTAGCCACCTCCATTTACGATAATTTTGTATACTAATTTACGATAATGTCAGTATACATTTACGATAGTTGAATTACTATAACACATGGGGATATTTACCATAATGTTATAGTAAATCACATAGTAAGGAGTTACTATAATCTCGTAAATTAGCATAACAATTATCGTAACTCAAAGTGGCTACAGAATAAGTTATTCTGTAGCCAGCTATAGGGTAGTGTATATATATATATATATATATATATATATATATATATATATATATATATATATATATATATATATATATATATATATATATATATATATATACACTACCCTATAGCTGGCTATATATATATATTCACAGCACAGGCACGGTTCAGAACTAGGGAGCTGCGGACTCAGAAGCTTAGTGGCGAGTCTCGAAGGTACGCATATGTGTTTTTCCTTCGAGAAAAGTTGTTTTTTTCCATATTCCCTTGTGGCCTTAAATCGAGGACTTTACCTCCTGGCTTGAGAACTTGACTCAATTCTAGGAGATTCGGTTATTAGGACATGGATTTTTTTTTTTTTGCGAATGTTAGGACATGCCTTAGGAATTTGGCCAGGAGGGAGCCTGCCAGCTCCGATTTTGAGTCGAACTATCCCACACATGCCCCAAGTCTAGTGAGCAGTGACCGCCACGTCGATGCAAGTTAGGGCTCGTTAAACACACTTTACAACAGCTTTATGAGCTGTTTGTAAGTTTTTTTTTTTTGCCAAACATTCTTTTTTAGAACAGCTTCATGGTGAAGCTGTTTTTCCCTCTCTCACAGGGATGCGACAGGGGATGCGACGGAAGAGAGCTAGAAAAGAATGGTTTATCCTAGTTTCACCTGACACATGTGGGGTCCAGCATACAAAGACTATTTGCCCAAGCACGGAGAGAGAGCGCTATGTGCTCGCAGGAGGTAGGCGACAGGGCGCGGCGTGCCAGAGCGCGACTGCCAGGGGTGCGACTCACCGGGGGCGGAGCCGCCGGGCCGTGGCAGCCGGAGGAGGAGACGAAGAAGACGAGCCATGTAGCATACCCGCATCGGGAAGAAGATGAGCAGAGGAAAAAAAAAGGACCCGTGGAGGCCCTGTAGGCTCAGCCGCTGGAGCATGGCGGGCTTGGCCACCAGGGTGCTGTGCGTGCGGCCGCCGGGACGTTGCAGGCATGGTCGTCGAGGCTTGCCGCGCTGCCGCCGAGGCGCACTGCGGGCTCCGCTGAATGTCCGATTTAGTACCATGAGAAGATGGGGTAGGGACACGAGGTGCCGCCGGCGGGCCGAGGCGCGGGCGCCACTGCCGTGCCGGGGCGCGGGCGGCGGCGGCGCCGAGCCAGGCTCGCACCGCCATAGCAGCTGTGAGGGGCGCCAGCACCGCAGGGTCGCTGCCGCTGGGGCGCGGGCTGCCGTGGGGCCTTGTGGCCGCTGACTCGATGGCATGGCCGCCGGGCTGTGGCATGCGAGCGCGCAGACATCTGCATCGGAGAAGAAAATGGAGACATCTGCGCAGACATGCGGCATGCGAGTGGAAGAAGAAAAACGAACGGAGGAAGAAAGAAACCATGAGGAGATAAGGAGTTTTTTTTTTGAACTTGGGTTTTTCCATTACTCAACTGCTAACAGAATCGTTAGCAACGATTACAGCTATGTCATCAGGGATGGTGTCAGTGATGATCTCCTCCCCTTCAGTACATAGATAACCCAAACACGCCAACATGAGCGGCTTCATTACAGGTTCTACTAACATGAACACAAGCAAAACTAACAAAATTAACACTAGCCTGAAACTTTAGCTCCTCAACCAAACAGCCAAGGACTGAATCATCATACGCCGACGAATTCATAGCGCTCACAACTTCCTGTGCGTCCGTTTCCAAAATCAACTGACCAATGCCGAGATCAGCCGCTATTTGCACTCCTTGTAGACATGCTATAAGTTCTGAATGAAAGGCACTCAACAGATTATCAACTTTGCCTCTTCCTGTCTTGACTAGATCTCCATCACTGTCGCGGATCAGAAAGCCCCAGCTTCCATTCATTTCATTTGGCTTGAAAGATCCATCGACGTTTATCTTGAGCACATTCTCAGGTGGCTTACACCATTTTTTCCTGTTTGGGCCTTTGACACTTGGTACTTTATTTTGTAGCTGATCATTTTCATGGACATACATTTCAATACTTCGGACTATGCTGCTCGCCGGCCTCCACTTCCCTTCTTCTCTGATTCTGTTACGCTCTGACCAGATGAACCAGAGAGTGATCACCATCAGTACTCTCTTTGATTCTCTCTGATTTAGGATACATTCCACAACTCCATAAGCATCAGGTATAGAAGCCAAAAGGGCTCTCTCAGCTTCCAAGTTCAGACAGCGCCAAATATGTTTAGCTAGCTTGCATTTGAAAAATAAGTGTGCTCCATCCTCCCCTAATCTCCCGCACACCACACAGCAAGTGTCTATATGTAAACCTCGTCGAGCAAGATTGCATCTCAATGGGTGACTGTTATAGGTAAGACGCCAAATGAAATGCTTAATCTTACTTGGGCATTTTAATTTCCAAAGTTCCTTCCAGACTTTTTTACCACCCGAGCTGCTCCCACCTTGGCCTCCACTTGAAGTTCGGCTCCGGCGAGCATCATCCCTACTTACTTTATACGCACTCTTAACACTGAATTGACCAAATTTATCAAAGTGCCAGGCTACCGATTTTTCTCTCCCACCATGAACCGGCAGTGCCAGGATCAGCGAGGCATCTTCTTCCCAGAAAATCTCCTTTATGAGCGAGGTGTCCCATGAGCCAGACACCGGATCCAAAAGTTCAGAGACCACCTCTTGGTGTCACTGGTTTTCTGATAGAATCTCTTGGTAACCAAGGGTCAGCCCAGATATTTATACCCACTCCATCTCCAACTCTCCAAATCATCCCTTTCTTCACAAGATCAATTCCACGGAGTATACTACGCCAGGCATATGACATTCCCGATTTTTGCTTTGCTTCCAACACTGATGAACTTGGATAGTATTTGGCTTTCAGCACCCTGGCGCACAGGGATTCAGGATTTTGTAGCAATCTCCAGCACTGCTTTGCTAGCATGGCTAAGTTAAAATGATGGATATCTCTGGAACCAAGCCCCCCTTCATCCTTTGGTTTCATCATCTGCTCTCTAGACATCCAGTGGATCTTGTGCTTCCCCTCTTGGTTATTCCACCAATATCTACAAATCATAGCCCCTATTTGATCACAAAGTGTCTTGGACAGGTCAAAACATCCCATTGCAAAGGTAGGGATCGCTTGCGCTACTGCCTTAATGAGTAAGGAAATAAGGAGTTTTGGTCTAACATATGAAGCTGTTTTTGCCAAATGAGATTACCAAAGCAGCTCAGCTTTACCAAGAAAGTTGTTTATAAAGCTAAAAAAAACTGAGACGTGCCAATGAAGGGCCTTAATCGATGAGCTGCCGCTGCATGCGCCATGATACGCGCGGCTTCTGTTAGATTGGAATTTGGATGTGGCGGCCGGGCCATTTTCATTCCAAAGTCGCCGCGGGCGGCCGGCGGAGCGGCGGAGGCTGCTGCGTTCGCCTTCTCCGCTCACCGCGGCAGATCGAAGCAGTACATCTTAATCTCATTGCTGGTGATGGCTTCTTCATCGGCCTATCGCCTGCGTGTTCCGTGTGCATCGGCGTACAAAATCCAAATGGTTCCGGTGGTGTATTCTACTTAAATTCAGTACACGTCTTTTCCAACAAATACTTAGAAATATGATTTTAAAATGGTACAAGAGTAAAGGTGCTCATTAGAATTCATACTGAAGCTAATTGAGGGCAAAAAACAGAACACGGTGTCTCCACGAATTAATTACGTTGTCATAATCTTTAACCTGCGTAGCAAAATGTTGATATATATTGCAACGAAATTGTAAAGCATTATTGCATCAATAAAATGTTTTATTGCCACCAATTGGTTGTTGCGTTGACATACTTTTGAACTTGTGTTGCAAAAGGTTGATATATATTGCAACAAAACTGTAAAATGTTGCATCAATAAAGGTTTGTTTGGTACTAATTTATTGTGTGGTCATAATATTTAATTTTGTAAACTGAATTGTTGCATTTAATAATGTTCTATCGCCACAATTTAGAATTGTTGAAAGAAAATCCTGTTTGGTGTCAACTAATAATTGTGTTGCCATAATTTGTTTTAGCAAAAAGTAGAAGAAAAAAATGAAAAGATAGAAGAAAAAAAATGACACATGGCTTGGATCTTGAACCCGTGACCTATTTGGTGATAAGGTGTTAATTTTTTTTTGAAACTGATAAAGTGCTGTTTTACTACTACAATAAGTATATATATTATTCAAATTATTGTACTCATTTTTTTCATGTAGTATATGGCGTTATGGGAATACATGTTAAAAAAGGAAAAAAAAAACTGCGTAATCTTCTCTGGTTCTAAAGTGGCCCATTAGCATTCAGACGGCCTAGTCCGATGTCACCTCCTTAGTGGCCATTACCTCATCCCATTCGCATGGAAGTGTCCCATTACCTCCAGGCCATACGCATGCACACCTCCAATGTGGCCCATTTGAATAATGGCATGAATTTTTTTTTTTAAAAAGCATGTACCTTAGCCACTTGAACTTATTACCTAGCAATTAGAATTTGCTGAAAAAAAAGCAATTAGGTGAAAGTGGTTGTACAAGCTACAGAGGTTTTTTGTGTGCTCCTACACTTTATTTGATATATATTTAAATTCTATTAGCTTATGTACCCTTGTGCTCTCCAGGACTTTGGCTAGTGAAAGTAGTTGCATTATATTCAGTTTGTGCCTACGGTTCTCCATTTGTGGTCGGGAAATCTTGCCACTCAGTTTTTTGTAATGCCTGCCAACAAAAGTGATCATGTGGCAATTGGTATACGTTGCCATGATTTTGGTCCTATTGTATTGCCACAAATTTTTATCGTTGCGAGAGGGGGATTTTCTAGTCATCCTAGACACAAATGAGAGCACAGGGCATGAAGGTCTAGCTTGCTTCCGGGTTACCTTGGCATCATCCACTTTTTTTCTCGAACACACAGGAGAGGTTCGTATTATTATATTAAGAAGAAAAAAGGGGCAACACAACTATAAACAAACATAAACACCAACACCAATACACACTACACATGCCACTCGGCATTGTCCACTACCAAGCTTCTCTAGCAAGGAAGGGGTCTCCTCACCCCACCACCCCAAAGTCTCTACCTCTCCATGCCAAGCCTCGAGGGTCATCGGTGTTGCTAGTGAGCCACAAAGATAACTTAATTTACTTTCATCATAGTTTTACTGCTTTTATTATGGTCTATCTCATCAAATAAGAATACTCCGATGCTTGGAAGTTACTCCATTCCAAAATAGTACAACGAATGATTTTACTTGGCACGGTATTCAAGACAACACATTGGAGACTAGTTTTTCTTATACTCATCATCTATGGCATCAAAAGTTTGATCATTAGAAAGTATTTCTAAATATAAATTGAGCGCAACCACTTTTGTGGCACAAGCTTTTCATATCGTTGAACTAATCTTTAATCAAAGATTATGATGTTTGAATCTAGAAATACATGCTCACCTTATATTTTCTTTTGTTTTACTACATTTTTTCATTGCCTTTGATTTTATTGTTCTGTAACCTTGTGTGCTCAAAAGAATCTTTAAGTCGTAAGAAATACCTAAATTATTTCTTACCATGTAAACAAACACAAATGTTTGTTGTAGCTAAGCTGTAGAATATGTTTCCATATTTCATTTGTTTGATGACATAAAGACCATTTACATGTAAAGAGTTATCATAATCAAAGATTATGATGTTTGAATCTAGAAATACATGCTCACCTTATATTTTCTTTTGTTTTACTATATTTTTTCATTGCCTTTGATTTTATTGTCTCTGTAACCTTGTGTGCTCAAGAGAATCTTTATGTTGTAAGAAATACCTGAGTTATTTCATACCATGTAAACAAACACAAATGTTTGTTATAGCTAAGCTGTAGAGTATGTTTCCATATTTCATTTGTTTGATAAAGACCATTTACATGTAAACAGTTAATGTAACTTCCAACTCAACTTCATTTTTATGTAGTGCTTTCATCAACACCAAGCTGCTTTGCTCTGTCATTCTACCAATAACTGTGTCAGCATGGATATGACAAATGACATCGTGTGGCTCACCATAGCACTTGTTTCCATCACCGTGGTAATCACCAAGGCTAAAAGAAAAACAATTAAGCTTGATTCAGAATGCATTAGGATGCCTCCACCAGCAGTGAAGGGTCTTTCTATCATTAGAATTTTGCATACACTTCTTACGAAAGGTCTACAACAAATGATCCATGATCAATGTAAAAAGTTGGGGAGTGTTCACAGTAAGTTTCTTTAGAATGAAGGCAACGTTCTTGATTGGGCCAGAGGTCTCTGATCATTTTTTATCAAGGCACCGATTATGAGATTAGCAATGGTGTTGGCCTCGAGTTCACTGTGCCCATGCTTGGCAAAGAGATTGGCCGTGGACAGTGCCACCCGAAATGAGCAGTTTCGTTTCTTCTATGATGTACTAAAACCATCAAAGTTGAGGATACTTCAAGAAGTGGAGGTAAGTAACAATTGACCATGTCTGAAGTTTGATGCCTCATCTTCCATGACACCTTAATCAAACTTTGATGCCTTACATTTATGGTGCCTGAATCAAACCTGGTTAATTATTATTTCTCCTATAATCTGTATTCTTTCAATCCATCATGAAACTTGGTTTTGTTTTATATTTGAACCATTTATGAACAGTACACAAGAAACAATTTTGTCTTGAACAAACTTTTACTGACTATGCTTCTAGTTAACGTGGTGATTGTTCTAATTGGTCGGCACAGATTACCTCTTATTATTTGCTGTAGATAGTTTGACCAAATCGTGTGAACAAACAAATTGACATCAATTCCTACATATATGATGATGCACAGATTTTGGCATAGAAACACCATAAGAAACTGTTAAGGTTTTATATGTTTGATCTAAAGTATATGGTGTAAGATATCTGTTATCACTGTTGAGGTTGTTTGTCAGATTTTTCACAAAAGTTGAAAAGGATAAAATGCTTCATTCCATTGAAATTTACTCAGAAAAAATGTTCTAACAATTTGGGAATTTATCATTAGTTGTTTACCATGAATTTGAAGAGTGTAGAGCATTCCACCATTTGCCGCATACCTTAAAAAAAATGCTAGGTTCGCTAAAGAGAGTTACATTAGAGTTTCATCTCACTTCTCTCCACACAATTGTTACATGTTCGCCACCCAATTCACACAGGGCATGGAAATAATTAACTTGACCATGGTGATGCATTTTCTACAGGATTACTTTGAAAAATGGGGACAGCAAGGCATAGTTGACCTAAAGCAAGAATTGAACCAATTACTCATGCTAATCTCTGGGCGATGCTTACTGGGGAAAGAGGTTAGGGAGAAGATGCTTGATGAGTTCTTTACTCTGTTCCAAGAGCTCACCGACAATGGCATGTGCCTAACCAGCATATTCTTCCCATACGTCCCAACTCCAGCAACTCAACGACGTGACAGAGCACGTACCAAGCTCTCAGAGATGCTCACTGAAATAATTTGTTTAATTATGTAGCATTGTATTTTTTAGTATTTGTACAGTTATAAAGAGAGCGGGGCATTGTATCTCTTTTCCAGAAGCATGCATAAAAGAAGGTGACGACTGCTGCTGCTTTAAATCCTTCCCCTGATTGTAAGTCTTTTTTTGAATTATTTATACTATAATTTATGGATGTTTTTTAACTTAATCTTTGAATTTAACATTTGTCTTGTTATGTAGTGCAAATATTCTCAATTATATTTAAAAATTCAATTGTTACCGAATTGCCACATGGTTTTACCGAATTGTATATGAAAATTTTTTGGCGACATACCCTGACCTGAAAGCCTAGATCCGCCAATATTTGCCTTCAAGCTAGACTTTGTCAGAGATATAAAATTAATTCCTGGTATTGGAAGTTGTCGAATTCAGCAACTTGTGAAGAAAATACAACAAACATGGCTCACAAAAACAAATAAGAACGGTACACCAAACAAACACGTTATGCTCGTCACTGCGAACTCGTGAGCGCAAAAATTGCTTAATTAGAGCTACGGTAAAAAATATATGGGCTTTTGAATTTTTAGGAAATAAAATATTCAATTTAACATTTTTATTAAAATCAGCAAAGATTTTAAAAGGCATGAGGAACAGTGAGACAGATATCAGAGAGGTCAAGGGCTGGAACGCTCTAAGGATATTCATAGAATTATTGGATCAATATTTTTGTTAAAGGAAAAAGGGTGTATATATATGAGGCATCAGCAACATACGTCTCATGTGTATGCATAGTTTTGTATGGTATAGTCAGCAGCAGAGAGGCGAATGACAGCAGAGGATCGGAAAAAGTGCAGCTGCTTGATCAGTACTGGCCGAGATGGTGATGCCTTCGTGTTCCAGCTAATCGATGGAGAACACATCAATAGAAACAAAGGAGATGTCGACACGATCATCAGATATATATGTAGGAACATACTGTGCAAAGTTGCTGACCACGAACTCATCGGAGAGTGGGCAATGGCGATCGAGCTGCCCTCATTGGTTCAAAGAAGACAAGCTCTGTATTTTTTAAAAAAATAACAGAGGACGGAGGAGAGGAGGTTGTGTCCAAAATGCTCTGATGAATAAAGTCTGTGCGAGGGGAAGTCAGCAACATGGCGCCAGCTCGCGCCAGGTCCACGGCGCCACCACCTCTCCGCGGAGCACTCCTGTCCGTGCAGTCTCTCCTAGATAGGATCAGAGCAATATACAAGCTGTCAGTTGACCAATGACCAATCCTTCCTCTTTCATCAGTTAGCTCGAACCGTGAAAGCCTGGTTGTTTGGATGTGGATCACGTGAAAAGGAATATAAAGCTCAAGGGAAAAGGAAATGGAAAAGGAAAAGGAAAAGGAAAAGGAAAAGGAAAAGGAGAAACAAGAAAAAAAGAAGTATGGTTGGAAATTGTTGATAGCTAGAGAGACAAGCAGATGTGGTCACGTGAGATGGATAAATATTGGATGTGAGACATTTAACATTAAAACAATTCTATATAAAATAAAATTTTCAAACTTTATTTTTGACAAATAAATAGAGTAAAATGTTTTAGAGGCTTAACCGTTATTTTAACAAATTACTTTTTTCCTACACAATACAATTAATGCAAGCAACATGAATGCAGCAAAATCAAAGCCTATGTCAATCTAAGTTTAGCTTATAAATTATTACTTTCCTCCAACTACTATTTGATCTTACTTCTAAATTTAATTTTAACGTTTTTAAAAAATTATAAAATTCAAAATTTAGGGTCTACAACGTGTGCCCCATTCATCCTCGATTGGCTGATCACTGCGGCCTATTCGCTTGAGATTATTAGCTAGATCAGCCAGCCATTCAGCAGTGTTTTTCTCTCGAAAAAATCAGCCAGATTTCAGCCCAAGCGAACAGGCTGCAAGTGCTTGTGTGCCCGTGTTGACTTGATCCGATTGTAGTTTTGACTTTGGTCAACACCGTCTCCATCACCATCCTCACTTGTACACTTGCTTGTCAACGTGTCCAAGTCTTAGCCGTCCACGGTCCATCATTTGGCCCTCAGTCCCTTGATCTAAGCTTCGCGTCTGCCCTTCACCGCTCCCGGTCCATCGCACACGAACTCCTTGCTTGACCTTCTCCATTGCAATCGACCGTCTCACGCTCAACACCTGCACACTACAAAGAAAAGTGTGAACTCATCCAAATGACCCAAAGCCAAGAAAGGGCAAAGAGAGAAGGTCACGAGAAATGAGTAAACTTGGTCCCTAAAGAGCAATGACTCGATGCAACTGAGAAGAAGCAAAGCTTGGTTCCCAATGACATGAGTAAAAGCTCGACAGAACCAAGTAAAAGAGGGATCCTGTTTGGTTCTTAGCTAGAGCATGCCACAACTCACTGTACCTAAGATTCGCTTCCGTTTGATTCATGACCTAACATGTGGCCACTTGTGGCGTGCTGCATTTGTGAAGACATGCATGCAGCATATTTCTTCATTGTCCTTGCCAAAAGTGTGGCGGACTTTTTCCTTGCCGCAGGCTAGGCATGCCACATGTTCGGTGTGGCTATTTATGGCTAAGAACCAAGCAGGCCCCTAGTCCTCAAGAAGAGGCATAAAGGGCTCAACACCACTAGCAAATAGACCAAAGCAACTCAAAACTTCGAGAAATAGTGCTAGTCCCTACAGAAGAGGCAATGGCTGAACACAACTAGCAAAGTGATCAAAATCAGCCTCGAATGCAACTCCCTGAACAAATGCACTATCCCAAATGAATGCACACTCACCACATATGCCAACACTTTGTGTAAACATTCTCCCCAGTGTTGGCACATGCGCACATCAAGACAAAATAACTTGCAACTCCTCTCAAAATATGCTATGAAATGCATTTGGGTGCAGAATGAAAGAGCTTGGGGAGTAGATCATAAAGAATGAGGGGATGCTGAAAGTGATAAGCTCATGCGAGCATTACTATAAAGCTGAGTGCTATCAAATGCTCAAGATGATCATATGATACAGGCCATGACTAGCAAAGCATTTTAAGCAAATTTTATTAGGCCTTTAAAAAAGGTTCACCACTGAAATAACATCAAGAGCATGTAAAGCTAGATGAACAAGTGTTAAACATGATTAAACAAGGTGAACTAGTCTTATCCAATGATCATTGCAAACCAAACACCCACAGCTCAATCCAAGCCGTGTTGTTTTTGATCCTCAAGTCAACTTCTTACAACCAAGTGTTCACTTCTTTGGCAAACAACATGAAGCAAGTGACTGTATTGGATATAGTTTGAAGCATAAATTCTCAACATTTCCTGAATTTTATCAGAGTTGTCATTCAAACTTGGTCGAGCATAACTTGATCAATGATTCATTATATTTAGGCACAAGTTGTTTCTTTGTGACTCAAAAGAACTTATGTTCTCCCAAGGGTTAATCATGCGCTAAACATTTGCAATGACAAATGGCCTTCGGCCCAAAGCATAAGTTCTGACATTCCTGACATAATCAAGCCAACACCTGTTATAAATCAAGCCTACACATGCTAGGAGCCAAAATTAGAGGTAAACAAGTTTAAGATTCCATCAGTTGAACATCATGTTCACATTAGAAAACAAGCTTAGCTCATCAAAGTAGTGGCATATTATCAAAAAGATCCTAAGATTTTTCAAGCACCATCGTGTGCTACACAAGATATGCATCACTAACAACATCAACACATTCTGAAGGATACACAAGTGAAGCTCACGGATGCTCTTATGTACATGATGATATGCAATACAAGGTATGGTACAAAATCAAAACAAAAGCTATCATACAAAAACAAAAGAAGAAACTAATATACAAATCTTACAAGGCCCAAAGCTTCCCCAAACTACAAGGGAAGCAAACACCTAGCTCCCCCGCAAGCGAGCAAAAGTAGCTAGGTTTAGGGGTTTGGTTAGAATATATGCAAGCTAGTTTTGGGTGTCAATGTGGCAAAGGTCGATGTCGAACTTTTCATAATGATCTCTCATAAAATGAAAGAGAACATTTATGTGTTTGGTTTCGGAGTGAAGAACTGGGTTCTTTGTCACACTGATAGCACTAGTGCTGTCACAAAGTAGGGGAACTCTCTTAAAGGATAGGCCAAAGTCTTTGAGGGAAGCTGTCATTCGTAGGTGCTGGGAGCAACAGCTAGAGGCAACAACATATTTGGCTTCTGTCATGGATTGTGCTATGCTAGATTGATTGCGAGAAGACCAAGAGACCAAAGAAGACCTAAGAAAGTAATAGGTGCCTGAAGTAGACTTGCAATCCAAATGACACCAGCAGAATAGCCACACAAAGAAAGCATCGAAGAAGAAGAGTACCACAAACCAATCTTTTTTTAGAATGCGCGTTGCATGTTCAGTAAGTAGAGGAACAGAGTACAAACACGGGGACGTTTGGCGAGCTACCAAAGTTAACCGAAGAAGCCAAACTACACCAAGGTAAGCTTAAAGGATCAACATTTTTCGCTAAATGTGCGACTAAGCAACTAAGCGCTCCATATGTCAACCACTGGATGAAACCAGAAGAACTGATGTAGATCTAAAACCTGCCACGTTCCACTGACTTCCCTCGGCTCCAACTGCCCCCGCTAAGCCATGAGCTAACATTCTGACGTGTTTGAACACTCTTCTATTTCTCTCCTTCCAAATCATCCAGGAGACCAAGACGATGAGAGTGTCCAATGCATTGCGCAACTGACCAATCAGCTATGCTCGTGAGAGTTGACACCAGGGCACTAGCGTGTCTTCAGAAGTCAGAGCAAGCCGTAGAAAATAGTCCATGCAAATGACACAACACTAGGGTTAGTAAACTGAGAAGAATACTAGTGTTGAGCCATTTGTTCAGGAGAAGGGTTAGGAAACACACCAAACATCCCATATCTCATAGCGGGAAAGTGATCACCACGATAGGAAAACATGGTCCGCTAGGAGTGTGGGACACAAAGCCACTGCCATGAGGCCCATAGTCATATTGTCCATGACTAGGATCCCGTCGGGCATGCACACCTCGAGGCCTATTACCTTGAAGCTTTGGGCCTCTTGGTCTAGTAGCACGACTCTGAACCATCAGAGCATGTGCACCATGGGACAGATGATTCATGTCCTGGTTGTTCGCCTCAAGCCCGTGTTGTTCATTCCTCTTCCTCCTAAAGCAAAACTCAGCAAGGTGACCATCCCCATGACAATACTTACAGTGGAACATCACCTCTCTCCTAGGCTGATGGTTCTCTCTTCTAGGGATGTGGTTCACTCTTCGATGTGGTTGTTGAGGCTAAGGAGGGGTTTCTTCAAGGATGTCAAGAAGAGTGTCAAGTGTGTTCTTTAAGTGGTTGGTCTTGTTTTTCAGGTGGAGATTCGGGTGGTTCAGTGAATACTCCATCTTGGATGTTTAGTTTGCTCATTGTGGATGGCTAAGGCTTGGGTGGTGTGATTTTTGTGAGTTTGGTTGGTAGAGGAAGGGGGCTTCGATTGCGTTTCAAGCCACTGCACTCACCGTCTTGCCAACAGCCTGTCAAAATCAACACCAACAATAGAAAAACCAACACCCGATCCACTGCCCCGCTTAAACTGGTGAATCATAATCCCCAACTGGGGCTCCTCACAAGACACCCAGCTCAAGATGGTCTGAAGGTATGTGTTTTCTTCCTCGGACTTCATCTTGGCAGCATGACAAGCCTCTACTTGCTGAATCAAGCCTGGGCAAAGAACACACTCAGCAGGAGAGCTATTGCAGCTAGTTTTCTCAAGAGTAGCTATCTAACAGTTATTCTCAAGATTTTTTTTTCAAATGCATGGAAATTGATTTTCCATGTGACTATACGTTGATTGCATGGTGAAACATCCCTTTTTTTGTAGGGATCCACTATATGGAATCTTTATGGTCATCCAACTCTACAAATACATTTATTCTTACTAACTCACTCTATTTAAATATTTTTTCTCACTAATGTTCTTAGGAAACAAATATTAAAGGGTGTAGCACTGAAAATAGAAGCAACTGAAATATGTTTTTTCTTGTAACGTTGTATAAAAATGAGTATTGTTCTTTGAAGGAGCTGTTCAAATATGTACGAACTATTTAGGTGCTCCGGTGCTTCTTTCTCATCAATTGTTCTGATATCCTCTAACCTACTAGTAAGGACATTAATTTGAAATTATTCCAATTTTTTGCTAATAATATCAGACATATTTGTGACACAAATGTTAATATCTTACTAAATTTTAAATTAACACAGTTTAATTTTATTCTGCGTCTATTTCAGAACGTATGAAGAGAGTGAGAATTTAGTAGGTCATCTTGATGATGTATTTGAAACAAATTTCTATTGGTGCGCCCGATCTCGAATCGCACCCTCCAAGTAATAAATTTTGAACCTAGCTTATTAACAATTCTCACGTGTTAGAGTGTAAGCCCATGGGCCATGGGCCTGCCGACCCTGGCTCCCCATCATGCCTATATGTACTCAATGGTTGTCACTAATCAATGTTAATCGAGCATTATCCAAACCCTAATACTCTCTCATGGTATCAAGAGACGTTTTGCTCCTGCGACATCTCCGCTTCTGCAAACCCTAAAGCTGCCGCCACCGAGACGCCTCACCGGCTGGCTTGCCGTTGCTGAGATCCTATCTCGCCGGCGCCTCCTTCCTCCTCCGCGCTCGCTGCTCGCGTCACAACCCTAGGCGCCCCTCATGGCGCCTACTGATGATGACGCCGCCGCTGCCGCTACTGAGCAGGAGCGTCTCCAGTGCGAGGCCGCCGCCAAGGCTGAGGCCGATCGCGCCGCCACCCTCAACGCCTACAAGGCCAAGCACGCCCAAGCCCTTGCCGTCGCCAACATCAAGGTGCTCATCCCCGTCACGTTGGATCATGCCGCCAACAACTACAACCGCTAGTGCAATCTCTTCCTCATCATCCTTGGCAAGTACGCTCTCACGGATCACGTCCTCTCCGACATGGCCTACCCCAATTGCTCGGCATGGGTGTAGATGGACTGCACCGTTCTCACCAGGATCTATGGCACCATCGCCGCCGATCTTCAACAGACGGTCATGCTTCGAGAGTCCAACGCCCACGTCGCCTGGTCAGTGCTTGACAACGAGTTCCTCGGCCAATGCGAATCGCATGCCCACCTCCTCTCTGCCGAGTTCCGCATGTTCAAGCAGGGGGCCCTGTCCATCACTGAATTTTGCCAGCGCCTGGGAGACGATGGTGAGCGCCCTCGCTGAGTTCAGCGATCTCGTCGACGATCGGACCCTTGTGCTCATGCTCCTTCGCAGGCTTAACGGGAAGCTTCGTCACATGGTTTCTAACCTAAAAAATGCAGCATTTGTTCCCGACCTTCGATCAGGCTCGCACCTTGCTCCTCCTCGAAGAGATCGACATCAACGACATCACCGAGGATGCTCCTCTGCTCGCCCTCGTCGCTGCGCCGCCTCTTGTTCCCCAGCGTCCACTGGGCCGCCACGCTGGTGGTGGCCCTGGCGCAACTCCTGGCGGTGCCCTAGGGGCAGCTTCAACCAGTGCTCCAACAACCGTCGCCACGGGCGTGGTGGTACATCCGCTGCACCCGGCACTGGTAGTTATGGCGGCGGTCCTTGTCCCGGCGCCACTCCTCCGCTCGCCCCGATCCCCAACCCATGGACGGGCACTATGCAGCTGTGGCCGCATCCATACAGCCCAAGCGCCCCGTCCAGGTCGGCGCCGCGTTCTTCATTCTCGCCATTTGATCTAGTGACGGCATCCACCGCAATGCCCTAGCAGGCCTCGCCCTACTACACACTGCAACCGAGTTTGCAGCAGGGCCACCTCAGCGCTCCCCCAGGCTTCACCTATGAGGCCGTGCGAAAGGTCCAAAATGGCTAGAGGAGGGATAAATAGCCTAAATTAAAACTCTACAAATCACTAGAGCAAAGATTAGTAACACAAATGGCGATAAATGCGGTTTGCTCTAGCTCTAAGTGTTAAGCAAGCCACCTAGTTGCAATTCTAGTTACCTAATGTCTCTATGGCACACACAAGCTAGGTTGCTACAACTACTACTACCTAGAGTGCTAACAACAAGAACAAGCACAACTAAACAAGCTAAAACACAAGGTAAAGTTGCGGTAAGTAAACGATGAGAGGATGATTCTATACCGACATGTAGAGGCAAGTGAACCAATGAAGAATACCAACGTGAAGCCAATCACCGAGAGACAATCAATCATAATATCAAGAGAGACACCAAGATTTTCTCCTGAGGTTCACGTGCTTACCGGCACACTAGTCCCCGTTGTGTCGACCAACACTACGTGGTTCGGCGGCTAATTGGGAATCCACACCCAAGCTCTCCAAGAGCGCTGCAAGAACCTACCGCTAGTGAGGTAACTTAATGACACGCATAATATATTAGAGCTACCTTATGGCTCTTCGCCGGGGAAGGTGCAAAGCCCCACACAAGTCGCCGGAGCCGGCCACGAATAACCTCCAACTCGTTCCGGACCTCCTCCACTACTCCAAGCCATCTAGGTGGCGGCAACCACCAAGAGAAATAAGAATCCCGGAGCAAAAGAACCCCAAGTGCCAACTAGATGCAAACTCACAAGCAAATGCACTTAAGATTACTCAATCTCACTTTGATTAGGCAATCAAGCAGGGGAGATGAGTGGGAGGGGATGTGCTTAGCTCAAGAAGATGTTAGAGAGTCAAAATGTCCAAGAGAGTTCCCCCAAGACTGGCCAACAAGTATATATAGGCGTCTTCAACACGAAATAGCCGTTAGGCACTTGACTCTACTGCTGTCGGGCTAACCAAACGTGCCAGTCGAACTGACCAAACGTGAACACAGCGTCCGGTCGCGTCTCGCACCACTGCCCGATGTTTGCCACGTGTCAAGTTTTAAATCTCGTTCATTCGATCGTAACGGTCACTTAAACGAAGTCTCACACACAGACAAGTGACTGGACGCGCCGATTAGAACTGATCTGACGCGCCCTGGCGTCCGGTCGCCAGATGCTCACGCTGCTGAGAGGCCTGACCGGATGCGCCGCTTGTACTGACCTGACACGATAGTGCTAGCGTCCAGTCGATTCCAGTAAGCACCCACTCGCGACCTAACACGTCCGGTCGATCGTGACTTGACGCGCCACTGCGTCCGATCGACCTCGCGTGCTTCGCAGCTTCTCTGGGGCTTGACCGGACGTGCCGGTCCCATGACCGGCCGGACGCGCCGGTGCATGCGCTCACTACACGCAGGAAGAACTGACCGTATGCTCCAGCCACGTCCGATCCAGCGTCCGGTTCAACGTCCGGTCACCCCAGTGACTTCCTTTTGCCTTCGTTTCTTCGTCTCCGACGCAGTGGAAAATAGGCGTTTCACTTCCACAAAAAACCCATCTCTACCGCTCAAACTCCACCGCCTTCGTAAATGTACTAACATCACCAAGTGTACATCACCATGTGCATGTGTGTTAGCATTTTCACAATCATTTTCGAGATGTTAAGTTAGCTCACAACTAGATCTAAATGCATATGCAAATGAATCTTCATCTAGTGGCACTTAAGCGATCAATAGCCCTGGAAATTCCCCTCTTTATAGTACGACTATTGATCCTAAATGTGATCACACCCTCTAGGTATTTTGATCACCAAAATGCAAAACCCTATTGATACCTTTGCCTTGATCTCTATAGGGTTGCACTCCATCTCCTTTTCTTCTCCAAGTGTGGCACCAAGTCATCATGATCAACATGTATCTTGCCATCACTTAGGAGTGTACCAATCACCTTTAGCTATCAACACTCAAGCACATGTGATTAGTACTTAGGTTTCATCAATTAGCCAAAACCAAACTAGGGACTTTCAGCATGCCCCCACCAGCGCCTGTCTACGCCGCTGCACCATCATAGCAGCCCTGAATGCCGATGGTGGGCAGCTCCTAGGACTAGGGGGCCATTGATCAACAATTTCAGCACCATGTCCCTGACGCCATCGCCATCCTCCACCGAGTGGTATGCCAATTCATGTGCCAGTTCGCATATGGTCAACAGTGATGGTATACTCACTTCATCCCACCCTCCTCCTCCTTTTGGTCCTTCATCTATCGTTGTCGGCAATGGGGCTTTGCTTCCCGTTACCTCCGTTGGGTCTTCCTCCTTTATCATGCCACTACGGTCACTTGTTCTTTCTAATGTTCTAGTCCCTCCTATCATTATTAAGAATTTGATTTCGGTTCATTGCTTTACCACTGATAACAATTGTTCCATCGAGTTTGACCCATTCGGCCTTTCTGTGAAGGGTCTACAAACTCGGAGCATGATCGCCAGGTGCAATAGTATAGGTGACCTCTACCCGTTCTTTCCACCTGCAGCCAGCACTACCGCCCTCGCTGCCACTGCATCCTCTACCACTCTTTGGCACCGTTGTCGTGGTCATCTCGGTCATGAGGCCCTGCCCAAGCTTGTCAGCTCCAAAGCTATTTCTTGTAATAAACGCACCACACACCATATATGTCATGCCTGTCAGTTAGGTCGTCATGTACGCCTTCCTTTTAGCGTGTCAAACAGTAGTGCGTCTAAACGTTTCAACTTAATACATTGTGATCTTTGGAGTTCCCCTATTGTCAGTGCATCAGGTTACAAATACTATCTTGTTGTTCTTGATGACTGCACCCACTACGCTTGGACCTTCCCTCTCCGCCTTAAATCCGAGACATTTGATATTTTGTCAAATTTTTCGCCTATGCGCACACGTAGTTTGGCGCCTCCATCAAGGTCGTCCAGTGCGACAACGGTGGTGAGTTCGGTCACTCCTCGGCCGCATGTTCCTCCTCACTCATGGCGCCATCCTCTGCATGTCGTGCCCATACACATCCCAACAAAATGGTCGCGCTGAGCGCATTCTTTGGACTATTAATAATATCGTGCGATCCCTCCTTTTTCAGGCAAGTCTACCCCCATCTATTGGGCTAACACCCTACACACAGCCACGTATCTCCTTAATCATCATCCCACTAAGACGTTGGATAGCCTCACTCCTTTCTTCGCTCTTCATGGCACACACCCATCCTACGATCACCTTCGCGTGTTTGGCTGTGCCTGCCATACCATCCTGTCATCCACAGCTCCACATAAGCTTTCCCCTCGCTCATCCTTGTGCGTCTTCCTTGGCTACTCCACATACCACAAAGGGTACGGTGTCTTGATCTTCACTCCAACAGGATTATTGTCTCTCGGCACGTTGTGTTTGATGAGTCGTTCTTTCCTTTCTCCGACATGTCCACCACTCCCTTGGATCCCGCCACCTTGGATTTTTTGAGTGATGATGATTGTTCCACTTTGCCCATTGGGCCTAGTGCTGTGCATGCAGGTACTCACCCTCCCGGCACGCCTCCCGCTGCGTCCGTGCCAGCAGCAACGTGGGCTCTGCTCGATGCCTTGGAGATGCCACCTCCTGTAGGCGGGACGTCCCTGCCTCCTCCTTCTAGCGGGTCGGGTGCTACTGCCCTGTGTACATCCTGTCCCAAGCCATTGCCAGTAGCGCCCCTGGCCCCTCCACCAGTCCACCACGCACCGCTGCCCCTGCCTCGCAGGTTGCTACTAGCGGTGCCCAGCGCGCCACCATATGCATGGTCTCCACAGCTCTGCAATCCATTGCGCCCATCACCAATGTGCATGGCATGCGGACCCATGGAAAATCTTGCTTCATTCATCCAGTGGATCACCTCAACCTCAGTACGACGGTCCTTTCCCCACTTCCAGCATCGCTCCGGTCAACTTTGGCTGAACCGAAATGGCGTGCCGGCATGCAGTCTGAGTTCGATGCTCTTCAGGCCAATGACACCTGGACACTGGTCCCTCGTCCTCCTAGAGTTAATGTTGTTACAGGAAAATGGGTATATCGCCACAAGTTCCTATTAGATGGCACTCTTGGCCGCTATAAAGCTCGCTGAGTCTTGCGTGGTTTTACTCAGCATCCTAGGATCGACTATGATGAGACTTTCAGTCCGGTTGTGAAGCCTACCACAATCCGCGTGGTTCTCAGTCTGGCTCTCTCCAGGTCATGGCCAATCCATCAGCTTGATGTCAAGAATGCTTTCCTGCACGACACTCTGACAGAGATAGTATACTATGTTTAGCTGTCTGGTTTTGTTGACACTTCGAGGCCTGACTATGTCTGTCGCCTGAACCGCTCACTCTACGGGTTGAAGCAGGCTCCTCGTGCTTGGCATAGTCGCTTTGCCTCTCACATCATTTCTCTTGGATTTGTTGAGGTAAAGTCTGACATGTCACTGTTCATTTACCGTCGGGGCACTGAGATGGCCTTCTTACTTCTCTATGTTGATGACATTGTGCTCACGGCCTCGTCCCAAAGTTTCCTCTAGCAGATTATTTCAGCTCTTCGATAGGAATTCTCTATGACAGACATAGGTCCTCTTCATCATTTTCTGTGTATTACTATTGAGCGTCGTGCTGATGGCCTATTTCTTTCTCAGCGACAGTAGCTGTTGGATATCTTCAACCACGCTAGCATGCGCGACTGCAAGCCCTGCAGCACTCCTATGGACACTCACTCCAAGTTGCCTGCTGCTGATGGTACGTCGATGTCTAATCCTACTCACTACCGCAGTATCGCTGGTGCTTTGTAGTATCTCACTTTCACTCGTCTGGATATCGTCTATGCTGTTCAGCAAGTATGCTTGCATATGCACGACCCCAGAGACCCTCATCTTCCTGCTATAAAGCGGATTTTGCGGTACTTACAGGACAGTCAGGATCTCGGCCTTCACCTTTACCGGACTACGCCGACTGACCTTACAGTCTACGCTAATGCTGATTGGGCCAGATGCCCCGATACTCGGAAGTCTACCTCCTGTTATGTTGTCTTTCTTCAGGACAACCTCATCTCTTGGTCTTCCAATCGCTAGCCGACAGTGTCCGATTCGAGTGCTGAGGCCGAGTATCGTGCTGTGGCCAATGGCGTTGCTGAGGCCTGTTGGCTACGCCAGCTTTTGGGTGAGCTCCACTACCCCCTTTGTCGTGCCACCATTGTTTATTGTGACAACATAAGTGTAGTCTACCTCTCCACCAACCCCGTTTAGCACCAGCGCACCAAGCATGTGGAGATTGATCTACACTTCGTCTGTAAACGCGTTGCTCTTGGAGAAGTTCACGTCTTGCATGTTCCTACATCATCTCAGTACGCCGATATCTTCACCAAAGGGTTGCCGGCGTTTGTTTTCATGGAGTTTAGGTCCAGACTCAATGTTCGCGGTGCTCCCAGTTCCGACAGCGGGGGTGTGTTAGAGTGTAAGCCCATGGGCCATGGGCCTGCCGACCCCGGCCCCCCATTGTGCCTATATGTACTCAATGGTTGTCACTAATCAATGTTAATCGAGCATTATCCAAACCCTAATACTCTCTCATCACGTACTGATTAGTAGTACAGGTGTGGCAAGAACATCTTCACGTGTATTGTTTGCTGGATGAGTCAACGCCTGCCCTCCATTAGAGCTAAACGTATTCAATTGTTTAGGAGCACCATTTCGTACAAATGACTTCAATTGGATTTCCATATATATCACCCGAACGCTTTCTTTCCTCCATCCTTTTTGGTTATGGAATATCGAGCATCTTCAAGAGTACCAAGAAAATCGTAGCCAAAAAATGATTTTAGATGTTTAAGGAAAAACACTCTTCCAACAGCAGCTTAAATTAAAATCACCATCTTATTTTGGTCATTATTCAAAACCAGTGCCATGTCTCCTTCAATTTGAGCTTCTCCTTCGGCTGCCCAATATATTTTTTTGCTACCACCCAAAAATGGGCTGTTGTGATGAAATATTTTTTTCGCAAAGAATACTTTTGGCAACCACCCAAAACTATAATTTTTAGCCTCTCCTTTTTGACACTCTTAAACATGCTCTTAGTCGAGCTTTATACTCATTATTACAGTCTTTAGGTATCTTTGTACTATCCGATCCCCCCACATCTCAACCTGACGTTGACAAATTACAATTTGAGTGCCCAAACACCTCTAATCCCTGCATCACATTTTTGTATATAAGTATATTGCAAAACATCAATTGCAACACTTGCAGCCGTTGATGATGACTGATATGAGTATGTGAGTATGATATGATTGAGATTCTTGGTGAAATTTACTCTGTAATAAACTATACATCATTTGCGTTGTTTTGCAGGAAACATGTGTATGTTATACTGGGTATATTAGCCTTTTGAGGGTAGTTCAAATAACACATCTAAATCAGACAATCATTTAGGTAGGATTTAAGAATATACTAAACTCTGGCTGGCATATATAATGCCCTCCATCCACATTTCACACATATATATGCGTTTCGAGAAGTGCCTCGTATGGTCTATTCTAGTGACGACGGCATTTGGGTCCTGATGTTACTGTTTATATATTCGAATTCGGATCCAAACAATGCTTTGGTCAGCAACCAACTAATCCCACTTCTTTATATACGCGTGACACATCACACACATGCTATTAGTCCATCGGTGCGCCAGATCTTGAATCAGACCCTCCCACTAATGGATTTTAAACCTAGTTTATTAATTAATCACGTATTGATTAGTACAAGTTAGACAAGAACATCTTCATTACGTGTATTGTTCGCTGGATAGGTCAATACCTGCCCTCCAATAGAGCTAGAGCAAACCAATTCTTATCTCTTATAGGGGCACCATTTCGAGCAAATGATTTTTAGGAGTTCTACCTACTAACTTCATTGTCCACCTTTTTCTGGTACAAGTACACATACTTGAATGGAACTTCATATTTATGATCTTTTGGCAAGTTTACACTATCTCCTCTTGTCTCAACCCAACACTTAAATTATCATTTGGAGCAGGAGCCACTTGTTTTGCAAAAATTTGCCCAACATGCCTAGGAGCTGGACTGATAAATCTCAAGATTAACCAAGTCACCATAGGTACGAGGATTTGAACCCAGGTATGTAGGTTGTATGCGCAATTTGCTTTTAGATTCTTGGTGAAATATACTACTACACTATACACTATTTGCATTGTTTTCCAATGCTATAAATTAGATGAACACTTAATTAACTAGGAATATACTAACATAAACTCTGGCATGATTCCCTAGTTCTCCGGTATTGTTATTTAAGTGACGGCGTTTGGGTCCTGACGTTACTGTTTACTCAGATCCAACTAATCCCACTACTTTATATACGTGACACATGCTATAGTTTGTCTGCACAAGCTCGGTTCAGAGGAGCTTTGGACTTTGCAGGGAAGCTGCTTTTGTTTGTGCTGAATCCTAAGGTACGCATGCCTGTTCTTCCTTTATTTTTTAGATAAAAATGATATTTCTTCGATTAATTCCGTTTGTCCTTAACCAGAAATTGGGACGGTAAAAATTCAATTCTGTTGTTTGGTAGCTAGCATTGAGAATTGACCCATTTATATGAGATTTGGTTATCGTTAATCATTTGAAACCAGCCCACTACTAGACCCCAGCAGGTAGCTCTGATTCCGAGTCCTCCCTCAATTCGAATAGCTGGTGGTTATGCTTCTTTTCTTCTCCTTGTTCTGGTGCTAGCTGCCTTCTTTCTCCATCTCAGGTTGCACTTGCACGACCATCTCCCATCTTCAGAAACCAAAGAGACATCAGGAGGACTGAAACTTGGAGTTCTAATAACAAAAGTGAAAGAAGTTCGATCGGGAGAGAAATCACCTCGATCTGCTTGTGCAGAACGGAGAAAAATAGGGATGCGAGACATGTTGTCTGCAAATCCGCAAATAGGCTAAATTTTTAAGGGTTACCCGTCTTGCAAGAAAGGAGGAGCCTTGAACCAAACAAGGGATTTGATTCTAACTGTGCTTGCGCATCACCATCTGAACACTAGAATCGGAATTGTGAACCAATTCCATTTCAACATGCGGTTGAACTGGTGGTCAAACGACTCTCTTAGTTAACCTAATTCATGTCTATGAATCAAAATGGCGCCTTAGATGTATCCAATCCATTGCCTTGCATATCTCATCTTGTTCATCACACTTAGAGGGTGTTTGGTTGCTAGTCACACTTCACCTTAGCCAAGCTTAACCAAGTTGGCAGGTGTATGGTTGGCAACTAAGCTTAAGCAAGATTCTTTTGAGCTCCACGTACATACTATAGAGTAAAAAAAGTGTGAAAATATTTCCTTAGTCATAGCAAAGTGTGCCTCCAAACTTTCTAGCCACACTTTTTGTGTCCGACTAATTAAGTTTAGTTGTGATAAATTGTGGTCGAGAACCAAACGGAAGCATAGTCCTGTCATATGAATTGTTTGACTCACTTTCTTCGAGGTCAATAATTGTGGCATAGCCTTAAAGGGGCCACATGGGTTTCGTGATGACAGGATGAGCTTAACCCCTACTGGCCCCAGTGCCAGATATGCCCTTTATTTTTTGGTGATTAGAAGTTATACCTTCTAGTTCAAAGTATAATACGGTTTGACATTGTATGACCTTCAATATAACACTTTAGTTGTTAGGTCTCATTACAAAATATTCTAAATATAAACCCAATGTAACTACTTTGGTGATTAGGTTTTTATACACTAATTGTTTGTCAAATATTACGATGTGAGTCTTCAGATGTGTGTGTACAAGGGAGTAAGTGTGCAATAATTGTATTTCATTATTTTTGTTATCTTTTTAAACTCCCAGTGTCTTTATTGTATCCATAACCTCATGTGCTTGTAAGACTTGAATTCCTAATGAAGACCTGAATTTATTACAATGTAAACAAAACCAAAATATTTTTCACAACCAGGCTAAAATATGCGTCCATATTGCCTTTGTTTCATGATATAAGACCATCTACATGCAAAAGGTCTAATGTAACTTCCAACTCAATTTCATGTTTAGGCAGTGCTTTCGTCAACTCAAAGCTTTTGCACTTCATCACTCTACCAATAACCGTGTCATCATGGATATGACAAATGGTATTGTGTGGTTCACCATAGCTCTTGTTTTCATCACTGTGGTTATCAGCAAGGCAACAAGAGGAGGAATTATGTTTGATCCAAAATGTAATCCACCACATCCACCAACAGTGAAGGGTGTTTCTTTTATTCGAGTTTTACATACACTTCTTTCAAAGGGTTTGCAAGCAATGATCCACGATCAATATACAAAGTTAGGGAGTGTGTTCACAATAAGTTTCTTTCAATTCAAGGTAACATTCTTGATTGGGCCCGAGGTCTCTGCTCATTTTTACCAAGGCTTGGATTCAGAGATTAGCCATGGTAATGCCATTGAATTCACTGTGCCCATGCTTGGCAAAGAGGTTGGCTATGGCGTGGACACTGCCACCCGGAATGAGCAGGCTCGTATCTCCTTAGATGCACTAAAACCATCAAAGTTGAGAAGCCATGCTGGTCTCATGATTCAAGAATCGGGGGTAAGTGAGATATTGACCATGTCTAAACTTTCATGTCTTATCAAATAAGATACTCCTCCATCCTAGAATAAATCAATTTCTAGAATCATACTAAGTCATATTATCTTAAGTTTAACCAACTTTATAGGAAGGGGTAACATCTATAACACCAAATAATCACTTTATGAAAATTAACATATTTCATGAATATGATAGTCTTTTCTATAAATTTCGTCAAACTTAAAATAATTTAACTGAGGACAACTCTAGAAGTTTATTTAATTTGGGACAGAGGGAATATTATATTATTGACTGAGGAAGCACCTGATTAAATATTTCTTCTACATGTAGTCTTTCAAATAATCATGAAACCTGATTTCATTTAATTTTTTAGTCATTTAAGAAAGTGCAATGACAATAATTTTGTCTTGAATAAAATTGGACTGACTATTCTTCTAGTCAGCATGGTGATCCTTCTTATTGGCCAGCACAAATAATTACCTCTTATTGTTGCCTTTAGCTAGTTCGGTCAAATCATGTCAACCACAAACAAAAGAAGTCATGTCAACCACTTAACTCCACATCAGTGCCTACGTATATATTGTGCACATTAGCACGAACTATATTTGTTGGCATAAAACACCATAAAAATCTTAGGTATTGTTTTATTGAAGTATATACTGTGTAAGATGACAGATTTTCACAACTACAGCTGACTGGATAAGATGTTTCTCTTTTGTGGCATTGCAATTTTTGAAATAAAAATGTTGTAACACTTTCGACATTTATCATTAGTTATTATGAAGATGCACAGAGCATGCCATGTTTACTTAAAAATGCTAGGTCCCCTATTGGGATCTAAGTACTGTTCACACAGTTGTTACATGTTTGTCACCCACTTCACACAGGACAGGACACTTAATTAAGAAGTTAAATTATAGCAGCATTATTATTTTTACAGGACTACTTTGCAAAGTGGGGAGAGCAAGGCATGGTTGATCTGAAACAAGAGCTTGACAAGTTACTCATGCTAATCTCTGGCCGATGCTTACTGGGGAAGGAAGTCAGGGAAAAGATGTTTGATGAGTTCTTTACTCTGTTCCATGAACTCACCGACAATGGCATGTGCCTAACCAGCGTATTATTCCCGTACGCTCCAACTCCAGCAAACCGACGACGTGACAGAGCACGGGCCAAGCTCTCAGAGATGTTGACTGAAATTGTGAGATCGCGCAAGAGATATGACAATGTTGAGAGTGATGTGTTGCAGAACTTGATAGACTCCAAATATGGAGATGGTCGATCTACAACGGAAGCAGAGGTCATTGGACTGGTCATCTCCTTGCTCTTTGCAGGAAAGCACACAAGCACCATCACTAGTGTATGGACAGGCGCCCACCTGCTTGCTTGTAAAAGGAGCTTGACATCTGTCCTCGAAGAACAAAAGAAAATAGTTAGAAAATACGGGGATGATCTAGACTATAATGCCTTCCTAGAGATGGACACCTTGAACCGTTGCATCAAGGAGACGCTACGAATACATCCTCCAGTACCAATGTTTTGTCGTAAAGTACACAAGAACTTCACTGTGCAGACAAAAGATGGCAATGAGTATGAGATTCATAGAGGCCATACAATAGTAAGTCCGGCGCTATTCAATAGCAACTTACCTCACATTTACAAGGACCCGGATGTGTATGACCCTGACCGGTTTGGTCCAGGAAGAGAAGAAGACAGAGTTGGTGGTAAGTTTTCTTACACATCATTTGGTGCTGGAAGGCATGCTTGCCTAGGCGAGTCTTATGCTTATTTGCAAATTAAGGTGATATGGAGCTATTTGCTAAGAAACTTCGAGCTAAAATTGGAATCTCCTTTTCCTGAGCCTAACTGGACCAAGCTAGTGCCGGAGCCTAAAGGAAGAGTAATGGTGAGTTACAAGAAGCGGGTACTACCTACCATCTAGATGGCAAACTGATGTCTAGCCATTTGTGCAACCCATAAGGCCATAATTATGTATGCTTGTGTGTATAATATGCACACATATATATCATGTTTATAAGCACTAGTGTTGTATGGAGTAATGGTGCCATTAGTCACATATGGGAGCTTAAAACAGAAATTGCATACAATATGTCTCAAGAGAAAAGGAGGAACATAGAACAGCGAATGCAGAAAGAACATGATGTTAGTAGACATCCTATATTATGTACACAAAACTGTGTTCCCAATCATCATCTGTGTTGTGAGATTGTATCAGCTCTCTTGCACCCATATCAATTAAGCATTACATAATCTATGCCACATATTGCCTAAGACTTAAATAATAGGCAAACTGATGTTTTCTTAATTACATGCAATCTACACTTTTTTTTATAAAGGATGTTTTTTAAGTTTCAAAGATATTTTATCCACGATGGCCACCGTCAAGGCCATGGTGGCGTGCTACCTCGGCACCATAGGCCACGATGCCGAGCCGTGTTACCTCGGCGCCGTGGCTTACGCCGCCCACCTCAGGGTCCAAAAAAAGGATCTACGACCATCAGGGGTGTAAACTTTATTTTTTCGCAAAAAGAGGCGAAAATAAAAAAAATCAGCATTATAATGGTCATGAAGAAAATTGTGATGATAAGTTGTCTGTAAAATTATGTAAAGACTATATCAAAAAAGTTATGAGTACAATTTGTAACTTTCCAAAAAAATGCAGAAATAATTTTTTCTTTGAAAAAGAAAAATCAAAAAGTTGAGTTGATAAATTGTTCCGTGATAAGTAATGCACAAGCGCTGCGAGTATAACTTTGTAACTTTTCAAATTAGAAAGTTAGGCCGATATTTTTTCAAAAAAGGAAAAGTCAAAAAAATTATGATGAGAAAATTGTAATGATAACTTGTCACAAAAAAAAGTTATGAATATAACTTTATAGCTTTCCAAAAATAAAAAAAAAAGTTAAAAAGTCATAATGAGAAGCTATGGTGATAAGTTACCACGTAAAAAGTCACGTGGCCTCGCGCCTCACCATACACATCTCATCCACCCTCCCGGTTCTGTTTGCCCGTCGCCATTCCACGTACTGTTGGCAGTAGTTGCCATCGCCTCAATTGGCCTCATCCTCTATTTATCGCGGATCCGCTGGCAGTTAGCAGTAGTTATCATGCATCAGCGTCCCCTTTTCGGATGACACGACCAGCGTGTCCTTTCCTTTTATAAGGAACGCGTAGCAGTGCATTATGGGCAGGCCAGTACGTAGCTCCCTGTCCCTTGAAGCCACGCCGTCGCGATCCATCCTGTTCTGCAGCAGCAGCAGTACACTTCGTCTCTTCCCATTACGTACGTACGTCAGGTGAGGCTATAGCTACCTCTTGCATTGTAAATACTAAAATCCATTCACTAGTTTTTTTTGTATCTATTTGGCATCTCTCTCTCTTGAATAATCTTACTGTTCCTATTCCTGTTACCAGGCCGCTTGTTGGTTATACAGGTTTTCATTCGATATAGAATTATAGATACTTGGAGATCATGGACAAGGTAAACAGTAGTGCAGTGCCATTCTCCATTGCTCTTGTTTTCATCGCAGCAGTAATCACCAAGGTTGCATGGGGAAGAATAACGGCAACTGATGGCCAGCATCATCATGCAATAATACCCGGCCTCAACCCCTGCGGTTACTGGCATCACCTCTGCCATTCGACTTGTACACACGCTTCGTACCAAGGGTTTCAGAGCCATGCTTCAGGAGCAATACACAAAGTTTGGTAGTGTGTTCACGATAAGTTTCTTCGGGATGAAAACAACGTTCCTGGTTGGGCCGGAGGTCTCGGCTCATTTTTACCAGGGGTTGGAGTCTGAGATCAGTCATGGTAATATCCTTGAGTTCATTGTGCCCATGTTTGGCAAAGATGTCGCCTATGGTGTGGATATCACCACCCGAACTGAGCAGAATCGCTTCTATGTTGATGTGTTGAAACCGGCTAAGTTGAGGTGCCATGTTGCTCCCATGCTTCAGGACGTGGAAGTAAGTGACATAACGCTCCTCCCCCTCTCTCTGATCTCTCTCTCTCACACACACATGTGATGTCTTGTGAGAAAATTAATGCAACTAACAAGATATAGTTATATATACATTATCTAAAAAACTAAAAAAGTATCCAATTCTTAGTAAGAGCAACTGAGAAAGAACAAATAATGAAATAACCGAGAGTTTTGTTGTCAAAACAACCATCAAAATAGGTTTGACGTGATTTGAACTGGTTTTGGAGTTTTTCTCATGTAAGTGGATATATCCTGTTGCGTTTCTTTCCATTATCTGTAAGCAAAAAAATATCCAGTGTTACTGGAAAACATGAAAGTCAGACTTCCACAGTTCCATTATTGTTAACTGCAAAAGTATGACATATGCATGCATTAATTTGGAGTGTACCCGTGCTGAAACATTTTCCTTTTTTTCTGAAAGACAAGTTGATTTATGAAAAAGGATAAATGTCAACATTTATCAATATGCGAACACAAGGTTGACAAGTACCCTTGTGTGTTTGTTTTGTGATGAGTGATTGTCAATGTGATCCACGAAGTAGGTTGAGTGGTGACTAACCCTACCATGGCGAAAGCTATGTGTGCATGTCTCTTGGCTTGTGTTGTGTAGGTGTGGAGCACGGAGGCGGTAGCCGATGGCGAGGTGAAGGTCAAGGAGGACGTGCCGTGCCGATGGACCGGAGGGGTGAAGGACGGACGTGAGGCTTGGACCGAGGGACCCGGAGGCCGGGTGGCTAGCCGCGGTGGCTGACACTTGGGACATCGACAAGCGCGAGAAGACATGGGAGTGACCCTGTTGACCGTGGAGGTGACACGTGTCGAATGGCGGGGGATGCGAATGGAGTACGCTACTCGCGGAGCGGTTTGATGGTTTGGGCCTCAAAACCATCGGAGGCGGGGTTACGGGTTTGGGCCTCAAAACCCGGGCGGAGGTTCCCAGGAGGAACGGACGGCACGTGGCGGCATCGGGGAGTTCGCGTCGAGGCGAAGCTACCGGTGAGGAGACGCGGTGGCCGTCGGATGAAGATGACACAGGGTTCGACCTTTACGCCCTTGGGCTAAATGGTTTGGCTCATTTATATCCAGGGGCAAAACTGGGATTGTGTAATAGCCCTGTTAAATAGGATGAGGGAGCCCCCATCTCCCTCACCTCCTCCATTTTTATTTTCTCTTTTAGGGCTTCTTCCTCTAGTTGCTTGTGTGAGAGAGAGGTCCACTAATCCACCGATTAGTGTAAGAACTATGAATCTTTGAGGGAAGGAGGTCCCGAATCCTCCGGTGTCCTTCGGTGTTCGGCGGAGAAATCAATTTGTGAGTTCATGATGTGTTCTTCGCGTTCTTTATTTTTTCTTCCTTCGATTCGTCGTTTTGAGACCTTTTTGATCCGTTCTTTTTGCGTTGGCATGATCAATGACGTGAGTTGAGACTTTTCACCGAAGGATTTGCATCAATTCCTCACGAGATCATAGATCGGGACGAATCAAGAGCTAGGGTTCGTTTTTGGGTGATTTTTGTGTTCCTTTGATTTTCCGTTGATTGGCTTCAAATTAGGCGATGACCTCTTAGAGGTAGCTCCCCTACTGCCTTGTGATCATGCTCACCAAGTTTCGTGGTAGTTGATGAAGATTTGGCCGCAAATCGGAAGATCGAAGAGAGGAGGCGATTTTCGGAGATCTCTGTTTCTGCTGTTTCGCGGACAGTCTGCGGTACTGTAGCGGACAGTCCGGGAGTCGGGATTTTTTCTGTGCTTTCTTTGCTGCACGGTGTCCGTACTCGCGGACTGTCCAACCCCCAAGCCCGGACTGTCTGTGGCACTGTAGCAGTAGTTTTTCAGACGAGTACAGAACTGCTTCCGTGAAGTTCGTTTTCAGATTTTTGACCTGCGGACTGTCTACGGTACTGTAGTGGACTGTCCGCGGTACTGCAGAGTACTGTAGTGGACTGTCCACGGTACTGTAGCGGACTGTCCGCAGCTCGCAGGTTTTGCTGTTCCGATCCGTTTCTCGCCCGTTCGGTTTCCGATTCGAGTTCCGTCTTTTGCGTTGGGCTTCTAGTGATCTAAGGAACATCTCTAGTGTGTTTTAACTCTTGGTGGCTCGTGTTTTTGGTAGCTTTTATTTGTGTGTCTGTTGGGGGTTGATTTTGGGACAGTGGTCGAAAGTTTCGAAAGAAATTTGAGGCTCCCATTCACCCCCCTCTGGTCGCCGTTTCCGGTCCTTCACAATACTCCATCCACCTTATATAAGGTATCCAAGCATTTAAGATTTATCCTAAATTATAAGTGATTCAAGGTAAAAATAACTCCACAACTCAAATATGGTAATCACAATATACCCATATGTTTATCTACGATTAATGTCTGTCACTGGCCCAAATACGGCAATCACAAAATATTAAAGGACAATTACATGTGTTATTTGCTATACACCATAATATGTTATAGAATTCCTAGTACACCTTGTACTTCAAGATGTAGAGAGTAATATTTAACTACTTATCAAAATTTAGATTTTCCATTATATGCTGCATGAGCATATTCTTACAGATGATTTAGTGCGAGCGTTGATAATCGCCTGTGTCACAGTCTAGCTGCACTATGTTACTCTACGGTATGTGTGCGGACTACATATGACAGATCAAGGAGCAATGGAAGTTGTAGACCACACCAGTGGGTGGTTTCATATCACTTCAAATTTTCACTAGAGGTACCTTTTCAAATAATTAGTTTGGAAACATGATAACCATATCACAGATTTGCCTTGAAAACTATTGTTATAACATCACAATTTTTTTAAAAAATAAAAATGTAGTAGTGGGCCTAGCTAAATATGAAGACCGTGTCATTATATTATTATCTAAGAAAACAAGTTTTTGTTGTTAGGAAGAGTACATGTTTGTTGCTGTGTTTGTGATGATCATGCATTTGGTACACAGAAATACTTTGCGAAATGGGGACAGCAAGGTACGGTTGATCTAAAGCAAGAGCTGGAGCAGTTACTCATGTTGATCTCAGCCCGTTGCTTACTAGGGAAAGAGGTTAGGGAGAAGATGTTTGACGAGGTTTTCTCTGCATTCCATGAGCTCACAGAAAACAGCTTGCAGCTGACCAGCTTGCTGTTTCCATACGCCCCAACGCCGACGACTCGACGGCGCGACAGGGCACGTGCTAGGCTCTCAAGCATTTTTGCGGAGATTGTTCGATCGCGTAAGAGCTCCAACCGAGTCGAGGAGGATGTTTTGCAGAACCTGATGGACTCCAAATACAAGGATGGCCGTCCCACGACTGAAGCTGAGGTTACTGGGCTCATAATTGCCATCCTCTTTGCTGGGAAACACACAAGCACGACCACTAGCACGTGGACTGGAGCTCGCCTACTAAGCCACACAGAGTGCTTGGAGGCTGCCCTTGAGGAGGAGCAGCAAATCGTCAAGAAACATGGGGACAGCATAGACTACGATACCCTTCTGGAGATGAGCTTCCTACACTGCTGCATCAAGGAGGCGCTGCGGATGCACCCTCCAGCACCAATATTTCTTCGCAAGGTGCACAAGAACTTCACCGTGCGTACCAGAGAAGGCTACGAGTATGAAATTCCAAGAGGACATACCATAGCAAGCCCTTTGGTGATAAACCATAACATTCCACACATTTACAAGGACCCTGATGTTTATGACCCGCACCGGTTTAGTCATGGAAGGGAGGAAGATAGAGTTGGTGGCAAGTTCACTTACAACACGTTCAGTGGTGGAAGACATGCTTGTGCTGGCGAGGTTTATGCCTATATGCAGGTGAAGGTGATATGGAGCCATTTGCTAAGGAACTTTGAGTTCAAGTTGGTGTCACCAGTCCCCGAGACCGATTGGCTAAAGGTTGCCCCGGAACCTAGAGGGAAAGTGGAGGTGAGTTACAGAAGACGGATGCTACCTAGGAGCATGCTGGAAAACTAATGATTACATATGTATGAACTGTATTTGTATGTGCTGGTTTGTGTAACAAACTTGTTTGCGTGCCCACACTTCTTGTACACTGAGCAAGGGATCGTCAAACTCTCATACAAATATACAATGAAAATTTAATTGGTGTACTATTTTTGTGTCATATGAAAGATTTCACTGGGGCCTGTTTGTAACAACCCAGAAATTTACAAGAAACAAAAATCACAACTACAAAATTTTTTTTCCAAAAACAACCTATGTTTGGTGAGTGACATATAGGAAACCAACCCTAGTTGCACAAGTAGCACCTAGTCTAGTTAATTGCATTTTGCATTTAATTATATATTCATGAGTTGCTTCTTTATGTTCTTTGTTTTGTTAAATAAAAATGGTCACATTTATTTGCTTAAATTAAATAAATGTGTAATTATAACCGTGGCAAATAATTGAAACCATAAATGACCTCTAGTGGATCCCACTAGGGCTTACTCAAGAGGTAATTATTTTTAGCAAAAGAAATTTGTAAAGAAGAGGAAACAAAATAGAAAAGCTATAGAGTATAACTAGAAAAGGAGGAAAGCTCTTCAGCCCATCTCCCGAAGCCAGCCCGCTCCCCCAGCCGGCCTGCTCCACCTAGTCACCACCGCAACCGGCCCGTTACTTCTAGCCAGCCCAACCTCCAGACAAACCTCACCCGCGACGGCTGGCCCACAAAGCGAATACGGCCCAGTAGCGCACCGAGTCGGCCCAACCCCACCACGGGCCGTTCGCTCTTCGCTCCCTGCCGAACACCGTGCCCTTCCCTTGCGTTGCTGCCCACCGGGCCCCGCTTGTCATCCCTTCCACGCCTCCTTCGTGCTCGAGACAAAGCAGAGGAAATCAGAATCTTCACCGCTAGCCGTCCAACCCAAGGCGGTTGGCCATGGACGCGCGGATGCACGCCACGTCCGTGGTCCGTGGCGCCCACGCCCACACCCAAGCCACGCGCCCTGCCTTCGCCACCAAGCCGCGTGAGGGGATGACGTCGCCATGGCCCGTGGACGCGCCTGCCACCGCCTGAGCGCCGTAACCGCCGGAGATTCCAAAAATTCGGGAGCCCAGCGCGTTCGCCACCAACTCTGCTCTCCTCAACCCTAACCCAAGCCCCCCGATGATCTCCACGTGGCTCCAAGGCTCTCCCCACCGTCTAGACATGGCCAGGTATAAAAGAGAACTCGAGCGGATGCCCTGCCCTCTCCATCCACCTCGCCGCCACTCCGATGACAACCACACCACGCTAACGTTAGGAGGGGAAAGGTGGAAGGCAAGGAGGAGAGGGGAAGCGGAAGGAGGAGTCGCCCGCCGGAGCACCGATCAAGTTCACCGGAGGAGACAACGCCGGTCTCTTTCTTCACCAACGTACTGCACAGCACGGCTACCGATCGACACAGCACCAACTCGCCCTGCACCACCATCCTAACGCCACCGCCACCTCTGGTGAGTCGCCTTGCTCGACCCCCTTTTCATCCTGTTAGCCGCCATCGTGACCATCGGGCACCACTTCGCCATCTCCACCTCGGGGACGGTCAAGAGGGAGCCCCGACACCCATACCTTGCTTGCACAAGCACACGCACACTTGAGAACCCAACCACGGATCGCATCGCGCACAGAGCACCTGGGAACACCGAGGAACAGCGTGACGTGGAGCACGTCCGCCATGGCTAGCGCTCACCATGGCGAGGTTCCGTTCTTGCCGTGTTAGGCCGGTAGAAGCAAAGGGGAAAGGACTATCTTGTTCGCCTTGGCGGAGGACGCGTCGCGCGCTTCAAAAGGGGCAACGCCGAGCCACCATGCGCTCGGGAACGCCGGCTGCACACGCGAATGCCGAGCGCGCTCGCCATGGCCAGAGCTTGGCCATGGCGAGGCCGTTCCACCCGCCACCGCACGGTAGAGACTAAGAGAAACCCTCTACAAACTCTGCCATGCTGCTAGACATAGCGCGCCCTTGAAGATGGGAGAAGAGGAGAACGGGAGCGTCTGCCTCACCGGAGCAGAGGAAGTGCCGGAGCACCGCCGCACACCCGACCGTGAACACGTACTCCACCACCTGGGAAAATCCTCGACGGAGGCCTTAGCACCTTGCTGTTATGTTCAATTGAAGATCCCAGGGGCGAATTGAACCTCGGAATGACCGTGGAGGTCTTGCCGTCGCTCACCGCCCCGGCCGAGCCACCACCACCATGAACGAGCCTCCTAGGAACTCAAATACGCCGCAGGGACTCCTTTGTCACATTCCCGAAGACCGAGCGAGGCCGTAGGGCCACTAGGAGCCGTCCTGGACCGCCACTATGCGCTAAACGCGGGAGCTCGCCGCCGGCGTCGCACCGCCGGGAGAAGCAGAGGAGGAGGGGGCACACGCGATGATGGTCTGTGCACTTGGTGCACATGAACCGTGAGTGAGAAAAGAGGGTGGACGCGGACCACCATGGACCACGTTGGACCCCATACACCGCACGTTCAGGTCCACCATAGGCCGTGCCCATAAGTGATGAGCCCAGTTCGGAGCCCAACAGGCGACGTGGCAGCGCTAGAGCTTGCCATGTGGTGGGCCCAGCCCGGCCCAGTTCGGCCCATATCCGGCCCAGCCTAGGCCCAACCGAGCTCGGTCGTGGCCCGGTCAACGTTGACCGTTGACCGGTCAACGCCGACCGTTGACCTGGACTCACCTGTCAGTGACTCGATCTGTTTCGGCCAATCAGAGCTTGACACGTGTCACTACCTGGATTTTTTCCTTTTCTTTTCTTTTTCAGAAAATCATTTAATCTTTAGAAATTCATAACTAATTCATTTTAACTCAGAAAAATACCAAACCAGTTTCTAAATTTTTCTAAAAATGAGCTCTACATCTTGGGCTTGTGTTTGAGTGCATTTGGATCTTTTGAATTTCTGTTGCTTCTTTGTGCACCTCTATAGGAGTCGTTAATACGACTCAACGTTACGTTTAACAGAGCCGGAGGACCTGCCGACTGAGGAGTACGACCCCGACTATAGCGAGGACTTGGGAGACGACCTGCCAGGTGCCACGCCCCACCCATCTCTGTAGAACCTATTACGCATGCAAATATAGAATTGCTAGCGCTTTACTTTTTATGAAATATTATGTTGATAGAATGCATGGTAGATGCTTTACTTTGAGCCTTTCAGCTTGATGCAACCTTACTCCTGCTCACCCTGCTGTTAGGCTAGATGCTCGCATGTTACATACTACTGCTTTTACTCTTACTCGCATTATATCTGTGATGTGATACCGGTGAGTGAGAGGCATATATGTATAGGCACGTTGTGCCGAGGACTTGGTAAACCTGATAAAAGAACTGGGGAGATCTTGGCATGCGTCTTGGGTGAGTGATGAGGGTTGAGTCGATCGGACAGGATCCTACGACGAGTCTTTGGGGCAAGTCTTGCTGGAGGGATGCGACCTGGGCATCCCTCACGAGTGATACCTGTGGCGGGTATATTGTGAGGTGAACTAGGGTATTGGTTATCCCTGGTGGAGGTGCTGTCGTGGCACGGGAAAGACGGTGTTCCCCTTTGAGAAGATATCATGTCTGATCCTCCTAAGGACTGGTATGTCTTGAGAACCGGAACCATGGGACCTTCGTGCACACCACTCGCTCCCGATGGGCGGGAGACGATTACCCGACTGACTAGGGCAGTACCACTACTACTAGGTTGAAAGGTGATAGTGTAGGGAGGTATGGGCATGGGGACCCACACCCTCCTAAGACAGCGTAGTGATCCTGGGGGCCCGGTACTACGTCTCACAGTCTTAGCGTTTTGGTGGACACCGGGGTGGCTCAGGGCTGAGTGGTAGGGTGGTACTGTACCGGTTGGGAGGCAGTCGGAATCAGCCTAGACGAGCCGGATCGTTGAGGATGGCGATCTTGTGGATTACCAGGTGTACACACTCTGCAGAGTTGATCGATCTATACGTATAGCCGCGTCCGCGGATATGGACATTCCCATGACCTATGCTTCACTTGATTAGAGAGATGAGTCCTTTCTACCTTTCCCCCGGGTTTTGTGTTGGATTCTGGCCTTGGCCGTTGAGACGAGATCTGAGCGGGAGTCAATCTCATCGCCTAGAGAGAGAGTGAGATGAGAGGTGTTGTGATGGGATGGGGAAAATGTGTGACTAAGATGGGATAAAAACGGATGAATGTCTTATTATTAAAATATTAACGACTTGCATAGGAAACCCACAGCCTAAATAGGTCTCTTTCTACTTTCCCCGATGCATTCCACCTTCCACAAAGCATTGCAAGCATAGGGTGGGCGATGCATGGCCAGTACCAAGAGTACTGATAGATTTTTGACAGGTTCAGAGCCCGAGTACGACTACGAGGGCGACGATTGGGAGGACTAGAGAGTCTGTTCTACGCTCAAGCTGGTTTCAGAAGATCGTTTTCCGCTGCTATCTACGTCGAATGCTGTTCCGGATGCTTGTGTGAGTGTGTTCCGCCCTGCGAGGCGATGATAATAAGTTATGTAAAACTCTCTATTGTACTCTGATATTCGTGCATGACTTTATGTATCACTGAGATTTGGGTAAATTGACAGAATATTTCGTCATTTTACACTTCGTTTCTGTGGATTTCCCTTCGTGGAAATCAAGGACGTTTCACTGTTTGGATCGCAACTGGATTATCACAATCTATAAGATTATTATAATCAAAATTATGAATTATAATAATCAGAGTGTTTGGATCGATGGAGTATGGTGATTGATTATGATTGGTTAAATTGAGAAATTGTTACCTTATCCTTTATAGTTTGCCAAGTTAAACAGTTGGTTGAGGGCAAGTTGCACTTTCAGTACCGATAATCCCCTATAACCTAGTTATCTCACTTGGATTATGGAAATCAAGAGTTAGACTATAATAATCCATCATATAATTAATCTTGTTAATTTGATTATATAATATAATTATTATAATCAAAGGGGTATCCAAACAGGGCATTACTAGCAGACGTGGCTGCTTTTTATAATAATAAAATGAGATCGTTTCTTGGTTTCCAAATACACCATCGCATAATAATGATAACCTCTATGAAGTTGGTTGTCACTACCGCAACAAATTGGCGTCACCTCTGCTAATGGAGAGGGACACCTAGGGGAAAGGTCCGCCTCTCTTAATGCTCCATGCCTCCATTAGCAAGGGCAATTAACTTAGAACTATCGCGGGTTCGGAACCGCAGCAAGCATTTGGGTTTTTTCGACACGGGTCGATGTGTGGCTCTCTAGTGGCTTGGACACTCAAAAAACATAGAGACACAAGTGGTTTATACTGGTTCGGGCCTCTGAGCCCTACGAGTAGCAGTTTGGTGTTCTTCATGTTAGGAATGTCTTAATTGGGAGTTTCTTACAATAATTGAGTAGAGGGTTTTGGCAGGGGATTGCGCGGTACTATCCTACTATTCTTGGGTTCGGTTTCTACCTTGGGCTTATTGTTCGCTGGATCATCCGATCCATTCTACAGGAGCTCATACCTCCCCTTATATACCGAGAGGGCATGAGGTACAAAAACTGGTGGATTCTAACCTAGGGCTTCTCGGCCTGGTGCTCCCGGTTCCTTCGTCTTGGCACCGCCAGGTACTCCTTTGTCGTGTAGGAAGAAGTCACAGGGGACTGTGTGGTTGACCGCGGTCATTCCATGATTAGTAGAGTCACTTCTTCCTTTGGCAGTCGAGAGCGTCGTGGGCATGAGGGTACTTTTAAAGTCACTCCTCCTATTTTCAGGATTAGTATGTAGGGCCTTCTAAAGTCGAAATTTAAGAGGAAAACTCTACTATAACCTTTCAATCACATTCTTATCATCTTGCAGGGAAGATCATTAATTTGAGAACTTCCCATCTTAATTTCTGCTTGGGCCATTTTACACCCTGTGCCACATTCACAATGGCCAGTAGATTTCTAGGACATTCATATGCTCGTACATGATTTCTTGCGCAATCACAGAGAGGTTGTTCGGTTCAACTATATTCATGAACGTGATTTGCTTATCCAACAAAGCCCTCACCAGTATGGCAGTGGCCTCATCTCTTTCATCCCGCACAACAGAGCTTGAAATTAGAGGACTGCTGTTATGACTCATAAGGTCTGGCTCGTGATGAATGGGTTGGATATAGATCTTTGGACCTGTCAGCTTGTAGAGAAGGCATTCTCTTCTTTTGGGCAGCTTATGATTTGGGAGGAAGACCACTACAATTTGTCCAGGGCTATTGTCAAAGTGACGGTCTCTAGTCTTAAAGAGATCCCTTGGTTCTTCATGTTCATAGAAGAACTTAATTTCGAGTCTGATAGTTGGTCAGTTCAAACAGAAATTATTCAGGCAACAATGCTTGGTAATGCTGCTCAGGATGAGGATTTTCCTCTGGATGATGGAGATTTTGACCCCAATGACTTCCACTTTCATGGATGACAGCCGGGACAGGGCCCACCACCCCCTCCAGTGGATGTTCAGCCTGCTCCTCCAAATTTGGAGCTTCATCAGGCCATGGGTTGGGGGGGTTGGCCTCAACCTGCACCTCTCAGGCTCCTAATGCTCAGCATATCAATCAGAACATTGCAGTGGCAGAAGAGGTAGCAGCCCTAATTCCTATTCAACCCAATAATGAACGAGCTGTTGAATAGCATGAACCAGTAGAGAAAATTCTGCAAGCTGTGGTTGTTTTGGTTGCAGCCCCGGAGCCAATCCCAGAGGGTGAAGCCTTGGCTATGGATGATATCACTGACAGCTCAGAATATGAAGTCATTCCACCACCTCCTATGATTGACCCTGAGGTTGAAGTTGTTTTTCTAGACCTGCAGAACTTGCCAGCCTTTCAGGTAGAAGAAGTTCAGAGATAGGACTTGGTGGGTTTTGATGATCTGCACAACCATGGGGATGGCGCCAATGTTGTTGCCTTTGATAATCTTCAAGTGGGCCTTGTGGAAACCTTCACCCCCTAGCAGATCCAGTCTTTCAGCAGGCTTTGCTCAGTGGCCCAAGCCCTATGGCCATCTCAGATACTGGGCCAAAGTACTTTTCCAGTGTTGATAGGTCTCTGCCAACTGTCACAATTCCAACGAAATGGGTCGACTTCTTCACCCTCCTGATGCTCAAGTAGGGCTCCTATGACTGGGCCAAGGAATTTCCAAAGTCTTCTGCTTGGAGTTTCTTCCAGCAGCACTTTAGTGGTAACAAATTTTCCTTTACTCTTCCTAATTCCAGGCCTTCAGTTGTTATCTCTGAGCTTTCTTGTGACTCTTCTGCATCTGTCTCTGTTGAACTCCCTGATGCTGTTTCAGAACAAGCTCCTGCAAATACTGAACCTCCCCAACCTTTTGTTGGCTCAGATTGCCCTCTACTTGGGAGAGACTTTAGAGGATCATTCTGGTTGAAAGACATACTTAAGCTTCTTGATTACTTCAAAGGTCTAGCAATAATTGATCTACAAAATAGTTCCACTTACTTTGTTTGATCTTTGGGAGGGCAAAGTGTGTAATCAGGCTTATCCAGAGCTCTTTTCCTATGCCAGAGCTCAACACATCTCTTTGAATGTGGCAGCTTCTACTGCACCTCTCCAGAATCTGTTTCACTTGCCTTTGTCTAATGAAGCTTATGTTCAGTTCCACGAATTATCAGTAATTCTTCATAATCTGCACTTCTGCAGCTAAGTCAGGCCAATGATGTTTGGTCTTATATTTGGGGATCATCTAATTTTTCTTCCAGCAAGGCATACAAGCATTTGATTGGTCAGCGTCATATGCATAGATCCTATAAATGGTTGTGGACATCTGCCTGCCAAAATAAACAGAAATGCTTTTTCTGGTTGGTCCTAAAGGACAGGTTAAGTACAAGGGCACTGCTCAGGCGAAGGGGTATGCATCTGCCGGATGACAGTTGTGTTTTTTGCACTCTGAATGTTCAAGAAGATCTGCTTCATCTCACAGTTTGAATATCATTCTGCCTAACACCAATGACATTTCACTCATCCTGGAAAGCATAAGGGATCAGCTCAGATCACCCTTTTTCATGGAAATCACTGTTATAATGTGTTAGGTCATTTGGATTATGCGAAATGATATCATTTTGAAGAATACTGCTCACTCAGTTCAGAGATGCAAGGCTGTTTTCATAAAGGAGTTTGTTCTAGTTATTCTAAGAGCAAAAGCACGTCATCATCCATATATAGAGGGCTTTGTGTAATCCTATCTATTTTCTTTTTGACTTTTTTTGTCTCTTGAACTTGGATTTGTATTTGTTTGTACCCTTTATGTTCAATAAATTCCAGTAGGGGCTCAACTCTCCTGTTCCATCAAAAAATTTCTTCTTTGGCCCAGTGGCGATGGGTCTCTGAATTTCGACATGTGCAATTCATGTGTCCTCGCAGCGCACACGTCACTTTTGTCGTCGTCGTACTGTTGGCAGTAGTTGCCATCGCCTCGGCCTCACCGCTGGATCCGCTGGCAGTTGGCAGTAGTTATCATGCATCAGTGTCCCTTTCTGCAGAATAGGAAGGAAGGGTGCAGAACAGGGATGGATCACGACGGCATGGCTTCCAGTTCAAGGGTTAATATTATCTTAGCTATTGTTGAGTAAGATAATATACAGATGTTTTGGTTACTCAAGCAAACTTCATGGGTTCAACGGTGGAAGACCTAGTCTAAAAAATTAGGTAGAGTGAACTCAAGCGACAAAGTTGTTTTTCATTTTCTCCTACCAAACAGGTCCTAATGAAACAGCTTCTCTAACCTACATGGTTTCTCAGATAAAGTTGGATGAAGTTGAAAATAATAGCTTCTCCTAGCTCTCTCTTTCTGATATCTTTCATGACCAAACGTTTTTTTAAAGTCGACATTTTAAGATAAAAATTTGAACTACCTTTTAATCACATTATCTAGAAAGATCATTTAAGAGCCTCGCATCCCTCTGTTTGCTTTCTTGATCAGAGTGGGTCACTCTGAATTTCCACGCATAACCATATACCCTCCCAGTATTGTTTGTCCGTCGCAGTCGCCTTATTTAGAAAGATCATTTAAGACAATAGTTCAGCGTTGGCAGCTAGCACTTAATTAACAGTTAATATCGGTGTGCCTTCTTCTTACCAGCGTGTTCTTTATAAAGACGCGTAGCAGTAGTCCAGTAGCATGCCGTCGTGACCTCTGATCCGGCTCCTTCAGGTTCTGCCTCACATACGTCTGGTGAGGCTACCACTCTTGGATTCTAAACTGGCCGCTGACATTTTTTTTAGAGAAGATTGTAAACTAAAATCCATTAACTTGTTTTTTGTTTGTCTGTATACGTAAAGCCGGATGGTTCTCTTGAATACTCTTGCAGCAGTACCCTTCCTCTTACCAGGCCGCTTGGTTCTGTGCAGGTTCTCAGTATATATATATAACAGCATGGACATGATAAATAGTAGTGCAGTGTCATCCTCCATTGCACTTGTTTTCATTGCTGCAGTAATCACCAAGGTATGGGGAAGAATAACAGCTGATCCGGCATCACACAATACCCCGCCTCATCCCCCCGCGGTTAGCGGCAGTTCAATCATTCCACTTTTACACACACTTGTCACTAAGGGTTTCAGAGCCATGCTTCAGGAGCAATACACAAAGTTCGGAAGTGTATTCACGATAAGTTTCTTGGGGATGAAAACAACATTCCTGGTTGGGCCGGAGGTCTCGGCTCATTTTTACCAGGGGTTGGAGTCTGAGCTCAGTCTTGGTAACATCTTTGAGTTCACTGTGCCCATGTTTGGCAAAGATGTCGGCTATGGTGTGGATATCGCCACCCGAACTGAGCAGAATAGCTTCCATCTTAATGCGCTAAAACCGTCTAAGTTGAGGTGCCATGTTGCTCCCATGCTTCAGGAAGTGGAAGTAAGTGACATAACATTCCTCTCTCTCTCTCTCTCTCTCTCTCTCACACACACACACACATGTGATGTCTTGTGAGAAAATTAATGCAATTAACAAGATATAGTTATATATACATTATCTAAAAAGTCACCAATTTTTAGTAAGATCAACTGAGCAAGAACAAATAATGAAATAACCGAGAGTTTTGTTGTCAAAACAACCATCAAAATAGCATCCACGTGATTTGAACTCATTTTGGAGTTTTTTCTCATGTCAGTGGATATCCTGTTGCGTTTCTTTCCATTATCTGTAAGGAAACCATATCCAGTGTTATTGGGGAGGATGAAAGTCAGACTTCCATAGCTCCATTATTGTTAACTGGAAAAGTATGACATATGACTTAATTTCGAGTGTACTCTTGCTGAAACATTTTCCTTTTTTTCTGAAAGACAAGTTAATTTACGAAAAAAGATAGAATAATACTGTCAACATTTATCAATACTCCATCCACCCTTTATAAGGTATCCAAGCATTTCAAATTTATCCTAAATTATAAGTGATTCAAGGTAAAAATAACTCCACAACTCAAATATGGTAATCACAATATAAGGACAATTACATGTGTTATTTGCTATATCCGACAATATGTTATATAATTCCTAGTACACCTTGTATTTCAGGATGTAGAGTGTAATCATTAACTACTTATTGTTATTTAGACTTTCCATTATATGCTGCATGAGCATATTCTTCCAGATTATTTAGTGTAAGCCTTGATAATCGCCTGTGTCACTGTCTAGCTGTACTGTGTTTTACTGTATGGTATGTGCGCGGACTAAATATGACAGATCAAGGGGCAATGGAATTGTGTAGACCACACTGGGTGGTTTCATATCACTATCATTTTCATAATTTTGTTGTTTCCTCTAGTCACAAAGAGAAGATATACCATATTAAACATTTCAGTTGCCCAACTTTTCAAATATTTCCTAGAGATACCTTTTCAAATATTTAGTTTGGAAACATGATTATCATATCATAGATTTGCCTTGAAAAGTAATGTTATAACATCAACCTTAATCTATAGGATAGAATTTTTTTAAAACAAAATAAATATGTAGTGAACATAGCTAATATTGAAGACCATGTCATTATACTAACACTAGTACAAAAAAGAATTTTAATCATGGTCAAAAATGATCTTCAGAGACGGTTTAAAAAACCGCTACTATGCCAGCGATTGTAAAAATAAGTGATTTTCAGAAGTGGTTTTAAAACCGTCCCTAAAAATCTATTTTCAGAGATGGTTTTCTTAAGACAACCGCCTTTAAAAATCTATTTTTAGAGTCAGTTGACTTAAGTCAACCATTTCTAAAGATAATTTTTAGATTATAAAAAAATTCATTTAGAAGCAATAAAAATAAAAAAGCTTTAGTGTTACTAGAGGCCTACAAGACCAACCCAGCCACTTGTAGAATTTAATTTTTGCCATTTTTTGATACCGTGGAGATGTTAGGATTCGATCCTCTTGCTTCGCATGATCTATCCCCTGCCACTACGCAACACAGTCACTTTAGTTATGTAATGCTAACTATTTGTACTAATACGTATATATCTTGTAATCAATATTTCGACTCTTAAACAAGATAAAACTTTCAACTACAAAGTTTCAGATCTCGTCTAGCACTACAATTTTCATATAGGACATTTCTCCATCCAAGGTCATTTGAAAAATTAAAAAAATTAAAATTCAAAAATCTAAGACTTAATTTTTATATTTGGAACTCTAAATGATCTCAAACAAAAATTTTACCAACTACAAAGGTTTAGATTTCGTCGAGCTCTATAATTTTGATATAAATTTTATCTTCATCCGACTTGATTTAAAAAAGGAAAAAGTCTACTTAGAGCCTGTTTAGTTGGCCATCTAACCCAAAAAAGTTTGCACAGTATCTGTCACATCGAATCTTTGGACGCATACATGAAGTATTAAATGTAGATAAAAAAATAACTAATTGCACATCTGTAAATGTCGAAACGAATCTTTTGAGCCTAGTTAGTCCATAATTGGATAAATTTTGTCAAATAACAACAAAAAGTGCTACAGAAACTTACCCAAATTTTTTCACCAACTAAACAGGCCCTTAAACCCCCACGTATCAAGGGTGGTCTACTTCACCCCCTAACTATGAAACCATTTACTTTACCCCTGAACTTTCCAAAACCGGTCAAATTACCTCCAGGCAGGTTTTTTATGGCGGTATTGCTATAGTAACGACTGTTTTGCCTTTTTCCTTTTTTATTTTTTTCTACTGAATCTTTGAAAAATCATAGTAAATCACAAAAAATCATAAAATAGAAAATCTAATTTTGTTGGAGTCCACATGAGTAGATCTACACAGTGAACATATAATATGGTATGCTTTAGTACAAAGTTTTTACTGTAAAAAAATTAGATTTGTTCACTATAAAGTTACAGCAAAAATTTTGTACTAAAGCATACCATATTATACGTTCACGGTGTAGATCTACTCATGTGGAGTCCAACAAAATTAGTTTTCCATTTTACGATTTTTCTATAATGTACTATGATTTTTTAAAGATTTAGCAAAAATAAATTAAAAAGGAAAAGATAAAACAGTTGTTACTGTAGTAATACCGCCGCGCCGTTACTATATTAAAACCACCATGGGAGTAATTTGACCGATTTTAAAAAGTTCGAGAGGGTAAAGTAGATGGTTTCATAGTTGGGGATGAAGTAGACCACCCTTGATAGGTAGGGGTTAAGTAGACTATTTCCATTTAAAAAAAAGATATGAATTTATTTGTGCAGCAGCTATTTTTAAGGATGGTTGACTTAGTCAACCGCCTCTGAAAATTGATTTTCAGAGATGGTTGACTTAATAAACCACCTCTAAAAATCATTTATTTTTAGAGACGGTTGACATAAGCATCCGTGCTTGAAAATAGTATTTCCAGAGGCGGTTCTCTTAACGGAACCGCCCCTGAAAATGGATACATTTTTAGAGGTGGATTTCTTAAAGGAATCGCCCCTGAAATGGATCTTCAGCGACGGTCATGGATCTATAGCGATCCCCGGCGACGTTAGAGGTGGCATACTAGTTTAACCGCCTCTGATAGAAAAGGGAGGTGTCCCAAAAAATCTTTCCTGTACCAGTGTAATGTTATAATAAGATTTTGTTGTCAGGAAGAGTACATGTTTGTTGCTCTGTTTGTGATGATGATGCATTTGGTACACAGAAATACTTTGCGAAATGGGGACAGCAAGGTACGGTTGATCTAAAGCAAGAGCTGGGGCAGTTACTCATGTTGATCTCAGCCCGTTGCCTGCTAGGGAAAGAGGTTCGGGAGAAGATGTTCGACGAGGTTTTCTCTGTATTCCATGAACTCACAGAAAACAGCTTGCAGCTGAGCAGCTTGTTGTTTCCATATGCCCCAACGCCAACAACTCGACGCCGTGACAGGGCGCATGCTAGGCTCTCAAGCATTTTCGCTGAGATTGTTCGATCACGTAAGAGCTCCAACCGAGTCGAGGAGGATGTTCTACAGAACCTGATGGACTCCAAATACAAGGACGGCCGCCCCACGACTGAAGCTGAGGTTACTGGGCTCATAATTGCCATCCTCTTTGCTGGGAAGCAATCAAGCGCATCCACCAGCACGTGGACTGGAGCTCGCCTTCTAAGCCACACAGAGTGCCTGGAGGCAGCTCTTGAGGAGCAGCAGCAAATCGTCAAGAAACATGGGGACAACGTAGACTATGATACCCTTCTAGAGATGAGATTCCTACATAGTTGCATCAAGGAGGCACTACGGATGCATCCTCCAGCACCAATATTACTTCGCAAAGTGCACAAGAACTTCACCGTGCGGACTAGAGAAGGCTACGATTATGAAATTCCAAGAGGACATACCATAGCAAGCCCTCTTGTGATCACTGTTCGCCTAAACAACCGTTTAGTCCGTTTAAACACCGTTTAAACGGTAAACAAAAGTTAGCCGTGTTGTTTAGGCCCTAAACGGTGAATTAAACGGTTGGGCCGTTTAAACCCGTTTAAACCGTTCAATCCCGTCTAAACGGTCTAAACAAAATCAGATTAAACGTGATTAAATGAGCTAAACAACCATTTAATCCATAATTAAGTGAATTAAAGGACTACGTCTATCACAATCAACATGAAACTAATTAACATTGTAATTATATGAAGTGTTGTGGGATTTAGATTTCTTCCAACAAGATTATTTGGTAGAATATTTGATTTTTACATGTGTAAATATGTATGGGTTCTAGCAAATTTTATTTTTACCTACATAAATATGTATATTTTATTGTTATTGTACAAAACCGTTTAGGCCGTTTAACTCCGTTTAAACACTGTTTAAACACTGTTTACCGTTTAGTGTTTAAGAAAACATTGCTTGTGATAAACCATAACATTCCTCACATTTACAAGGACCCTGATGTGTATGACCCACACCGATTTAGTTATGGAAGGGAGGAAGACAGAGTTGGTGGCAAGTTCACTTACAACGCGTTCGGTAGTGGAAGACGTGCTTGCCCTGGTGAAGTTTATGCCTATATGCAAGTGAAGGTGATATGGAGCCATTTGCTAAGGAACTTTGAGCTCAAGTTGGTGTCATCATTCCCCGAGACCGATTGGCTGAAGGTTATCCCAGAACCTAGAGGGAAAGTGGAGGTGAGTTACAAAAGACGGATGCTACCTATGAGCATGCTGGAAAACTGATGATTACATATGTATGAATTGCATGTTTATGTCCTTGTTTGTGTAATAAGCATGTTTGTATGATCACACGTGTACAATGAGGAAGGAATCGCCAAAGTCTCATACAACTATACAATGAAAATGGAAACGCTGTTCATCTTTTTGTGTCATATATGAAGATTTCACTTAACACTTACTAGAATTTTTGGAGACCTAGCTGCTTGTTATTTATATCTCTTATAAAGCTAATCCCCACTACAAGATCTATCTCAACATGCAAGCCATCCACATCATTTTCCACTAACTATCCACATCATCTCCTACTAATAGCTATGTCATCCCACTAAGCAGTGGTGGGCGCAGGATTTTATGCCTGGGTACCGGCCTGCCTGTGCGCTGTGCGCTGTGCCGCCCGCCCGACGCCCGTGCCCGCTGGCCACCGCCTCTCGACGCCAGTCGCTCACTAGGGTTCATCAGTTCGGGGAATTGGGGGAATGAACGAGCGAGAGCGACCTTGCGACCCTGCGTGCGAGAGCGAGACAGGAGGAAGGAGGTGGGAGCGCGATTTTGGGCCTCCGGAAGTGAAAATGGGCCGCTTAGCCTCATTGGGCCATCGGTGGGAGAGGAAACCGAGTGAGAATTGGACCTATTTGCCTGTACAAGTACTCAGATCGTTGTATTTTTGTTTTTTTTAATACAGACATGTATATGTACTATATGTATAAATGTTTTGGTCAAAAAATTTGGGTATTCAACTGAATACCATTGAATACAGCTGGGCCTGCCACTGCCACTAAGTTCCAACCTCTTAATGCAACCAGTTTTTATAAGAATGGATGTAAGAACATGTAAATGATTTAACTCATATATATACAACAATTTTATTTCTTGGAGAACCCGCAGCAATGCGCGGGGTGTCTTCTAGTAATAATTAAAAATGAGACCATTTCTTGGTTTCCAAATGCCCCATCTCATAATAATGATAATCTCTATGAAGTTGGTCGTCACTACCACAAAAAGGATTTTGGGAGATAGGACTGGTGATTAAGAGAGGCGGGCACAAATTAGCGCCACCATCTGCTAATGAAGAAGGACACCTAGGGGAAAGGCCCATCTCTTGTAATGCTCCATTAAAAGCGGCGGTTAACTTAGAAGGCTCATCTTTGTTAATACACTAAGAGAAGCAGTCAACTTAAGGCGTCCACATGTGTTCATCAATATTAACAGAGGTGCCGCCTTAAGAGCCCTGCCACTGAGGTGGGCTTTCTAATGAAACCACCTCCACTGTATCATGATTAACAGAGGCAAGCTTCTTAAAGTGCTTGTCTATGTTAATGATTAACAGAGGCGGCCGTCTTATAATGCCCGCTTATATTAATGAGTGGTTATAAAAGGACCTCGCCCACTCCTCTTCTTCCTCCACATACAAGCTCACCCACTTGGACAAAGTCTTCAAGCGTGGTTGAACAGGTCTATGTCTTCAAGGGAATTCCATTTTTCAAGGGGAAGGTTTTAATCTTGTTTCTTTTGAATCAGAGGAGGTGTCTGTAGGAGGTTAGTATATGCCATCATATGCTCCTCTTGTGCTCTTTTCATAGTTTTCAATGCTTTTGTGCTAGTTCATGGTGGTCTAAACCTAGTCTAAGTGGTGGGAGGAGAGAGAAAGAGAAGATGTGTGTGAGAGAGGCCGGTAAAAGAAAAAGAAAAATGTCATTGTACCTAGATAAATAGTGCATAATTCAAGGGGGAAGGAATGGATGTTTCCAATAATTAGTTATTGATTCCATAACCTTTTTGTAACATTTATAGATTATTATTGCTCCCATGTAATACTATGTGACAAATTAGTTCCCTATTTTTTGTGACAGCTCCATAGATTATATCATACTCTTTCCCTCCCAAAAAGAATGCAATTCTAAATTTAGGGCTAGTCAAACTTTCTTAATTTTGACCAAATTATAAGGAAATAGTATTAACATTTTTGTCTCAAAATAGATTCACTAAGAAAATATGTTTCATGGTATTTATTTGGTGTCATAAAGTTTTTATTTTTTTTAGATTTGGTCAAACTCGAGATCATTTGACTTTATGGATGTGAGAATTGCATTCTTTTTTGGGGGAGGGGGATGGAGGAAGTATATGCAAAAGAGTATACTTTATAGTTATTCATTGCATAATTCTTTATTTTTGTGACATGGCTCCATAATGCCATATATTTCTGTAAAAGATTAATTTGTCTACTGTTTTGTATGTACAAGTTATCAATTAATCATCTAGATATTATTATAAGATTCGTTGATGCATCTCTTATATTTTTCTGCTCAACACATCCAAGCGGTTGTGTGGCTTGGTAGCCGTACCAAGCTATTTCCTACATGCCCACCCAGTGTCCGGTGCCATCCCATGCGCATGAGGACGTCGTCTCTCACCCACTTCCGCTATCTATGGAAACATAAAACCATTCAGAGAAAGGTGAAGCTTAATCAATTGGGCAGCTAGGAAAAAAGATATGCCTCCACACACTACCGCAGACCGTTTTTCTCCCTACGGTTGAGAGCAATCCTCCGACTGGAGCATCCCCACGTGTGACCCAATACCGTCCGGGATTGTCTCTCCCGTGGGTGGGCCACCGTCACGGGCCTGCTGCCAGCTTGATCCTCCATGGACTGCAGCCCTAGAGACAGGAATCAGAAACTGCTCGCTTGTACTATAGTTGAGAGCTAGAACTGTAGCTCGAGGAACTGGAAGAAGAGCAGACAAACAGAAAGGAAATGGACTGGAGACCGACCGATGCTACTGCTTATTTGCGTGACGTTTCACTCACCTGGTTAGTGCAGTTTGTTGTGCTTTCCAATTAAGTTCCCTGGTGCTAGGATATAACGGAAGAGATAGATGACATGGTTTCACAAAATAATAGAGAAATCTGCTAGTGCGGTTAGAGATTTAGATATAGAAGATAGTATCCTCCTCTCTACAAAAACATGGAAGGGTTAGCACAAAAAATACATGATGCAAAATAGAAAGAAATGCACCACAGTCACTCACTTTTGTGCCAAGTCCTGTTGAGTTTCAAACAATTTACCCGTGTTGTCCCACTATATGATCAACCAACAACCAACAACCAACAACCAAGCCTGTCAGTCCCAAGCAAGTTGGGGTAGGCTAGAATTGAAACCCAACAGGCACTCTTTCGGGTCTCATCTCCATAAAAGTAGCTAGTTTTTACGTCTGGCTCGCCACACCTAAACACAACCCTCCTCCTTTACCAGGGCTTGGGATCTGCTATGCTGAGACACCAAAGGCACCCCAACATAGGTGGAGTTTGTCCCACTATATGATCAATAACCAAATATCAGAGTTTATTTCTGAGATGTCCTGTCTATTCCAAAGATTTATGATATTTTCTTAGCACTATGTGTTTGATGTGTACTGCTTGATCCATATTGCATATGCAGCATGAGTGTGTTCCTTGAAAAATATAAATGTGTTAGATGGACCAACTGTCCATTAACTTTATACATGGTTTCGGTTAGATCCATCAACACCAAAAGTTAATTTGGTCCATAAGCTTTTAAAGTTATTCACCATAGGTGCATACTGGTCCAAATCATCATCGATCATCATGATGACTTGTCTTATAAATTCTGACTAAAAAACTCAAACCGAACAGGGAATACAAATTCCCTTGTCAACCCCCCCTCTTATTTTCCTCCACGAACCAAACAAGTGATTGTGACTATAAGTCAAATTCCCACATTAATTATCTCCATTAACTCCCATAACTACTTCCATCGTCTCTTCCCATATAGTTGTCAAACAGACCTGGATGTGGTGTTCCCATCTCTATGTTTGGTGGACGGAATATGGTCATCCTTATTTTGTGTTTGATAGAAGGGATGGAGAAGGAGAGGATGGACTGACTATTTTGGATCTGCCCTTAACATGCCACCAAACATTAATCATGTTTTAGTTCTTCCTCCCTTCGTTCACACAAAGCAAACCAGCCACTGTTGTTATCCGTCTCGGGTTGAGCCACCGCCTCCTCTCTCTCCTCCTCCTCCACCACCACCACCGTTACCACCGTTGTTGCAGGCAAGCTAGGGCCGAGCCTACAACTACAACCTCCATCTCCACCTTCACCGCCCTCGTGCTAGGAGGACGCCCACATAGATGGACTCAAATAGCATCAGGAGGGCACGGGCTTTTCATCCATACTAGAACATCAGGCGCCCTTCGGGCGCCCTACCATGACTTATCTTTTACATTCTTGAATTCCATCAGGTTAATTATATAATTGTTTCATGCATTAATAGTGTGTAAGAGATTAATTTTTGATGAATGCTTTTCTAATGACTGCTTTGTGAAATTGTAACTGCTTCATTGACTCGAGATTATAATTTTGTGCTAGAACCACTTCAAAAGAATCCTGCCATTGCATGCCCCTAGAGAGCATAAAAAGCAGGCTAGACAGTTAGCCACTCAACCAAAAAAGATACAGATTTGTAGACGAAACACCCGCTCAATGTCATTCTCTCATAATTTAGTGCATTAGAAAAATGATAGAACACTGCATCAAACCAGAGTTTCTCCTCTGGTTCCAACATGGGATATTCAAGCCTAGCTTTTTTTGAGCAAATATTCAAGCCTAGCTGGTTAGCTCAACATCTAACAAATGCAATTCACAAAGCACAACCATCTTAGTAATTCATTAACAGCCCAAGTACTCCACTTTTGTCGTTGGCTTCGATGGAGCACCATGGAGCAGTGCCACAGTTCCTACACCGCCCTTGGCCTGTAGATGCACTTGCCATTGTAGTAGGGACGTGTGCCTGTCATGATTAGAAGAACATTTAGCATGCATCATACCTTCTGCAGTTATGCTTAGAAACGTCTAGTAACAATCTAATCATCCCAAGCATCTCCTTTGGACTTCAGGAAATCAAACAATCTTTATTATGTGGCAAATAGTAAGGTTCAGTTGCAACCTCAAATTATTACAGCGGCCTCAAGAACCATATGAGAACGTCTAGTGGAAATTACATTTGACAAGAACTCTCAAGATTTCTAATCATATTTCTTGGTTTGTTCAAAGTATGGAGCTTCAAAAATCATTATTTAGTGAACATGGCAATATATCCATCTGGCTATTCCCATGATCTCTTATTGAGAAGGAGCAGCATCCATCAACATACAACAGGAGAACATGGCATTGTTTATACGTGACAATTAGTTTCCAAACACTAATAATGGAAAGCATCTTCTGGAAGCACATTTCAAAGGGGACCTAAACTGACAGATTGAGCATAAGTGATAGCAATACAGAGAAAAATACCTCTGGTTCCTTGTCCTCAATTCAGTAATCATCAGTGTTCTGGCTATGATCATCTGCACACTACATTAAGTAGCTCTGCGAAAAAGAGCACCACCAAGGTTTTATTCAGCATAATATGCATAAATAATTGTCAAAGTATTTGAACTCTAGAACATCAGGCGCCCTTCGGGCGCCCCGCAATGACTTCAGGGCATGCCAATCTGACTGACAAATATAGCTAAGATACAGTCATTGCCATTATCACAATTAGCATCACTACAGATAATGGAGGACATTACTTCAATGAGTTCATAGCACAAATTATGAGCCGTCGTACTTCCCTCTCAACCATGCATTACACAACTAATAGTTACAGTTAGGTTCAGGATCCTTCTTATAACACCAGTCTTAGATCAAGATTTTTTAAAAGCTAGAATATGTCTTCCATCGAGTGTCGTAGCTGACAAAAGAACTTTCACAATTTTCAATAGTAGGGATATGAAGAGGAGCAACAGGGCTAATTAATGCAATAAAAACACTACCTTGTCACCCATGATGTAGGGTTCATAACATGCACAATGTCTTAGGTTATGCAAGATATAGCAGGTAGAGTAGAGAGATTCAATTTAAAATATAAAAGAACCATTGTTTCAAACTCTCTGTTCATTGCTTTCCAAAATCCAGCAATAGAAAGAAAAAAAACCAAAGCTTCAGTAGAAGAAGCCAAGACAACAGCAGGAATGGCGTAAAACATGCTGATTGATATGCATCTCATACTGCACAAAACATTCGTATATAGTTCCACTTAAGAAGCATCAAGAAGTCATACACAAAACCCAGCACTGTCCTCTTACTCTTAGAATCCGTAGGACAACCGATCAAAGCATCTAGACGAACTGCCCAAAAAGATCAGTTGTTCCATTCACCGCTTTACAAAATCCAGCAACAGAGCTATGCGTGCGCTTCCATTTCATAGCTGAATTTACTGCCAATGAAGGAGGGGAAATAGTAAGCACCAAGAGATAGTAAACACACTGGAAACAAGAAAACTGCCACAGAAAAAACATTGCAAGAAGCCAAGAAGCCATAGAAAGAAGCATTATAATAAAAAACATTGCAAGAAGCGAATTGTGACAAAGGAACACATTGGCAGATACACAATATAAATCAAATGGACAAAGTATCATTTGAGGTAGCAGTAAGAGAGTATTCGAAGCACTGACTAACAATTGGATTATTCTGATTTTTTTGTCCATTAGAATCCAACGCTGATGGATGTAAAAGTGATGGATGTCCACATCCAAGTCAGTTCAAATCCAGTGATATCCAAGTGCTAAAGTTCAAATGGATGTTGGATTAAGCTCAATCCAATATTCCAATAACAGGTGTTACCAAACTTTGATAATCATGAGGGGAAAACAAAAATGCTGCGCATATACGGATGGATCAAATTAAACTTTATCTCTTTTTTTTATTTCCAATCCTTACAATCTAGCTTATTCCTGCCACAATATGCCCAAGTTGATACAAAGTGATATTAGTAGCAACACCAAATTAAGAAAGGGTCATCAATATAAGCACTGAATTTCGTTCCTATGTGGTTTTGAACAGACAACCGCTGAAGGAGGCCAGCTAAAACGAAACCATTAAAAGGGGATGAACACAAGGCATTCACGTAAGCATAAACACTTGCATAGTATGGCTACTTGCTAGTGCTAGGTGTTCTACTGAACCTGGACACATTCTTGTGCTCAGGAAACAAACAGGCCGCCGGTATGTAGATGAATAGGCGATTGGAACAGAGGGCAGCTTGAACTCACCGGGAAGGATGCGGTGCGTAGCTGACCAGACCTACTGGCTTCACATGCGCCTGCATTGGAGCCGGACGGAGAAGCACCGCCATGCTCCCTGCGCACGCACGCGGTTGCGGACGAGCTGTGGCCAGGGTGCCAGAGTCGTGCGGCAGGTTCTCTGCAGGTGACGGGTACCTTATTTCCCTCCTTCCAGATCTAGTGGCTCCTGATGAGGAACGCTCCCACATGATGGAGAGCTCGCCGATCCGGTGGAAGCAACGAAGTTGCTGGTCTTCATGTGCCTAGAAAGCTAGGCTGCGTGGGGAGGAGAGGGCAGGGAGGGGGCGGAAGCGCGATGGTGGCGGCGGCGGCGGCAACTGGGGAGGAGAGGAAGGAGAGAGAGGATGAAACGAACCGGGCTAGGGATGCGGCCTGCGGGATGGGGGAAGTAGGTGTTTTCTGGACCGCGGGTTGATTCTGAGAAATTAGAGGGTCTTTTTGCAAAACAGGTCGAGACACGTGTCAACACATAGATGAGCCACCAATGCCTCAAACTCTCTGGTTGCAGAACAGGGGAGGGACTTTTAATCAACCCCGATTTTAAGGTCCCACGTCTAAAGAGAATATTCCCCTTTGAAGATGACTCCATCTCAGATGTCCTCTAACCAAATAACAAGACTAAATAGTATAGTCTCGGTCTCGATCGGCATCAAACCAAATACACCTATATTGAGATCCTACTAATTTCTTGTTGGGCGAATTTGATGATGTAACAAAAATTAAAGGTTTCAAGAGCAGTGCACAATTCAAAGGTAAAAAGAAAAACAGGGAAATTTTCACAGTGCAAAAATACAGATTAAATGTGCCAGGTAGGATATCTAACTTGGTCTCTGTCTCGGGGCGAATTTGATGATGCAACAAAATTAAAAGTTTCAATAGTTATAGGGCGAATTTGATGATGTAACGAAAAATAAAGGTTTCAAGTGCAATGCACACAACAGGGCAAAAACTAAAGCTCTCGAACCTGCGGCCTCCTGCTTAGGAAGCGGATGCTCTATCCGCTGAGCTTTTAACGCCGTGGTGAGGCTTGGACAACAATACTTTAATTTTCACTCACTAAGATCATGGTAATCCATTTTAATTAATTTGCCGACCATTACTTAGTATAAGAAGTGACAAGCAAAAGCCTATCCCCTTTTAGTAGCCATTATATGTTTCATAGGTGACATGTAAAATGACTTCCACTTTTGGCCACTAATTAGTTGTTTGCATATAGTGACATCACCTGCCACTAAAATCAATTCAAAAACACAAGCACCGATACTAGTTAAATCGAAGACTCGAACATGAGTGGGCAGATTCTATCATAAGAAATCAATAAAGTAAGTTGAGTTTGCACCTAGTGTCTACTTCCCCGATCCCTCCACTCAAAGTTATACGGATTTTACTAGCAAGCTCTCCAATGTGTATCTCTAACTAATAATTTCTTCTATAATATATTATTATTATTAGAATTCTTCAAACATAAGATATTTTGCAAGTACTTAAAATACAAACCAACAAACATAATTTGTGTGCTTTCAAAATAAATAGTATAATAGTTCTTGATATCAGTACAACATGTTTCTATAACTGAAAATAGTACTTAGGCATCAGAAACATATATAAAAGTCCATCTGTATTTGTTCTTTTTTAAAACAAAGGTAAGATGAAAGAAACTTATGTACAAGAAGGGTAGCCAAATGTGGTGCCAACACATGACACACGAAGGGCTGACCCACCCACGCGACACAGAAGAGTACAAAACTATCATGAGTCATTGTTGCCGAGCATAGTTGCAAAGCAGCCAGTAGCTCCGATTTCCCATAGCAGACTCCAGCCGATCCTAACGAAGACAGGCAGACGGCCTAAAGCGAGAGGCCGCAACAGGTCATCGTTGCCAAGCTCAACCTCGAAGAGCAGCTCTGACATCCTATCTTGATCCTCTGCCCCGCCCCTGGCTTAATTTTGCCAGACCTCTGAAGCAATCGTCATTGCCCTAGCTTGTTGTGACCGCCATCGTCGTTGCCCTGTCATCCCCTAGAAACCCTTCCAAAGGGGCATCGATGCACCGGCTGCATGCAGCAGCTGCATAGTTGCGTCGGCTGCCACCCCCTCTGGCCGGGCAACACACGGAACTGGGCTTAACCTGCCACACGTATCACACTGCCGCACGCCGAATCCGTTGTCGGTCATCGTTGCTAGCTCTGGCACCCGCAGCCGATGCTGCCGGCCACCGCCAGCTACCGCCTGGTGCATGTGCCCCACCACCATTCGCGTCGTCCCTAGCCCAAGGGGCTCCGGATCTGGCCGCAAGGGCGAGAACCCAATGCCCCAAGCTGGCGCCGCTGCCTCCACCATGGCCGCAACCACCAGCGCCACCCCCTGACCTGTACTGAGCACGCGTCGCCAGCCATCGTCGAATTTGTTTTGGCTCAGCCGGCCACCGGCAGGGGGGCGGGTCCAAGCCATGTGTGCGTGCCCCGGCAACCACCGATCGTGGACAGGAGCAAGCGGCAGGCCTTGGCTGGCCGACAACCCGCAGCCAGCAGCCAGCAGGCATAGGCAGGCTGGCCCTGACCGGATGCCGCCCCACAGATAGGAGCAGACGAGCAGGCCCCGGTCGACCGCCACCCCAGCATCTAGCTGCGTGGGCGCAAGTGGACTGGCCCTGACCGGCCGCCACCATGGTCACCTCCCCGCCCTCCCCAACACAGATCCGGTCGAGGGGGTGCCAGATCCACCCGCGTTGGAGCAGGAATCCGACCGCCGTCCTGCAGACCACGCACTCGAGCACCTCTAGGGGAGAGAGGGGAAGGAGAAAAGGCCTAGTCACCGCCGTCCTTGCTCTCTGCCAGCCTCCGACGTTGAGCTCCAGCGGCGGTCAGGCGGTGGTGGCGTGGGGGTGGGGCTGGTGGCGACGGAGGAGGCACCGCCCGAGTCGCCCTCCTGGAGAGAGCGACGCGGGTGCCATCGTGTTTTTCCATCCACAATCTATTAAATCCTATATCTGTATTTGTTCTAAGTCAAACTTATTTACCTTTGAATTAAAATATCTATCTTCAAAATGAATAAAGCCATACATTATAAATGTAGTTTTCGTAGTCAATCTAACAATGTTTATTTTATGTTACCACCTATATAAAAATGTGGGTATTGATGGTGAATGCTTAGCTACCCATGTTTTAGGACAAATCTATACGTGTCTAGAATTTTAGGTCTTGATGGTGTGGTTTTACTTAGGGTAGAAAAATCTACACATGTACAATTTCACATTGAGCAAAAAGAAAAGGTAGAAAACTATTGATGGTGAAAGAAAAATGGTAAAAAAATCGTATCAAGTTACAATGGAGAAAATTGGTAAAAGCCACGCCAGGTAGGGGTCGAACCTACGGCCTTCTGCTTAGGAAACAGACGCTCTATCCACTGAGCTACAGGCTCCAACGCATTGACTTGGAATTATTAGATTTCTAAACTGAACAACAACTTTCAACAGTACTGTGGATACTCAACAATGACACCAGTATTAATTATTCGAATTGCACGTCTTAAAATTCGGGCTCATATTCAAGCTTGTAGCAGAGATCTTAGATAGTTAACACTTATTAACAGTGACTAAAAGCGGCAATACCAGCAAACAGTATTTTGGTTTAAGGGTATTAAACATGCTCTATTTCTACTTCACTGTCATGCATGAACAAACTCCACTACAGTTACACCTATCTGTGATATGTACGTACGTACATGCCATGTGCCCATGTCATCAGTTCAATCTTGCAAGTTACGTTTCACTTGCAAAGAACTCCACTGTTCATTTGCCACTCTTCTAAAATAAAATTAAAAAAAAACATGAAGCTACTGTTTGCTAGCTTAGTCGTGTTGGGGTTGATGCAACCTTACTGGCTTCCTCCATGTCGGGATTCAGAATTTTTGACATTTCTGATTTTCCTCTGTCAGAGAAGAAACAAACACAATGTTAACCAGTTTACGTGGTAAAAACGAGTGATATATCGATGCAAGTATGTCGTTTCGATTTATCATTAGTTTACTGAAGTATTTTGATGTGCTGACTGTCATGACTACTTGGTAATGGGAGGAGAACTACTTTCAAAACAAGTTATCAAAGGGAGTGGTATATGAAAGGATGGGATGGGAGCACTGACGGTGGTCGCCCACGCCAGCCCACAGGCGTTGCAGAAGTTCTTGGCGCCGGTTGGGCCGCGCCGCATCTGGGGGGTCGTCTCGCTACTCTTCCCACAGTTGGCACAGCTACACATGTACAGATGATGAACATGAACTCACAGTGTGTACTGATTGCAATTGTTGCAATGTGAATTGCATGGAAGGGATCGACAGACTTACGATTCAATCTCAGCCGCCTCCGTCCCAACTGAGTTTTGAGAGCTCTTCTCAGACGGTGCAAATTTCCCTCCCCTTCGCGTGATCCTGAGCCGGCAAATGCATGCGTGCGCAAAAAATAAACATCATCCAGCCTTATATCTCTGAACAGGAGATAGACATGATCACATGAAAATAAACTAGATTTGATCATACATATATATACCTTAAAGCGACTTCCCTTCGGACGGAGTAATCGGCCTTCATTGTGTTCTTCCTTTTCTTCCGGTACCGTGACATGGCCGCCGCTCTGTCGAAGTCTTGAGGCACGACAATAGGATGGACCTGGTGCCAAATGTTCAGACAAAAGTTTATTTCGTCCGTTATGAGGAACTTCCTGCACCTTTGAGGTTATAGCGTGGAATCTGGTTGATGTAAGTTTTCCCAAATGAAACAGAGGTTATATGATTTTTGTTTAATTATTACCAGGTTAGTGAGTTTCAGTTTCGCGCTTTGTGGGGCAAGTTCATAGCCGTTTAGAAGCATGAGGATGGTCTCAACCTGCGTTACAGGCATATGGTTTTGTATGTTTAATTTTGCAATGCAGCTTCAACGCAAAAAAGAAAAAAAAGGTGTTGCGATCTAGTATAGTAGTAAAAGTCAAACATTCAGCAAAGATCACAGTGCGAGGAACAATAACAGAAGGTTCTGATCGAAACACGATGCCAACTTTCGATCAAGGATATGAACAATGCCAATTGTCAAGAAACTAAGCATGCACATTGTCAAAGAACTTCCTTTGTCATCAGAAAAAAGAAAAGAAGGAAAAAAAAATCAGCCATGCATCATGAGGACCGCGCCATGATCGATCACCTTGTGCGGCGGCACGAAGTCGAAGACGTGCGTGTGCCCGCGGTACGTCATCGACAGCCCGTCCTCCACACGGCCGCCACCGTCACCGCCGGACTGCGCCTCACCCAGCCGCCCCTCGTCCTCCGCACCGTCCAAGGACCCGTCGTCGTCGTCGTCGTCGTCGAGCAGACCCTGGAGGTAGTCCGGGGGAATCACGATGTCGTCAAAGGGGTCCTCATCACCTCCTGCTCCTCCTTCTGCTACTGTGCACGAGGGCGGCGACGACGGCTGCTGCATTGGTGAGTGGTCACCGACCTGCGCCTCGGACAGCCTCCGCTCGTCCTCCGCCTCCGCGCCCATTGCTGCTCCCGCGCCGTGCAAGCACCCATCGTCGTCGTCGTCGAGCCCCTGGAGCAAATCCGGGGGGATCACGATGTCGTCAAAGGGGTCCTCCTCATTGCCTCCTGCTCCTCCTCCGGTACAAGAACCCGTCGTCATCGTCGCGCGGTACAAGAACCCGTCGTCAAATGTATCCTCACCGCCGCCTCCTGCTGCTCCTCCGGCCACTGTGCGCGAGAGCGACGACGGCTGCTGCATGGATGAGTGGGAACTGGGAGCAGCAGCGCGGAAGCGAGAAGAAGCCTCCGCCTCCGCCTCCGCGCCCATCGTCGCGCGGTGCAAACACCCGCCGTCGTCGTCGAGCAGCCACCGTAGCAACTCCGGAGGGAACACGATGCCGTCAATCGGGTTCCCGCCGCCGCCTCCTGCTCCTCCTCCGGCCACTGTGCTCGAGGATGACGACGGCTGCTGCATGGTTGAGTGGGAGTGGGAACTGGGACTCTGAGAGCAGCACCGCGGAAGCAAGGAGAAACCGAGACGAGAGAGAACGCCCAATGCGTGTTGCTTTCCCCCACTTTATAAACCAACGCGTGCTGCACTGCACGCATGCGGTTGTGGCACGTTGGGTGAAGAATCAACGAACAAGATTGCCGTCCTGCAGGCGATTATTTTTTAGAAAAAAAATTATTCTTTTAAAACCTGATATCTTACCCTGAACTCTCGAAACCGTTTAAATTATCTCCCTATCGTGGTTTGAAGTGGTTTTGTCTTTTTTTTAGGGGGGCCGCTAGCGCCCGGACGCCCGGCTTCAGGGGTGCGTCCGGACGCTGCCCCCACCCTGCGAGCGCCACTGTCTGTCCCGCCCCGCACGCCCCCGCCCCGCCCCCCACGGAGAAAAAAATCACGACCCCCGCCTCGCCCCGCATGGAGAAGACCGCCCCGCCCCGCCCACGGAGAAGAAAGGCACCCCCACCTCCCCCGCGCACGGATCTTTTCCGCCCCCAATCTCGCCGACCCTGGCACCTCCACCCCCCGCCACCAGCTCACCACCATAGTCCACCCCATGAACTGCAAACAAGGGAGAAAAAAGCTATTGCAACATCGAAGGGCGCCTAATAAAACAAATGAAAAAAACTGTTGAAACAAAACGAAAAAAGCTATTGAAACATCGAAAAACACCTAATGAAACACAAAATAGAAACTGGTGAAACAAATCAAAAAAATTGTTGAAACATTAAAAACAACTAATGTAACAAAGGAAAAAAAAGCTACTACAACAAGAAGAAGATAGCTAACAGGAAAAAAGAAAGCTATTGCAACAAAAGGAGAAAAAGTTACTGCAACAAGGATAAGAAGCTACTGCAACAAAGGAGAAAAACTAATGCAACAAGGAGAAAGAAGTTATTGCAATAAAAAGGAGAAGAAGCTACTGCAACAAGGAGAAAAAACTGCTGCAACAAGGAGAAGAAGCTACTGCAACATCATAGAATCATGCTTCACATCATTTGTTGCTATGTAGCTTAGATCTGACTCGCCATAAGGAGAAGAAGCTCCTGCAACAAAGGAGAAGAAGCTACTGCAACATCAGAGAATCATGTTTCACATCATCTGTTGCATGTAGCTTAGATCTGCCTCGCCACAAAACCGTAGCCTCCATCAAAACCATAGATCCAGAGGGGCGAGGAGGAGGAGGAAGAGGAGGAGGAAGGGGAGGAAGAGGAGGGACCAGATCGAGATCCAGAGGGGGAGGCGGGGGGAAGGGGCGCCTCAGATCCAGATCCTTCCCCACCTGCCTCGCCAGAGCCCATGGAGGTCGCGGCGCGCGAGGACGAGAGCACCAGGGAGGGAGCGGAGGTCGGCGGGCTCACCGGATGCCGTCGCCGTCGCCCCCACTCCGGTGGCGAGGAGGCCGAGCATGTCGTAGCGGGGGAAAGGCGCGGGGGAGCAGGGAGGGGAGGAAGGAAGGAAGGGAGAGGGGAGGGAGGAGGGCGGGCTCACTGCCGGCGCAGCACAAAGGCACGCGCGGGGAGGAGCGCGCGGGCACGGCGCTGGACGAGCGCACGGGCGGAGCGGAGCGGAGCAACCGAGAAAAGAAGAAAAGTGGATAAGACGGGGAGGAGGCGAGCGAGTGGGGAGGCGACTGAGTGGGGAGAAGGCGTCCGGATGTGTCGGACGTCTTCACTGTATCATTACCGTTTTTTAGTTATATAAAAATTTGCTAAATATTGGATAAGGTTTTGTAAACTATATAGATATAGAAAATGTCTATACTTTTAAAATCGGACTTGCAAGTGCTCAGACGTCCGACATAGGGCGCTAGCGTCAGACGATACCCACACAGCGAGCGAGCGAGCACCCCAGTGTGCATAGCAGCAGCCTCGCGCCGCCCCCAGAAGTCGCCTACACTACCAGCTGCTTCCATGCGCATCCCATGGACAACACCCGATCTACTTTTAAAACATGTAGATGCAATAGTTACAACATACAAAAGAAGGTAGATGAAACACTTGGAACATGCGTCTGAAACACTTCCAAAAACACCCGATAAACACTTGAAAACCATTGCTAACCTATGCAACATCCAGATGAAACACTTGCAATAGACGTATGAAACATCTAAAACACTAAATATGCATGTATATGCAACATCCAGATCTACTTTTACATCATCCAAATAAAAACACTTGCAACATACGTCTTATACAGATAAAACATTTGCAACATACACTTGAAACATATATGCATAGCTATTGCAATATGTACAACATCTTGTAACATCCCGATCTACTTTTGCAACACCGATACGAAACACTTGCAACATACCTCTGAAAACACCTGAAACATTTCAAATATATAGTTCCAACATGGGCTTTCAGCACAAACATCTCCTTGCTGCTTCGACATTGGAGGCTCATCGACGCGTGGAGGCCACCGGTGTGCTCGTCGGCAGTGCAGAGCTCGCCAACAACGCGAAGCTGGGTGGCGACATACAGAAGGCGGGGTAGGGGCAGCATGGGCGGCAGTGGAGCAGAGGACGGGTGGGCGGTGCGTGAAGGTCACTAGTGTGCTCACCAGTGGCGCGGAGCTCGGTAGAGGGCGAGGTGGGGACGACGCGTTGAAGCTACAACGAACGAGACAGAGTTGGGAGTCCCGGGGTGCAAACTCGTCCATTCGTACAGACGTCTTCCATGGGAGGAACCGAAGTTTGGTGGAGATCACCTAGGAGCAAAGCACGGCAGCGAGGAAGGCACGTGGGTGGATGCCGCGGTGCAGGGAGCGAGCAGGGAAAGGAGGAAGGTGGGTGCACACAACGGCGCAGGGATGTAGTGGCGCAACGAGCGAGCCCTTGCAGTGGAGAATGAGCGAGTCGTGTGGGCCTGTGCAAAGAAGTCCGAAGCGGTATGTATGGATTTGAGATGCGTGGGAAGTCGAGACTGCCGGGTGATAAAGTTATGGCCAACTAGCACCACAAATTCTCAACTCATTTACCCTATGTTTTGCGTCCCAATCTACGCAAGAAGCTGGAGCCGTGAGCCTCAATTCTCCATTGAATTACTGGCGTAACAGCTCCAAATTACCATGAAATCTTCATTATCCATTGAATTACTGTAGCAACAGCTCCAAATTACCATAAAATCTCCATTATCAATCAACATCTTTATAGATTAGCCCCCCTGATGCCATCCAGATCCGCCAATGCGCCGGACAATGATCATGTCCGACGGCAGTGATGGCTCTACGTTCGTGCGCAATACCGAGATGACGACCCACCCCGTCGAGCACCTCAATCACGGTTTCACTGCGTTGGCTTTCGTTACGAGGAGATCATGTTATATATTTATGCAGGCCCGTCTCAATAATTTTAAGGGCCCTTGGACAAGTAAGACACTAAGGTCCGACAATCTAATATTTTAATATGACAATTAATAAAGTATATAGTACTATTAATGAGAAATAACTTGCAATATTTATTTAGTTCATAAAAAATGACTGTACATAAAAAAGCTAGAAGAATGGTAAAGTAACAAGTAATAACTATTGTGGTTACCTCAAATAAATCTATAGAGCTTTAATGTTTTTAAAAAAGCGTCTTCAGCATTTCTTGATGCAAAATCTTCAAGAACATTGTCGAGATCAATTTTATCTAAAATATTCTTCTCAATGTTGCACATAGCGAAGCCATTCGATCTTTCTTGTAGCATAGTTCATCAAATAGACCTAAAGAGCGACCGTATGAGCCATTGGGCTGGAATACATGTACTATATAGGGCTCATGGGCCCTCAAGCACCATGGGCCCCCGGCCGTCGCACTTGCTGCCCTCCCCCATGAGACGGGCCTGTATTTATGTATATCTATATATCTATATTAATAAGAACCGAAATTTCTCTCTGAATTTTCATCTTTTACTCTCTCTCTCTCGTCTTTCTATCCCTCCACTTTAGTTATATCCCTGCAAGCCGCTGCGGCTGCGGCTTATGCTGCAAAATAAAACTAGCCTGCCACTGTTACTTGAGTTTTTTTAGAAAAGAGAATATATTAATATTCTAACTTCTGCATCGATCAATGCATATAGCTGTTCGTTATTACACGCCAGAAAGAAACGGTCCAGGATATCTCAAAACAAAGTTTTATGCCATAACGAAAAAGAAGTACTTAAAAAACCGGAACTAGATATCAATTCTATTACTAAAACTCCAGCCGTGTCTAGCAAACACTTCCATCGTGGTTGTCTCAATGGTCTTACATTTCATCTTCATGAACTGGCGATCCTCCTCCTCCTTCTGTAATAGAGACCAAAACCTGATCTAGTAGGTCTCCCCCTGAAGATAGCCTTTAAGTAAGATGGTGCTACAGTCTTATTAAAAACTATATCATTTGTACTTAGCCAAATCGCCCAACACAAAGCATTTGCACCTGCAATAATCTTATATTTCAATTTCCTATTTATCCCTTCCAACCAGTCTAAAAAAATATTGTGTGTACTAGTTGGCGGTGATAAATTGAAGGAAATATGAACAATTCTCCAAATGGATTTAGCAAAATGACAGTCAAAAAATAGGTGTTGAGACACGTTCGAGGAACAGAAACAACATTTCCTATCTCCTTACCACTATCGTTGTGCTAAATTATCTTTGGTTAGAACTACTCTTTTGTACATGTACCATAAGAAGGCTTTAATTTTGAGAGGTAGCTTTAGTTTCCAGATAAAAGTGTTATAAGGTAAACCTTGTGTTTCCAATAAAGCTCTATACATCGTTTGAGTGAAAACAACCTGTTCTGATGTAACCCCCACACAAAGTGATCTCTCTGATTTTTTTAGTTGTATATTTGCCACCATACACTATACCACAGCCCAAACTAGCGTCTAACCAAGGGTCGGTAAAAATATCGAAATAGCGTTGGACGGTCGGTCGGTATAGATTAGTGGCAGACGGTCGGACGCTATATATTTCTATTGCGTCAGAAGGTCGGTCGCTGTTTTTATTTTGCTTTATCGTTGAACGGTCGGTCGGTATAGCTGATTATCTAGGTCCGTCGATCGGTCGCTACGTTGAATTGGGCCTGCGCGCCCATTATTAGCCCAATTCGCGCCTAAAATTTAGGGACCCACACGTCAGATGAGAGTCGGATTTAGAACCCTAGCTTCAATTCTCCCAATTTCCCTCACAGCCACCGCTATCGCTCACACCCCGCCGCCACACCGCGACTGCCGAGTGCTGACCCCGCTCCCCACGCAACGCGAGACCTGGCTTCGCACGCGGCGCGAGCGCTTGCAGACCCCCACCGCCGCCGCCCCTCTACCCTCCTCACCGCGCCCTACTACCCCCAACGCTCTCCGCGCCTAACTCCCCTCACCGTCCCCTACGCCCGAAGCGCCCCTCGTCGCCAGCGGCCGCCGCGGCCGGCGTGAAGGCGGCACGCCCCTCGTCACCGGCGTGAAGGCGGCGCTCCCCTCATCTTCAGCGGCGCCTAAGGAGGCGGCCAGCATCGCTGCCTGGAAGGTGTCGAGGGTAGTAGAAGAAGAGGAGAAGGCCTTCGAGGAGGCTTTCGACGAGCACCTGCGAGAGGTACTGCCATGACCGCCCGGCATCCTTATTGCATTTCTCCTCACAGATCTAATGATGCTATGAACTGAGGCGTCTTTACTAAGTCTGATTCGTGCAGATCAAAGCCTAATGGTAGCATCAAAGTAATTTTATCTTAGTTTAGACTAGTAACTAAGAATGAATCTCGGTTGGTTCTGTTGTGAATGACGGCGAATAAACAACGAAGAACACAACTGGTTACAACGCCGTATGACAGCTTACAAGAGAGTTATCAAAGTGGAACCCTAATCAGGGTATATGTACCGTACCAACAGAGTGCTACAGATCCTCGGGCCTATGAACCTGTTGAATATGTTCCAAATTTAGTTGTACATTCGCTTCGCTCCGTCAGAAGTCGGCCAATATATAATGTATAACTAAATTTGGAACATATTCAACAGGTTCATAGGCCCGAGGATCTGTAGCACTCTGTTTTTATGTGCTTGCTTTTCGTTCCTACATCTCTTAGACGCCAACCTTACTTGAAACTAGTATTTTTGGCGAATATATGCAAACAAAGTTGCTTCAGATTTAATGAAGCATTAGTTATTTTACATTTCACTAAGCAAAGAGTCAGAGCTTAGCCACTAATTCTTTCATGAAGAGAACACAATCTGAAACTATTTTGACAGATTTGCATATGTGTCACTTTTACATTTGCACTGGTGGTTAACCTGTGGCAAATGAGCCATGAATATGTGTCACTTTTGCATGTGTCACTCTTACTAGTTTTAGTACAAGCTCAAAATATTCCTCATACATTCTCTTGTCAGCATCAACAACTCAAGATTCATAGATTATCCTGTGCTGACAATATTTTTTGTTGTGTTCATGGAGTGTCTAATGCTTTGGAATCCCTTTCTGTAATAGTTGGGACTTCTCGATAAAATCTGAAAAGAACAGGCGTTACAGGAGGGAGTAGGAGCTGTGAGGTGTCGTTGTGCTGAATCCGGGAGTCTAGAGCTGGGAGGTGTCGTCCTGCTGGAACCAGTCAAGATCCGGTGTCCTGCAGAAGAAGTCATCGTGTTTGTTTGGATTAAAAGCAAGAGGACCAGGTGATGCTCTATCCCTGTCTCAGGTCTGCATGTGTGCTTATTTTAAGAACCATTAATTTGTGGTGCCCCAAGTTTCATGGATGGATTATATAATTTGGACAGCTTGTTGTTCTCCCCCTCAGTAACAGTTGATGGATAAGTCTTGGATTGATGATGATGCTAGGTAAAAATAGTAGCTTCATAAATAGTGAAAGCGCTATATGTAGCCATATAAAATGGATTTTAACACAAAAGTTTCATGTAGGCACGAAAAGGCATATTTGGAAGGAGTGGACAGTTTCTTAGCTTTTGCATTTAGTAACTCAGCTGTTGGTAGAAAGATATTGTGCCCATGTAGAAAGTGTGTCAACTCTTTTTGGAAAGAGGCTAGTGAGGTCCGTGAACATTTGATATGTGATGGGTTCCTAAGAGGGTATACAACATGGAATTTACATGGAGAAGCTACCCCTTGTGTGAATCATGGAGACTTTGCTGGTGATGATGTTGAGGTTGTGGATGAGTCCAATGAAGATGATGACATATCTGATTTGCTCAGAGACTTAGCTGCTGGCTTAGATGATAGGGGAGATTATGAGGAAGACAGTTCTGTTCCAGATCCTTGTAAGGAGCTAGTTGCCATTCAAAAGTTAGTTGCAGAAAACAGCAAAGAATTGTTCCCTAGTTGCAAGAAATATACACAACTTCGATTTATTATTAGATTGCTCCACATCAAACTCCTTGGAGGATGGTCTGACAAATCTTTCAACTTGCTACTAGATCTACTTAATGATGCATTCCCTGAGGGTTCAGCACTAGCTAAAACCTTCCATGAGGCTAAGAAATTGGTGAAAACCATAGGAATTGGGTATACTAGTATTCATCCCTGTGAAAACAATTGCATTCTCTATTGGAAGGGGAACGTAGATTTGGATTCATGTCCAAAGTGTAAGGTTTCACGTTGGAAATCAGTAAGGAAGTCTCTAGATTTGGAAGACTTCTCTTGTGGTTTTTCGTAAGGTCAACTGAAAATTAAACCTGCTGTGGGCTAAATCATGTGTAGATTGGTTTGTCAGGGCCTTGAGTGGTATAGACTCCAAGAGTTCTCTATGGCCTGGCAGTCTGTAAAGGAGAGGGTGAGCCAGAGGGGAAGGCACGCCACTGGACTTAACTTCTTTGTACATCTGATGGATGATTTATTGGAGAAACGGAAGAGGGCCAGCCTTAGTAATAACACTATTATTGCTGTAGTAGTAGGAACAGTGCTGCATTGATGTGCACCTCTCTCTAATGGAGATGGAGTAGCCTAAGTTGCATGCCTCATTGCCATTTCTGGATAACGCACATAGCCACATGCTATATACATTGGTTGTTAACTATCATTGTGCTATGTTGAACCTAATATATATTTGTGCTATGTTGAACCTAATATATATAGTCATTATCTCAAATCATGTGATGACTGAATGGTCAGGCTATTTATTGCATAATGCCTATACTAGTTCCATATTCATTTTTATTTATTTGGCAACAAAGAGCTAGCAGTATTTCTAGAAGAACTGATGGATGTAATCTTTTATTTGTAGGTGGGAGGTAATGGAAGAAGTGATGCATGCAGGAAGCAGTTGGATGGAAGTATGCATGGCCAGTGCATTATTTTGGGCCCCCTAACTAGAGATGAATGCTTTTGTTAAGACTTAAGTGATCATTTTGTAATGAGTGCAAGCAAACCATCTGAGATGTGAACTGTGCAACTAGTGCAAACATCTATGAGCTATGCATTATTCGATCTTGATGGCCAAACCGCATGCCTTGATGTAACTTGTTTCTACAAGTTGTGGAAAATGACACAAGGCAAATGCTTATGGATATGACATAATTGGGAGCTATATATGATGATCTTCATTATCGTGATTGTGTATTGTCCAAAATGATGAGCTTCATTGTCAAGATTGTGTATTGTCCAAAATGGAATTAGTGATTTTATGGTTCGTTGATTGTATGTTTGATTGTACGATTAGTACTGATCTTGAGGTTAATGGATAATTATGCTGTTATTTTCTAGTATGGATAGCGTCTGATAGTTGGACGCTATATGATACATAGCGTCTGACTATTGGTCGCTATAAGTTTCTAATAGGCGTCGAACGGTCGGTCGGTATATCTTTAACGTTCTGTCGAACGGTCGGTCGCTATAAGTATAGTCGGACGCTAAAACTTATAGCGACGCCACTTATAGGGACCGGCCAAGTCGGACGCTATATATGTATAGCGACCGTCCGTAGGTCGCTATACTGACTTATAGCGACAGTCTGTAGGACGCTGTAGATAGGCTGTGATATAGTGATAGCCACTACACTATGCCATGCTTGCAAATTAACACATGTCAGAGATCTCCTGAAAGTTACGTTTAACAGTATCGTAGACATCACTGATCTTAGATGCATTTTTTTCTTCTCACAATGTTATAAAGTGTAGGGAAGAATGATTTCAGCGGACAAGATCTTATCCACGAATCCTCCTAAAATCACACTTGAGACCCATCGTCTAGATCAAACTTGCCCAAAGAGAGAAACTCCTTCTTTACCTTTGTAAGGCCAGCCCAAAATTGAACTTGAGTTGGAGCAGCCGCAGCCGCAGCGTCTGTGGCTGTTCCGAACAAGCGAAAAATCGAGCATAAGAATCATGTCTGAGTTTTATTAGGAGTAATAACATGTGATGAATTATAGAGATAAGAATCCTTATTGATTCACTGTCCACTTCGTGACCTGAATTGTATCGAAGCATAGTATAAAGTCTTATGCCAAGACGCATTGAAATAGATGACACAAGTTATACGTTTCGCTGCAACGCGCATAGCTAGTCATATATGCTTCACTTGTACACCTATATTTTATCTATACATATCTCTATATCTATATCTGTGCCATTTTTATTTAGTATTAAAGACCCCAAATTTTTCCCCTATTTTTTTGTCTGTCTTTCCCTAGCTAATTTGTTGAATGTGAAAATTACGTGCTTTGTAACGGGAGAAAAAAACTATTAAGATTGTATTTTAAATTTAATACGACATATTGGGACATTGTTGTATTATTATTGCCAGCTTATATTATGGATATCATGATCATCATAAAATAAATTAAAACTTTTATTTTTTATAGAAAAGTTAAATATAAATAGATATGCAGTTATGTACCATTACTGTATTCATTTTTCATGAATTTTTTATAGTCTTTTTTCTCCTGTTGCAACACATGGCAAATTTGCTAGTCTATACCTAAGAGCCAAAATTTCATCTAATTTTTTTCGTCCACCTTCCCTAACTATTTGGATAGTGGAGAGTTTCTTCTATTCCACTTTTTATACTTCACCCAGACTTATGATCTATACTCATACGAGTTACAACAACTCGCATCCAGTGATGATGGATATAGAGTCTGATTCTTCATATCTTGTATGTGACCTAGACTCATGATCCACACTCATACAAGTTAGAACAGCTTATGTCTAGTGATGATACGGAGTCCGATTCCTATACGTATTGTGTTTCGTTGCAATGCACGGGCATTTTTACTAGTAAAAGATAAAAAAAAAACACCTTCAAAACCACTCCAAACCAGGGCAGAGAGGTAATCTGAATGGTTTTAAAAGTTTATGAGTAAAATGTCTGATTTTAGAGTTAGAGTTTAAGAAGAAAAATTAGGCTAAGGCTATAGTTCTGAGATAGAAAAACTTTTCCCTACTAACATCTGCAGCATTTGCACATGCCACAGCCACAACGGTGGCAAGGCACCAGACGAGGATGAGGTTGGAGGTCGGAGGCTTCTACGGCTACTGGCTACCGCTACCACAACTCATCACCGGATGCACTAACCAACCGGCCACCATAACCAGGACAAGTTGTCATTGTGAAACCATCAAACTCTCAAACGCGCGACCATCAAAAGATCCTTGTTTCCAAACAAAACCCATGCTAGCAAGGAGTTCTGGCCTGCACCGCATTATAAATTCTCAGCAAGTTTTCAACATTTCAAAAAACTACCACTATGTTGACTAAGGCACCAAAAACTACAACTTTTGGGGTCCATTTAAGAAGCATACAACTATTTTGACACATCACGATCACGTTGAAAAAATAAGTAAATAAAACTACAATTTTTCTCTTGCTAAAGTTATGATCGAAGTAGTAGGTTGTTGACCAAGTTGTAGTTTCTTGCAACAAGATGTCAAATATTTCATGTTTGAAAGGGCCCAAAATTACTCTTTTTCAGACATGTATCAGATGGAAGCTTACTAACAATAAAATGAGGGGTTAAGCCGAGAGAAAGTCACAACTATACGGCCTGCCTGTATACACGCCTCCTACCAAAATCTTATGTACCCAACTTTGCTCTAAGAATGAAGCAATATCTGCCCTCGGAGCACCCTTATACCCAACCAAAACAGAAAACAACCATCGCCCGAGGGCAAAGAAGAAAAATCTTGAGAAAAACAATCGCTATGGGTGCTGCTACAGATGACAGTGTCGGTAGGAGTGGGCATTCAGTTTTAACCCATAGTTCGGTTTGGTTTTTCGATACTTGAAAAGTTCGTTTTTTAGGAAACAACAGCCGATCGGTTTATTTCAGAATAAAAAACTGACAGGTTTGATTTCGGTTTTTTAGTTTGGTTTTTTAGTTTAAACGGAAAACCAGAATATGCACCACGAGAGCACATGCGCTTTGCTCAACCTTGGGCCTCAGCGACCCTGCATGGGCACCGACACCACCCACGCTACTCTTGCCACCGCCTCTCACTGACATGAGGACTGAGGTCTAGGGACGCCTCCTGGCACTCTGGCACCATTCTCCTCCTTCTCGATGCTTGTCCGTGCCGTCCACCAATGGTCGTGCAGCCCCAGGGCTCGGCAAGTGGCACAGGCGCACCTCCGGAAGCCGCTCCCCTCATTGCCTATAGCTATAGCCTCACATGGATCCAGACATGGCGGCACGCCCTCAGCCCCTCACTCCTCTACTCTGCCGCCATCGCTAGCCATGAGGGTTAGGGTTTGGAGATAGAGAACGAGTGGAGACTAGGAGGGGGGAGATGCCGAGTTGGCCAATTAGGAGAGAGGTGCATGGGGACTGGGGAGGGAGCCCAGCTAGTGGGTTAGCTAGGCCAAGGCCCAAGGTGGTCGGTGAGACTCTTGGATGGGCTGGTGGAGTCAGCCCCTCGGGAGCCGGGAGAGATCCAGCAGATCGCTAGAAGTTCAGTTGGAATGGCTCCTCAATTCTCTTTGGCGTAAAATCCAATCACCGAGCCAAACAAAATGGAAGCCAAACAGAAAAAAAAATGATACTTCTGTTCGGTTTCAGTTCAGTTAGGTTTTTTGTTTTTGGCCTGTAGCAGTAGAACTGATGTACATGGCGCATTGAATGACAACTGAGGTTTCCACCTGACGGTATGAATTCTTTATCCTCCCTTTTTTGGCCGCTCCTCTCATATGGAGGCTTCACCATGAGGCCAGACCGGTTAGAAATTTTAGTTGTAAATTTTGACCAGCTTCTCGACGGTTCTGCAGATAGTTGAAATCGCCGGAAGAAAGTTAGGATTACATAACAGAACCTGAATACAAAACAGGATATGAATGCTACAGTGAAGTGCATAAAAATTCAATGGACATGTAACCGTGCATGCCACAGTTCAAAAATTGGTCTCACCAAATATCTGAAAACAATTCAAATGCCTTTCTTGGGTGTGGAAAAATCTATACGTACGTGTCAAATTTCAATGGGGAAAAAGAAAAGTGGTCAAAAAAAGGTGTCAAATCTCAACGGTGAAAGAGAAATTTCAATTGGGGGAAAAGAAAATATGTAAAAGAAGGGGGGGAAATAAAAGTGGTAAGAAAAACGTGTCGGGAAAAAAGCGGACTAAAAGTGGCGTGCCAGCAACCAGCATTTGGGTTTAACTTGGGCATGCACAGCCATGCACTGAACAATGCTAGCTACTTCCACTTTCACTGTCATGAATGAACAAACTCCACTGCAGTCAGTTACATCTATCTGTGACAGGTACGCACATGTCATGTCATCAGTAGTTCAGTCTTCCAAGTTATGTTTCACGTTTGTGTTTAGTTCACCAAATTTGGTGTGCCAAATTTACTATAGCGACACTGTAGTATTTTGTTTGTATTTGGTAATAATTATCCAACCGTTGACTAATTAGGCTCAAAACGTTCGTCTCGCAAAGTACAACCAAACTGTGTAATTAGTTTTTTATTTCATCTACATTTAGTACTTCATGCATGTATCGCAAGATTGATGTGATGGAAATCTTCTTTTTGCATAGTACATTTTTGAAGGAACTAAACACAGAGTAAAAAGAACTCCATTGCCATGCATGAAGTTGTTGTTTGCTTAGTCGTGTTGGGGTTGCTGCAACCTCACTCAATGGCCTCCTCCATGCCGGGATTCCGCATTTGTGAGCTTCCTGATCTTCCCCTGCCGGAGACGAAAGACACACAACGTTAGCCAGTTTACGTGGTGGAAACGAGCGACGATGCAAGCGCTGCACCAATATAATGTTGCAGTAGTGCAAGTAATTAAGTCATCGCATGACAAGATATGTAACAGCTACTAGGTAATTTGAGAACAAGTTATCAAATGGAGATGCACGAAAAGATGGGGTGGGAGCACTGACGGTGTTCGCCCACGCCAGGCCACAGGCGTTGCAGAAGTTCTTGGCGGCGTCTGGGCCACGCCGCATCTTGGGCGTCACCTCGCTGCTCTCCCCGCAGTTGGTGCAGCTGCACACACAACAGAACAGATGGTGAGCATGAACATGAACTCACAGTCACAGTGTACTGATTGCAATTGCATGCATGGAAGGATCGACGGACTAACGATTGAAGATGCTCAGCCGTCTCCCCAACTGAATTTTCAGAGCTCTTCTTAGACGACGGCGCAAATTTCCCTCCCATTCGCGGGATCCTGGGCCAGCAAATGCATGCGTGCGCAAGAAATAAACAAACATTCAGCCTTATATATCTCTCTGAAGTCTGGACAGGACTGGATTTGATTGACTTGAAGCGATTTCCCTTCGGACGGAGTAATCGGCCTTCACTGTGATCTTCCTTTTCTTCTGGTACCGCGAAATGGCCGCCGCCCAATCGAAGTCTTGAAGCACGACAATAGGATGGATCTGCTGGTGCCAAATGCTCACATTATTATATATAGTTTATTTGGTCTGTTATGAGGAATTAAACTCCTACACCAACAAGGCTACAATGGAAATGGAGTATGGTTGATGCAAAATATCCCAAATGGTCTCGACTCAACCTGCATTATAGGCATACAAGGTTTTGTAGGCATACAAGGTTTTGTAGGTTTTGCAATGCTTAGATTCGACACGAAAAAGGAAAATAAAGCGTTGCGATCTAGTAGTAGTATTATTTAAACTCAAACATGCATTCACCAAAGATCATAGTGCAAGGTACTATAAGAACACAGGGACAGGGTTCTGACTACTGAAACACAAATACACAATGCCACCTTTAAAGGATATGACCGAACAATTCCAACAAAACAAAACATGCACATTGTCAAAGAACTTCCTTTAATTTATCAGAACAAAGAAAAAAAAACTCAGCCATGCATCTTGAGAATCGCAAAACCGGTTTGGTTCCCAAGAAGCCAAAACCAAAATAGGCAGCCCACTGCACCGCGCCATGCATGATCGCCTTGTTCTTGTTGTGCGGCGGCACGGAGTCGAAGACGTGCGTGTGCCCCCGGTACGTCATCGACCGCCCATCCTCCACACGGCCGGCGTCGCCAGCGGCTTGCGCCTCGGCCAGCCGTCGCTCGTCCTTCGCCTCCGCGCCGTACAAGCACCCATCGTCGTCGCCGGGACCCTGGAGCAAGTCCGGGGGGATCACGATGTTGTCAAAGGGGTCCTCACCGCCTCCTGCTGCTCCTCCGGCCACCGTGCACGAGGGTGGTGGCGGCGGCGGCTCCATGGTTGAGTGGGAGTGCACTGGAGCCGCAACGCAGAAGCGAGGAGGCGACCGAGGCGAGGGAGAACGCCTAACGCATACTGCTTTCCCACTCTTTATAAACCAACGCATGCTGCACTGCACGCCCCCAGGTTATGGGCCGTTGGGTCAACCATCAACAGGCGATTGTCATTTTTGAAAAAAAAAATTGAGGACGTGTGCTAAATAGTTTATTCATCGAGATGTTTTGTGCATGCAAGATTTTGGTTTACATTCAGAAAATGGCTATATGCTATTGTCTTTTCACCTACACTGCTACATATCCGGTACATAGGCGCCGTGAGAATCCATGCAGTCACGTATGACATTTTCAAGTCGTGTAAAGTCAATTATCTCATACTTTGACCGCCACATTTTGTTACAATATATCTATAAAATTTAGTTAATGTATACTTTTATTAAAATTTGTTAATATGCTGGTGACATTTTCATATGTTTAAAATCAACATGCACGAAGAGTAACTTACAGTCATCAGATCGCTTTGGACAAACTCAAAATGCCATTTTCACTTGTGACTGGACTATGCTAGGTCAAAAAAGGACAAAGGAGACACCAAAATTAGTGACGCAGAATTAAAACGAGTTTCTAATGTGCTTTTGTTGGAACACTGAGACGATCAGTGTCGCACATTACTGGGAAAGGATCTGCTCCCTCAAATAAGTCAAGTGACTTTCTTAGTGTCTGAAGTTAACCATTGTAAACTTAATTAAAAATATTAAGTGTTGACTTTGCATACCTTTTTTAAAAAAAAAAGTTTCAACGAGGACGAAAAGTTCCACCTGATATATTAACTACTGATGCTGATGCGGTCGGTAGTGGAGGGCAAAAGCCCAGCAGGACTTCACATACTTAAAAATGGTAGTACGACAATTTCTTCATGACAGGTGCTATAACAAAATTTATGGTTGAAGCTATGCTTTGGAGAAACTGTGGACGTTCAAAATGTCGCTTCTTTACGGCTGGACGTGAAGGGACAAAAAAAAATGCAGAGGTGCTAGCGCCCGCGCGTCCAGACGGACATGCACGTTCAAACGCCCGCGCAGCCTGCCCCCGTCCACTGTATTTTCCCGCCCTGCACCCGCACCCCACCCCGTCGCAGCACCCGTGTGTCTAGAGGACTCGCCTCGCACTCATAGCCTGCACTATCCGCCTTGATTCTCGAGGCCGTTCGCCCCACCCTGCCACCATCGCACCCCGACCGCCAGCCCCGAACGCGCCCCGTCCGCCGGCCCCCAGCTCGCCGCGCTGCATTCCCTTGTGCCCCCGCGCCCATTACTCTTCGAACAACATGAAAGATGTGCAACATGAAACACTTGAATGCAACATACGTATGCAACAGATGAAACATTTGAAACATACACTTAGAACATATGTGTAAAACATATGCAACATCCAAATAAAACACTTGTAACTTGCAACATGAAAACATTTACTGTAACATAAGACTCGGACAACTGAAACATTTGGAACATATTGGTATAACATATGTGTGAAACATATGCAACATCCATATTAAAACGTATGTAACATATGTCTGGAACAGATGAAACATTTTGAACAAACCTCTAAAACACTTCAAACATGCCTCTGAAACACTTGCAACATATATAACATGTGCAACATGCCCGATCTACTTTTGCAACATACATATGAAACAATTGCAACATACCTCTGAAATGTCTGAAACACTTGAAACGTACGCTTGCAACATGCGCTTTCATCGCAACATCTCCTTGCTAAGGTCGTGCATCGCAGTGGCCACGGCGTCGACGGCAGCACCCCAGCAGCACCTCGGCGCGCGCGAGGGATGGTGTGCGGCGCGCAGCAGTGGGGGCGCGGTGCGCAGCGAACTGGAGCAGGCGCGACGGGAGATGGAGCGCGGCGCGGCGATGGAGGGGCCGTGGCGCTAGATGAGGGAGCCGCGCGGCGCGAGATGGGGTGCGCGACGGGGAAGACAGCAGTAACGAGCACACAACGCAGCAGCACACGATGGGGAGATATTTTTGAGAGAGATAGAGAGACGTAGAGAGTAAACAAGCTTGTCAGGCCTGTACACGAAGGCTTAGAAAACCGTGTCCGGTCGGATGGACGCTAGCTCCTCAGCATTGCCAAAAAAAAATGTACCATACACCAGCATTTTGCGAAAGTTAGCCTTTGGATTTCCTCTTGACCCCGTCAGGATATAAGAACCAGAGGAGCTTCACAACAAAATGGGCCAGGGTTGTGGTGAGACTAGTAACATCTGCAGCATTTGCACAGAGACGACAAGGCACCTAGAGAGGATCTGAGGATGTGGTCGAGGTCAGAGGTGTTCCGTGTTCAATTGTTCATCCTCTCTCCACTGCTTAATCGCATGGTGAAGCCATCGAACTCTCATGCGACCATCAAAAGATGCCTATTTCCAGACAAAACCGATGCTAGCAATGAGTTCTTTACCTCCGCTGCATTACAAATTTTAAAAAGGATGGCAAAAGCTTTGCGGCGATTTCTATTAGACGAAGAAAGGAAAAAAAAAAAGCAAGTGCCTACTTAGTACTTTAATGGAAACTGGGTCAAAAACCATACAACTGATGAGAGTGTTCTACTCATCCTAACACGACTTTAGTATATCCACCGGACAACTATCACAACTCACGCCATTACTTACTTCAACTTGGTCGAATCAACCCAACTAAAACAACTCAAACACGACCTGCCGGACGACACCAAACCGCACAACTTGGGGCACCACCATGGACAGCCGGCAGGAGCAACTATAGAACTGGAATGCCTAGCCATGTCTCCAAGAGGATACGACGCTAAAAGCGCAGACAAGGTAGCCCGTCATGGGAAGGATTTCACCTGCAACATCCAGTACGGAAGGAGGAGAGGTAGAACAGGACGCCTCCAAGAAGAAAACGACCAGTAGACGTCATCGTCCAAGCTTTCGCCCCAATCTGGCCAAACCATACTTGGTAGGGTGCGGCGATGGATCAGCAGCAGCCCCACCTGTTCGTCACCCCTAGAGACGCCGGCCAGGAGAAGCCCGCCGAAGAGTCCGCGCCCTGCCAGAACTGGCAAAACCGGCCAGCAGGAAGCAGATCCAGTCAGCTTCGCCACGGAAACCAACCCGAGAAAGAGGGAAGGCAGATGGCGGGGAGAAGAGGGCTAGGATCAGAAGAAGCCTCAGTCGCCCAGCCCACCAATGTCCCGACCCCTGCTGAGCCGGCCCCACATCAACCACGCCGCATAGGCCCCCGGCAACCTCTGCCGACCCCTTGCTGCCCACTACGCCATGCCACCAAGCCGCCGTCGATGTCGTCGAACTGCGAGAGCCTAGAGTGGCCCGCTCGACCGACGCCTGCCTCACCGCCTTGGCGCTGCAGAAGTGAAAACGAGCCAACCGACTCCGACACCACCACGACGCCGTCGCCGCACAACCAGCGCAGCCTCCCACGTCACCACGACGTCTGACTACGCCCAGCCGTACCACCACACCACCAATCCGTTCCGACACAGCTGATCCACCTTCCTGCCATTGCCGATGCCGGTGCCAGCCAAACACCGGCGCCGCCAACCTCTACCACCGCAGGAGAACCAGATCAGGCCTGGAGAAGGCCGGATCCAGCCTCCAGTGCGCCGGATCTGGTGCCCGCGGCGACAATCGCCGGCAAGGAACAACAGCGAGCAGCAGCCCCCATCCTGCACCACCACGCAGCGTGCAGCGAGCTCCACCTCCGCTTGGTGCGCCACACACAGCGCCACCGGCATGCAGCCCCAGGTGCAGGACTGGCAGATCCGGGCAATGGAACGCCGGATCCACCAACATCAGGACCGGATCCGGGTTGCTACAGCCGCCTTGCGCTCCTCCACCTTCGCCCCAAGCAGGCCGCCACCAACCAGACATGGTGGGCAGCTCCACACGCAGGGCCAGCAGATCCGGGTGTGGGAATGCCAGATCCACTAGGACCGAGGCCGGGACCATGTTGCTGGCCGCCACCCTGCACCCACCACGCCTCATGTGCCAGCAACTGCGAGAAGAGGAAGAAAACTCCCTACCGCCGCCATCCTCGCCGTTCGCCGGACCTCTGGCGTCAAGCTCCAGCAGCAGGGCAGAGAAGCGCGGGGAAGGGGGCTCGGCGGCGGGGGAACCTGGAGCCACCCGAGTCATCCTGCTGAGGACGACGCGGGGCGTTCCTTCTGTATCCCGCATTATAAATTCTGAGCAAGTTTTTCAAGATTTCAAAAACCTACCACTATGTCGACTTAAGCAGCAGGAAACAACTTTTGGGGTCATTTAAGAAGCATACAGATATTTTGACACATCATGATCACGTTGCAAAAATAAACAAAAGTAAAAAAAGTACAATTTTTCTCTTGCTTTAGTTATGATCGAAGCAGTAGGTCCTTGAGCAAGCTGTAGTTTCTTGCAACAAGATGTCAAATATTGCATATTTCTGAAAGGCCCCAAAATTACTCTCCTTTTTCAGACATGCGATGGAAGCTGGAAATTGGAACCAATTTACAGTCAACCATTGTCACTACATTAACAATAGTACAAGACAACATATACCGACTGCCTGTATACACGCCTCCTACCAAAATCTTATGTACCCAACTTTGCTCTAAGAATGAAGCAATATCTGCCCTTGTACCCAACCCAACCGAAACAGACATCAATGCCCTAGCACCATCACCCAGGGGCAACGAAGGAAAATCTTGAAAAAATCATTGGTATGGCCTATGGGAGCTGGCTGCTACAGATGAGATGACAGCGGCCGGCCTGTAGCACTGGAATAGATGGTCATGGCACACCGAATGGTTAACAACTATGAGGTTTCCCCCTGACAGTATAAATTCCTTATCCTCCCTTTTTTGGCTGCTCCACTCATATGGAGTACTTCACCATGAGGCCAGACCAGTAAGAAATTTCAATTGTAAATTTTGACCGGCTTCTCGTATGAGTGACGGTTCTGCAGGTAGTTCAAATCACCGGAGGAAAGTTAGGATTACATAACCAAACCTGAATACAAAACATTATATGAATGCTACAGTGAAGTGCATAAAAATTCAATGGACATGTAACCGTGCATGCTAGAGCTTAAAACAGTCTCAGCAAATATCTGAAGAAAAATTAAAATGTTTTTCTTGGGTGGTGGCAACTATAAAACCATTCTAGGCAACAGAGTCAAACATAGACTCAGATAAAACGGATTAATAGTAAATTCTCTACATTATCATGCAGACTCAAAGATCCTTTAACCCATTCACTGAAAATAGCGATGATTACAGCAGATCTCATAAAGATGCAGTTACTGAGATCATAAAGCATTGCATGTTTGCCTAAACTATGATGACACTAGTATGGTGCACAGAATCGACACTAGAAAATTTGACAGCATTGTTTCACAAGAAAGTAGCATACCTGATTCACTGTATAAGCCCTTTTTGGTGCAGTATCAGTGTGCTCCATCCCAAGATATTGCTCCCAAGCTCCATAGACCTCTCTCCTCTGTAGTAATCAGATAACAAAGGTCAGCAAACAGGACAAGTGCATGGAAACAGCTAGACAAGCATGTAGGCAACATCAAACAATTTACCTGAAAGCGAGTAGATATAACATCTGAATCCTGAAGGTAGTCTGGCCGATTCATCGATATAAACGCAAATTTCCACTGCTCACATGAATATTAACAAGTATATCAGTTCTGTAGCAGCATAATATGCAATGCAACTCAAGGTAAAAGAAAAGGAAAGGCAATGACAAGAAAAAGAATAGCAATAATCCAAAAGACACGGAAGTTACAAAAATCAAGACCTGTTACTGAATAGCACTTTGTTATATTACTTTGCTATCACAGTTCACAAAATAATTGGCAAACGATTTCACTTGTGATGGACGAGACTTTTTTCCTGGCAAGTGACTGAAATTTTTGAGATGATTGATAAATTTTGATAGTTAAGTATTGCATCTGAATTCTGCCCATTACAGAAGAACCAGATCAGAAATAGTAGTACTATTTATGAATACTAATATGTTGTCACTCCATCCATTAAAAGAAACTTCAATAGATGGATCACCTTGGAAAATTCATCGGCAGAGACTTGCAGTTTACTCTGTATGCGCTTCTTGACTTCAGCTAAAGTCTCACCTTCATGAATGAGCAGAAAGAAAGGGTCTCCAAAGTTCTGAATTTGCTGTAGGTCAAAACAATGTCAATTCTTGACATAAAAAATATTGAATAGCTATCTTCAAATACAACTTAATAAGTGCACTACCTGAGTCTGATTAATATCTTTCATGAAGTGATAAACATGAATTAGCCGATCATTTGGACCTATATTTTTCTCCTCTTCTGGAATCTACACCCATTGATAGACACACTTATGAGGTTACTTAGAACTTTTCAGATTGGAACTACAGCCACCAAGTACAGTGGACAAAATTATTACACACCTCCTCAGCACGCAGTGTCCAATATTGATCATTTATATTCTCTATCTTCTCTTGTAGTGGAAAGATCTATGAAAAAACTTGAATTAGCAAGTGGCCATAATGAATACAGTAAAAAATGGTAGTTTTTTATATAGAAGAATTTGTTACACTAGTTACAAAATCTTTGTTCTCCAGAAAATAAAACATAAGAAACACTGTATATTGTGTAATGCTCATAATGTATCATATGAATGCCCAAAGTACCTTATAGATCTTGTGGTAAAAGACTTCTAGCACACGTAGTTCAGCATTAGGACTGGACAGTTCAACCTGTTGATTAGTACAATTAAAAGCTTAATGAACCAAACCAGCAAGAGAAACCTAACAAGCCACTTCACAGTTGCTTTTACTTTTTCACTCGAACACACAGAAAAGCTGTGTATCATTATTATATATTAAGAAAAGAGAAGGGTTTAGCACCCGAACAACACCCACATTCACACCAAACAATAAGCTTTTTACTCCAGCCATCCCACAAAGACATGATTTTAAGCAAACCAGACAGGTTATTATCATGGAGAAAAGGCGTAGATGCCCTCCATTATATCTATGTGTTTCATGGCGAAAAGATTGGATTGGCGTGACGTCTCCAGCAGCCCCAGGATTTAATGGACATATATTGCTTGACCAAGGCAGGTAATGAAGGAATTATACGCCACATTTAATGGGTGCAGGTGGCTCACAAGGATAATTAATACTCCTAGTAGCTCTAAATCAACAATTTGTGGGACAAATTCCCACTACTAAAATTCAAGTCTTTGAGGGACGCTTTAGTACAGTTTGATAGCAAACTATAAGTGATAATACAAGTATGACCAGACCCTTTAGGCACTCCATCTGCTGCTACTTCTTTTCCTGTCTTAACTCTTTAGAGCTACAAAATGTTCTTTTTTCTTTATTGTTGTATAAGACTCTGAAGAGACAAGGGCCTACATCTGGAATGCCCCACCTACCTACTTTAGTGTTTGCTACATTCAATAAGAATTAGTCTATTTGTTTATTGGAAACAATGCTTGACTGAGGGGGCCTAACAAGTTTTAGGTAGCAAGGAAAACACTTAGGTATAGGGGCACACTCCCAAAACATGATCTAGTGCACACAGGTCTCAAACGTCAAGGGAAAAAAAACTAATAGAAGTAACAAGGATATATGGATATATTCAGGGTCGACACAATAGTGTCAGCTTAGTTCAGCTGAAGTGTAACTCCGAGGAACAAAACTACAATTACAAATAGATTGAGGGGAACGTATTGCTTACCTTAGTTTTCAAGTCATTTATTACATCAGCAATGGTGCTATTTTTTGGAAGCCTGATGCTATGAATAACAACCTGGAGAAAGGATATCATATGAAGATATACACACAAATACTTTAGGCAGCACACCATACGTGCCTGGTAGCAAAACAAACCTCATCCTTCGTAGGATGGTGAAATGCAACTTTCAGGGTTTTTAGGAACTGCAATTCTGGCAGTGGTATATCCAACACTTCATAATACAAGATGTCAGACGTCTGTACCAGATAGTGCTTTAGTAGGAAGTCCAACACACTGTTACAAGAAACCATGCTCATATTGACCAAAAGAAATGAAAAATGTTAACCTGATTGTAATGGATGAGCATGTCCAACAGATGCTCCACTCCTCGATATTTGACGGGTTGTGGTTTAGGTTGCTGAGAGTAGCAATTGTGGGATGTAAGCCGAATTTTCGCTGGATCATCCAATTCAAGTTGGCGAGCAACTCTCTCAACAACATCATCATAGGTATGAAGCTTTGACCTTGAGGCATGGAAAAAAAAGAACATATTGGGTGAGATATATATTCAATTAAACAATTTCACCGAACAATGATGCACAATAAGCAAACTCTCACAATTCCAAAGAAAAATCATCATCCTTTGGTTTCTCCAAAGACCGGAAATGCACAACCTGCAGCAACCACAACAGTTACTTCAGGAACATGATGAGAAAGCAGGATTTAATAACTGCCGGCAAAAGCTCTATGGTAAAAGGAGCCGTATTGTTCTCAAGAATAAACTATATAGCTGACAAATGAACTGTACAGAAACTATGCCACCAATAAATACTGATGCGAAGAAGAGGAAAAGGAATGCATGGACATTATGAACAGATGTCTCTTCTGCAGCATAAAATTTGGAGCAATAAAAATGAAAAGGCAACATCAAGCTGCTGCATGAGATGCAACAGAGGCTTGGTTGTGGATATTAGTAAGGTGGATACACATATTAAAAAAAGTAAACATGTTACACTAGATAGATCAATTCCATTAGAAGAGGGGAAAAACTACAAATAAAAAATCTCACTGTATATTTTCTAGTGTCCTAAAACATACCAGAAGTGATGTGGAACTGGAACATGACCATAAATAGATGTGGCAGACTGACAATATGCAATAATAGCTTACAAATGGAAGTAAAATCATATGAAAATTGGAAGAACAAATATGAGTCTTATACCTACAGTACAAAATCGTAAACAAGTTGGGCATACGGATACCACACCTGCCTATTATGGACATACTCCAAAAATGAAGGAACATCTGGATATCGCACTTGTGCATCATATTCTGCTCCTGGTGATTTTTGGAAACAGATAATGTCCCCATCTTCAAGCTAAAATATGAGAAATTTTGGAAATAATTCAATAAATAACCCTTTAATTTGAGTTATGCGTCCCTTTGAATAGAAGTGTATTGACAAACCTGACTAGAACGAAAAGTGAGTTTCTTGTCGATAATTTCGCACATCACGTTTGGCTCAAACTTAATTTCCTGTATATATGTACCAATGGAACCATTTAAGCACAGTACCCATCATAAGGTCATCACGGACAGAATTAATGCATCTGGAGAACGATGCACTACAACAATGCACTAGTGAACAAACATCAGGACAATAAATATATCAAAACAAAAATTCAATCTTGCCTCATAAAGCTCAATTTCTTGATCAGGGGAAAATCCAGCCATTTCGTTTAGTTTTGCCCGGATTTCTGAAGGTTTGCCCAAGGCCTTCACGAAGAGCCTCCCCATAAAACTACATGGATGAAACAAGCCCATGAGTCACATGATGATACACTTATTTTAATGAAGGATAAAGAAGAACTACTTAGGACAAGATGACAATGTTATCACTTAAAACAGAAGATGTACCGAAGTTCTTCCTTTTCTGGGTTGTAGAGTTTGAAGAAAAGAAGAATATCTTCCTTGCCCTTCTCAGGAGGAGGGAGAGGCCGCAAATCCTAAATGGGTAAACAAAGATAGGTAATGAATCCACAGCTGAGTGCCACAGCAGACACTAACATGCAGAACTGGAAGGCAGGACAAATCAAGCATATAATTACCAGCCCAAGTTCTACTTCCAAAAACAGCTTCAACTCAGCATTGTGTGCCTTATTTGATACCTCCCTCAGTTGCCCCACCTAAGCAGGGAAAGAAAAGAATGAGATATATTCACATAAAATTGAAATGTAAAAATAAAGGAAGACCAAAAACAAAAAATAACACTGCAAAGGTTCCACATAAATAAGTGCAAGGCTCCACAAAGTTTTTCGCAATTTTGCTATAGCATCTTGACAACTAAACACAACAGATTGGGCTACTTTTCTGGTAGCAAAGTATTCCATATCAGCTAAACCAATTCCTGAAAGGTTCCTTTTCTTATATATATCAACTCAACCAATTCCTAAAGTTATCCCAACCTTAGTATTTGAAAACGGGAACAATCCTTGAGAATGATGAAAGATTTATTGTCTTTTATGACGTTCGTCTTACATATTACTCCCTCCATCTCAAATTATAAGACGTTTGACTTTTTTTATCCCAAGTTTGACCATTCATCTTATTCAAAAAATTTGTGCAAACATAGTCAAATTTAAGTCATTCTTGAGGAACTTTTATTAATATACCAAGCCACGATAAAAGAATTGATATTTTGCACAAATTTTTGAATAAGACGAGTGGTCAAACTTGGTGTCAAAAAAGTCAAACGTCTTATAATTTGGGATGGAGGGAGTATACTACATCATATAACATATAGAAAATTGATAAGAGTGCCTGAGATGAATCCTAGCGCTTTATCATAGTAATGTCAAACAGATATAGATATAAAAGAGATCATATAAAGATAGCTTTTGAGAATTGCATAAGCCAAATCTGAATATTAGTTCATGACCAGACCCCTAGTCAATAACTATTAAACCTTATCCAAGCATTGGTTCTGTTCTTTTATAATAAGTATTTCCAACTTATACAGCTCATTCTGTTCCTGATTTCATTAATTGCTAATATTAGCATGAAAATGAAACAAGTAAAAGTTACGCGCCAGTCCCCAAAGTATCTGCAGAATAAACTATAAGCTCAAGCACTTTGAAGCAACAAATGAACAAATAACTTACAGATTGTGTTTCCTCATGAAGGGTCAATGGACGATTAGGGCGGTATGTATGGTTTTGCCTCTTGGCCCACAACCAGAAGCGCTGAAACTGCACAGGGATGCCATATTCCTTGGCAACTTCCTCCTATTAAACAGTTATTCAACAGAAGTTAAATAAACGAAAAAAAAAGTCAAATCCAGTTCCACATATCAATAACAAGAATGAAATTTGTATTATAAAGCTGTAATAAGAAGATTTGCAACCATAAAAATGACTTGTGTAGAGTTCTGGAAGCATGTTACCTTGAAAGAACTAAAAGGCATTTGTTTCTGTATACGGAAATTACGGACTTTTTCATGGTCCACCAAATCAAAATATATATCCTTTCCAATTTGTTCCTTCAAATCCTCATCTCGAGCTACCTAGATTTATTTGCCAGAATTTAATGCTAAAAGATAAACTCGATTTCAGATTATGAGATCAATAGGAAAGAAACATAGATCCAGACCTTATTATGGTATAAAGATGAGCTTCAGCTTTTTCTTTCTTTTTGTGTTCTTTCTCTTCTTGTTCTTTTTCAACCTTACCTACACAAATCCACAATTCTCAACCAAACTATACCAAAAATGGAATCCACAGTAAAAAAAAAACGGAGGGATAATGCTACAGATTGTGCATACCCTTAATGCTCAGCAATGTCTTTTTCATCAACAGTACACATAATTTTCTCCTTATTTTCTCCTTGTCACTTTCACGAATATAAACAAGCATATACGCATTGAATACTTCGTGAATTTAAATGGAGCATTGTTGAAACCAGGGTTTACTTGGGGCAACTGTTTAATCCAAAAGAGAAACATAAACGATCGATGATCGTGATAAGTAGATGAGATATATAGACTTCACAGACATTTATCCTTGAATAAAATTCAAATAGAACTTACCTCTTCCTCACCCCCGTATTGCTTACCTCTTCCTCACCCCCGTATTGCTCTTCAAGAGCCTTCTTGGCATCTTCTTTTGTTACACGCTCATCATCAAATTTATACCTGACCACAGCATGAGGTGAAAATTTGGAGACAGTTTACAAGGATATGCAGATCATGCAGCACAGATTGCTTTCACACAAAAAGACAAGCATTGCAGTAGCAACAAAAAAACTGAACAGAGATTAAACTTTGCCCCCCATTTCGTCGCATGAAACCCTAGTATTGCATACCTCAACAATCAGTGGAATGATTGAAATAGGTAGATCAGGGCCTCAGGAAGGAAGAGTGAGCTGGGTGTCGCAGAAGAACGGTGACCCAGGGCACCGGACACAGATCAGGTGCAGTAGTAACTGCTACTGCAACTTAAGCAGTTGAAGCATCTGATCCATCCATGAGAAAAGCAACGGTTGGGATGATAGCCCTCCTTTCTCCCTTTCTCCTCCTTTTCTGTCCCCTTTTTTAATTCAATGTCTGTCATCAGCCAATCGAGCCACCGCTCTCAGGCCTGCAGCACACCGCGGAGCCGCCGCTGCTGCGAGGTCTGGCCCCTCTCCTTCCCCTGCCACGGCGTGCTGCGATTGGGATGGCATGGCCTGCGACGCCGCTGGCCACACGGCGGCGCGGCTGCTCACGGGCCGCAGCCTCACATTCCCGCTCCCGGAGCCGACGATCATTGGGCTCGCCTGCCTCTACGACCTCGACCTCAGCCGGAATATTCTCACGGGCCCATCATTGCGACCCTTGCCGCGGGCACTGCGCTGCTCTGCCACAAACCTCTCCTCCAACCCAGTCCACGGCAGTCTTTGACGCTCTGGCACTGCAGGTGCCTGTCCAGTTGCCGCCACCGCCAACTGCTTCGCTGGCGCGCTCCCATGGTCCTCTCCTTCCCCACCTGCGCCACCACACTCTGGGAGTGCATGTGCCTTGCTCGACTCCAGCACAGATGCCAACATTGCGGCACGCGCAGGAGGAGGCACAAGAGGTGCCATGCCATGGCCTGGCAGTCCGCCGGCCTCCCTCACAATTGCTGCCACTTCACGAGAATGGCGTCAGACTACTTCGCTCGCTGCCTGTTCCCTCCAAAAATGGCAGCTCACAGCACAAGGCCGGCGGACTACAAGGTAGTGCGAAAAGGCATGGAAACAAGCACTTTTGATCCTAGTCGTTGCTTCTCTTATGGATGGATCAGATGCTTCAACTGCTTAAGTTGCAGTAGCAGTGACTACTTGTAACACCCCGGGTGTTACGAGCTTGCTTAGCATCGCAGTTAAGATCAAAAAGAAATAGTAAACAAATAATGGCGGTTAATTGGTTACTTGGAAACATGCTCATGAAACCTGAATTAGTAAAATAGAACGATAGGTCGTTTTAATCATTTGGCTTGAAAGACAATTTTCTATAACAAAAATAAAACGTAACTTGGGTTTTGCGCTTAAGTAAAGTTTATGCGCGAGTTGCGTAGATGGAAGTGCAACCTTCATGTTGGGGAATAAATATTGTTAGCTAGAGTTTTGCTAGCTCCGAAAATCAATTTCAAAGTTCAGTTCTACGTTAACTCTAGATCTCGTTCAGGACTGAGAGAAGTAATGACGATGCCATTCTGACATTGAAGTTTCAACAAAAATGCTTAAGCACTAACATCGAGTTTTTCTATAGTTAGTTGCTTCTAAGTATGTACTTGGACGTAATATGAACTGCAGTTAAGTTGGACGTCGCACTGCTCTCGTAAGAATTGTTCTAACTTAGCTGAAACGTGTGTGAGCTCTGTTTGTGTGCTCTACTCGTGAACTAACATTTCAGCGACGATCGGACCTTGGCATTCCTGTATCTCCCTCTCCAGTCTCTCTTTAGTCATGACGTTTGCTCCGATGGGTAGCTGGTGTAGTCGACTTCAGGCTAGTGTTTTTGTTTGAACCTCAACCGAGGCACAGGAGGCGTTGGGCGCGCTTTAAAATGCGTGCACGGTCTTCGTTTGGTCAGTCAAGCTCTTGGTCGCGGTCACCGCACCTTCGACGCCGCGCGGCTGCGCTCTGGCGTGCCGTGCGCGCCTCCGCCTTGCGGCGCTGCTGCCGCCTGGCCGAACCCACCGGTCCCTCCCCACTGTGGCATGTGCCGCTGCCCTCTGACCTTGCCCCCGTCGCTTGTATGGCGTGCCGCCCTGGCTGGGTTGTCCCGCTAGGCGCCATCGGAGGGCACTGCTCGGGTTGACCTCTCCTTTTTTTTTCATGTACGTCTCTCTGGCTGCTGCCGTCGCCCTGCTCGCCCCTCTCAGTCTCCCCCTTGCGCTCGCACGCTGGCTCGGGGCATGGCCGCTGCCCCGCTGTCGCGATGTGTCCACACGCGCCTTTACTTGCGACGCGACGCGCCCTGCCTACCGTGTCCTTGCCGCTCTCTACTCAGGCTTGCCCCCCCCCACTCCATGAGCGTCGCGCCAAGTCCGGTAGGGTCAGCTTGGCACACGCGTTTGTTGCCGGTTTAAATCGCTCGAGTCCCCCGTGTCTTTCCGCGCCATGACCGCGGCAAGGGGGCACCACGTCTCCGCCTTTGAGCTTCATCTAGCTCATGGTTTCGTGGCCCGATTCCTCTTGGCAATAGGTAGCTTAGGAAATTCTCTAGCCAAGCACCCTATGTCGGGTTGAACCGGGTCCTGGCCAAGGCGAATTTGGGTTTTCCGTGACCGCCGGTGGGAATCGCCACCGTGTCCAAGGCGTTGGGGTAAGTCCTGGGCCCGCGTGAAAAGATCCGATTGGTGGCGTTCCGGAGCTCGTGTTAACTTCCCCTATCTGGTGCTCGTTTCTGTTTGTCCAGGGTGTGCGTCGTCGGCGTGTTGACGCGGCCGTGCCACCCGGAACGCCGCCGCCCCGACTGCGCGCACGTGGCCGGACCACCTCGGCACGCCTTCGCCCCAACCATCGATGCGGGACGCGCCAGGGTGAGCTTCTGATACTCCTCGGCCATTTCCCGCTTCCCAAGAACGTGTAGGCACGCCGGGACTGGGTCGCCGCCATGGCGGAGGGTCGATCAGCGTGGGCAGGGCATTGGGGGGCACCTTATGCCGTTTGAACGCCGCCTAAGGTTTAGCTTGCGTCCCGCGGAGCTTGTCGGCTCGCTGGAGGCGCCATTTCGGTCCTCGGACGACCGGAGTGGCCGCGTAGTGCTGGCCGGTGCAGCGCCGCCTCGCGCGGGTACGCCGGGGGTCACCCCGTTGAGAAGAAAACTCTTCCCGAGGTGTTTTGTGAGAAGCTCTTCTCCTATCCCTTTCTTTCTGTCTCTCTTCTGTCTATAGAAACAGTAACTCGCTGCATCGCTTGATTTCCGTAGAGCTCGAGCCCTCTTTTGCAAATTGTGCGCGCGCGCGTGCGGGGCGGGCCAGCTGGGCCGTTGTTGGGCTGGTTTCGTCACTCGCGGCCGCGCCCCGGAATGGGCCAGACCTGGCCGCTGGGCCGTTTGGGTGGCCGCCGGTTTTCTCTGGTTTTAATACATTTTGTAATTTCAATCCTAAGATAAACTTGTAAAACCAATATCTAAATATGCAGGAATCCTAAAATTATGAAACCAATTTTGTTAGGTTCCTAAAATCATGCTCTAACTGTTAGTATGCTTTTGTCCACATAGTTGTACCATATTTTTAGGAGTCCGCTAATTATTCTAAAATGCTTAATATTGCTAAGAATAAACTTGTGAGAATTTTTGTAAGAAAATGATAAGAGTGTTGGCTCTAAAAATTATACAGTAAACTCCTAAGGTCATTATCTGCTCTCTGTAATTTTTATAGCTCCAAAATACTTAGTTTGCTAGGATAGCTAATGAGCCTAGTTTGCATATATATTAATCGATAAAATGGATAAAGCAACGTTTTGGGTCCGGGTAGCTAAAACGTGTGTCAGGAATGACGCTATACTCGTCGACGGGGTTACCAGGCTAGTACGTTAGCCATTAGAGTTAGTCGTTAGCTTAGAGAACGAAATCGTACTTTAAGCGTTGCGATGTTTCCTTTGTTTATTCATGTCTCTACGTTGCATCTGCATATATCCTTATAGGGGCGACGATGGATCGTGGAGTCGGTTGGAGTAGCAGAAAGGTGGTGTCTTGATGATCGTGTCACCATGGTGGAATGCTAACTTGGTTATCTTACCCAGGCAAGCCCCGGTGCATAACCCCTATTATTCTGCACTTTACTTTATGTTTGTGCATTAAGTTTTGAGGAGTTGAATGAAACCCACTTGCATATAAATATCCTGATCCCCTGAGTCTTACTAGTATGTCAGGATCGTGTAGATTGCTATGCTACAGGACTCCGGTAGAAGTCGAGTGATTGCCTGTCACTCGCGAGAGATAGGAATTATAATATTGTTACTATTATCATGTCACTATCACATGGAATATAAGTGTATATGGATAATTGGAGACCGGGCGGAACGGGTTGGATGGACTTGGACCTGGTTGGGCAACAGAGCGGGGCTCTGGTTGCAATTGTTCCGCCTGTGTCAATTAAGGACCGTTCGTTGCATGGACCCTGGTCAAGTCACAGATATATTGTCCTGAGCATATACTAGCGGATGGGGGCTAGGAAGGCTTGTTTCCCTCTTGTCGTGGGTTCCGGCTCTTTCCGGACCGGCTTCTTAGGGTGGTTATATATATTGGGTTGAGGAGGTCTAAGCACCATACTGAGGCCGGGCCTGCAGTGTTGGGGGCTTAGAGTCCGAGCTTGGACGGGGACCTGGACCCCTTGACAGGAGTGGAACGGGTTGGTCTTGCTTGTGCCCGGGGTACAAGCGAGGCGTGTGTTTTCGGGGCACCCAGCTGGGCACATTGATTCACGAATCTCCGTTTCTGCGTGACGGTACGGCTTGACTACGCTCTGGCATCGTAGTAAGAACTGGCAGTTGAAAGAGAAAGAAATGGTTTATGTTTGCTCAACCCTGCTTGATTTTAGACTAGGTGCTTACATAGAAGGTTGGATACAAAATAAAATACGGCTATTAAAAGTAAGAAATTAAGGACACACTCTTAGTGCTGCTTCTTGCAAATAAGAAACCCACCAGCCAAAAAGCCTTGCATAATCCTTGGAGTCTTTTTCTTTCCTCCTGACGGGTAAGTCTTGCGGAGTACAATTCAGTACTCAGGGTTTGCTCTACCCTGTTGCAGGTGACAGGTGCTGATAAGCTGACACTTGTGTGTGGAAACCTCCTGGTGGGCTCAGCGATGATTTCCTTTGCGATTATTAAAACTCTCATCAGAAGTTTACAAGGAAAATACGATTGACTTGTTATCACTCCCTGCTTATACAATATCATCATGTTAAATGTTTACCTCTTGTTAATGTTTAACTTTTCTTTAAATGTTTCATTTCCGCTGAACTCTGATAATGTTTTATATTCCGCTGTTATAACTACATAATGAATTACTCTGATGTTGTACTAAAAGTGATGTAAGAACTGGTAAGGACGTTATAAGCTTTACTCTCTCATTTGTGATCCTGATGTAAAAATGTGGATCTTCGAGTTCTCCCTTGCGGTGTGCTCGACGGAATCGCGTAGTTTAGTGTTCTCCCTGGGGTACTTAGTGTCTAATGGAAGACGAGTACTCTTGGGAGGGTATTAGGTTAGGCGATTCTGCCACACTACTGCACCTGATCTGTGGTCCCAGGGCACCATGGAAGAACAGTGATGCAGGGTGCCACAGAAGAAGGGCAGATCTAGGGTTATGGGGAAGAAGGGTAGAGAGGGTCTTGTCACTTAGAAGTTACCAGTCTTTATTCTGCTCCTCTACTACATTTGGATGGGACCCAGACACTTGTATTTTGGGCCATTTGCACACCAAGCCCAATAGCCCAACCTTTTTCTCAAACCCAATAACCCAAATTTTGCAAGGTTACCCATGGCAAATGCAAGTAAAATTTTACTCCTCCCCAATGAATCTCTCAACCCCAAGTTTACAAGTATAATACTACTCCTATCCTCTTTGTTCGTTGCTCCTTATTTGGTTGTTTCTAGCATATCCCAAACTGCTTGGACAAAAGATTTGTTGTTGACTTGTTGTATGTACAGTGTTCAAGTGGTTCATATGCAAGTGGTCATTAATGTAGTGTGTTTATTCCTTGAACTTGTATCAAGGACCAATTGAGCATATTATTATTTCTAGTAGGATTTTTCAAGATGATTGATGTTGTTCAGCTGTTGATGAATGTGGACTATGTGGACTATAAGCAGCCGAGGGTGCAAATGTGTATTGGAGCAGTGACAAATGTGTATTCTGAACACAAGTGTAACTAACCCCTCTGATAGACAACTAGTTGTGGTTGCCAACAGTCCTCAAAAATCAGAACCAATTAAAATTAAATGGGTGGATTCCCATAGCCAACTGGTTAGGGGGGAAACAAAATCTGAAACTTCAAATTGGTCTGCAAAGGCTTATGCTACACTCTACAGTACCATAATTGTACAGTTATAAACATGACTGCTACCATTCACTGGTAATCACCGGCAGGTCAGAAACACGGATTTTAGTCGGCTAATTTAGTTCTCCAATTTAAGAATGGCAGTATAGTTCTAATCAACCATTAAATCTCTAAGTGCAAGGAAAATGCAATGAAATTATCTAGCAACTAGTTAAGCAAGTGTACCACGACAATAAACCAATACAAAAGCCTACCATTGCTCAGATAGAGTTGGCCGTATGAATGCATAGTAGTGACCACCATGTACCCCACCGCTATGAACAAGAACACTGAATAAAAGAAGATAAACATTATTAGTACACAAAAAAAATCAAGAAGCAAGTGTTCACTTAGGTGGTCAAGAAGAAAAAAGGACTGAACTGTAGATATAGTGTACATGAGATGAATCCCCACAACAACCCCAGAACAGAGTGAAATACCTACACCCTAGATACTACACAAGTACCCTTGCAAATTACATTACCACAATACACAATTGCACTGAAAATACCTTTCTAACAAACTGCCACTGGTCCTCTAGACAATAAATAAGAAGAAAACTATGAATGGTGCGCAATGGTTATTGAAAATAGTTGTTATGGCAGTGTCTGCAAATCTGCATGTTCATGTGGCTGCATTTTGCACATGATCAACCAATTTCCTTAAACATACGTTTACTTAAGTATAGCATTACATGGCAACCTATGCCCCACATAGCATGCTCGTAAAACAAATAGCGATTGTTTTTAGATGGAACAAATAACTAGAAAATTCTCTAGTACCTCAGAACTCTCAACGACCATAACATAAAGGGCATGTCACACGTGTTCGAGGAAAAAAAGGACATGTCATGGACAGTAAATAAATTAATTCATTTTAAAGCCATACAAAGATGTATAGTAAGTGGTAAAAGCCATTGCCTGTGAAGAGTGTAAAGGTTTCTTGTACTTCGATCTGCATCTGGAGCAAGGTATTTGCCACCATCTCTATCCAGATCAAGTTGCAGAGGGAACTCGTAGCGATCATTAATCTGGGCAAGCAAGTATTAATAGACATGACAATCTCAACAAAGAATAGGTCTTAAAATAAATTTTGATTTAGATTGATTGTAATTGCTGCACACATCAAGCGTACCCTAAATGAGATGGCTCATTTGGTGTAGCAGATCTTACAAGTACATGAACAATATAACTAATTGAACAAAGTGCAAGTTATCCAGAACAAACCTTAACCATGGTATCTCTCATATAATCATACTCAAAGCGCTTCAGCTGGAGTTGCAAAACAGGGGGAAAATCAAGGAAAAGAACGCCCTTCTTCGCATCCTGTGATATCAAGATTGAATCCAGTCACGAGATATGTTCAAAAATGAACTGAAGAAAAAGAAAAGGTTATCATACAACTTACAAGCTTCCTTCTTCAAACAGAAAAAGGAACAGGAAGTATGAGGAATATTACGTGCAGTCTGCACGTTCACTATATGGCTATATTGTGTTATAATTTGGTTATTTCCTATCTCAGTAAATGAATACATTGAAGCTCACAAATCACATAAATATCTTAATGAATAGACCAACTCTAGGTGGTTTTCATCTTAATGAACAGCAAGATATTTGGTTACCTGTAGACCATGATTCTCTGCGTGATACTTGTTATCACCCTCTAGGCGTTCAACTTCAACATATTTATCAAACGATGAGTAAATGTCACGACAACCTTTGACGTCAAGTTGAAGATCTGCAAGGCCATATAGCATTACTTAGTACAGCAGCCAAGGTTGCTACTACTTGGGCTACCAAGGCATTGCTTAGTCAGCAAACAATGTAAAAGACAACCCATACCATAAAAGGACTCCTTGCGGTTAGATTTATACTCAACATTTATACACTCAATGTAATTGATGTGATGACCTTCAAATAATTGCTCAATCGTTCCTTCTACCACAGTTCCCTAAGAAGATGTGAGGTTAATTAAAAGATAAAATGCACTATACATCCAAGTTCCAATATATATGTTACCTTCATTTTGTCCTCAAGTTTCTCAGAGAGAACTCTGTTGAGCTCTTGTACATCATGCTGCATGAAAGAATCATATGTGTCCCATCCAAAAGATTTGGTCAGCTCTTTTGTAGCTACACTACTGTCACTGTACTGGAGCTTGTAGAAAAGGCTCTGCAATGCCAAGGGAATACTTCCTGACGGCATGTCATTTTCAGTGGTTGGCATATGATACACAGCCTTAAAGCAGAAAAAATAAATCAGTGAAGTGCAGAAGGAAAGGAATAATGCCTATAATGTAAGAATGCATGGTACCACACCTTCCTGAAGTACGGTATATGGTATAGTGTTTGTAGAAGGGAGTTCATATAACAGGTAGCTCCTTGGTTTTTCAGACCCACATAACCAGTTTCCTTTTTTGAGTCATATGTCCAATAGTCAACCATTCTGCGGACAGCAACCTCGGCCTCCACAACAACAGTATCATTCACGAGGTAACCTCTACTTGCATCATAGAGCTCACTCAAAGGCATAAAAGATGTGAAACCCCAATCACTCTCACGAGCATTAAATTGATGTTGGGTATCTGCAGACAGGGAAGAAACAACGGGTTGGTGCGATACATCCATAGCAAGAACCATTGGCAAACAAAGGTGATAACGTGGGCCTTATCAGCATCATTAGATCAAGAACACTATGCATGCTATTAATCACCAACAAAACTTAAAAAATTGCATTGTGCCGCATTTGTAATCATAAGAAATGGAGCAAAAGTTCGTGGCAACAATATCCAAGTAAATATAGATAGAACAGAAAAATCAATCCATCATCAATCATGGGACAGCATGTTATATGGAAACCATCCTGGCTAACCATCTACGCCAATCTAATTGAAAATTTGGTGATAGGTATTGGTCTGCCACCCAGCTAGTGCCTACAGGAACTTGTTTGTTAGGGTTATGAAAAAATATCACTTCTAACATAATTTGTCATAAATAGCATTTGCAGTTTATTCTTCATTACATACTGTAATGATTAGCCAAGAAAACAGTTGATAATAGGATTTGCCACTGATTAGTCACTTAATGCCACTAATATCACCTACATGGTGATAGTCTAACCATTTCACTGACTAAAGTTGGTGGATGTTCACAACAATGGTGCAAGCTGGAAGCTAATCTCTCTATAATACAAAGATACACAAGCATGTTCTGAAAAAAAGACCTGGAAACTAACAATTTTACTCTAGTCTAGTTATAAAGGTGCATAGATGACGCAAGTTGCAAATCTGGGACTTTATTGAGGCTTCATTGCAGATTTAAGGAACAAAGGTTTGTTTCAAATTCAGAGACCTAATACTCGGCTAAGTAGGTCAGGGATGCAACCATGGTGAGTTATCAACAAGACTGTCCACACTGCCCATCCAACATGAGATCATAAAAGTTAAAATGGCGACAAAACCATTATACATATATAAGATTAACTGGTTCCCGCCTGATGCAAGAAAATCTTTAAAATCAGTAACTTTTCCAGACAAAGTCATAAAAATGTTTTGGATGAGAATAGTGGTGTGTTCAAACACTTCAACTCCCATGTTTAAGTGCTGCTTTGGCATGTAATGTTTTCTAGTTTAACATTCTTCCCTCTACATTCAAGTGCACACATATGGCACGGAGATGTGGATAACACAGCATAAAGCGAGACTACACCTTTGCGTATCGTATACTTTGGCTGGATCTGGTTTACAACAGCAAGACTAAACTGAGCATAGCGGCTCCAACCATACGGGAGGTTGGCTGAGTCAGCAACATCCAAGTACATTGAGAAGTGGTCCACATTGTTCCCCTTGGGGAAAATCAGCACACGCCTGCATGAAGGTTAGTGGATGTTATCGGTACTCTAAAGAACAGAGGGGGTAGAGAGAGAAAAAAAGCCTCCATGGTTTCTGCAGGCAGAACCATGGAAGGGATCAGGAGCTAACCATTTGAATCCGCCAACAACAAAAACCTCTGAATAGTGCTTCTTCCCATTGAACCTGGTGAAATTCTCAATTGTCCACGTGAACCGCGATGTCTGTGGATCTTCCACAGGCTGGCTCTCCGCCGTGCTCACCACCTCAGTCTGTGCCACCACTGCCAAAAGCCATGAAACACGTCCGTATGGAGAATCAGGATAATGCCAGCACACAGAACCAAGTTCCTAATGTGGCACATTGCCAAACCAAGCTACAAATCCTGAAGCAAAGCAGCAAAATGAGATAAGAGCGTACAGTACCTTCCATGGGCTGCGCTGCGTCGGTGTCGGCGGCGGCCACCTCCTGCGCGGGCACGAGCATCTCCTCGTCCTCATGCTGCGAGCGAGGAGGGCAACAGGAGGAAGGGTCAGATCCGATAAACCCTAGGGACGAAGACGAGGAGCGCCATTCCGATCGGTAGCTCGCCGGGCGGGAGGCAACGGAGGAGTACGGCCGGGGGAAGGAGGAAGGGGGATGGGGAAGCGGCGAGGATGGGACGGAGTGGACGACGCGTGAGTGCCTACGTACCTCGACAGTGGGAGGAGTCACCATAGTCACGAAGGCGACTGGGTCGCCTTCGGTGGTGGCGGCGCCGCGGCGCAGGCAGCGGTGGCTAAGAGATGTCCGGGGCCGGAGCCGGAGACGACGGCGGCGCGGCGGAGGCGGCGCGGCGGAGGGAGCAGCCTCCTAGCCGCCTAGCCGGAGTGGAGGGGGGAGTACGGGTGCGAGAAAAGCTTCACAGTTTCGAAGGTAGATGGAAAGGGTAATTTTGGGATTTCAGGATATTTCCGAATTTGAGCAAAATTTTCATTATTTAGTAAAAATAAAAAATTATATAACCCCTTAACTATTCTTATGTCTAATTTGTCCTAACCTAGGACTAGGAGTTTAGGACACCGGCTATTCTTTCAAAAAATAAAAATAAAAGAACACCAGGTATTCTACACCCTTATATAACACCTAATAAATAATAAATCTGATTAATTTGCCTCTAAGATTTCAATGAGTGGTTTTGCCTATCTAACTCATCTAAAGAGCCCATAAGTCAGCACTGCTATGGACACTAAACAAAGTTTCATCTGTAATAAAACGACTAATATTGAAGGCATCTAAGAGTTTTAGAGCCCTTTGGAATATAGGAATGTCACGGAAATCGTGTAGGAATCAATTCGTTTCCACATGATAAGCTTACAATGATAAGTTTTGGCCAATAACTATGCAAACTAGCAGGGCCTCCCTGCAAAGCACGGGGCAGTACGGTTTATGAGGACCGGGGTATTGTGCATAACGGGCAGCACTATTCATGATGCCCGGCAAAAACTATTCATAGGGACCCGGTACTGTGCATAATGGGTGGGTACTGTTCATGAGATACGGTACTGTGCATAACGGGTTAGTACTGTTCATGGGAACCGGTACTGTTCTTAGAACAGTAATGAACAGTGTTTTGTGAGGTGGGGGGTGCCACCAACTTTATAGATATAGTATAGATTATACTTGAGTGTAGGACATAAAGCTTGTATCAATATATTTGTATTCAGAGTGTCTCTGAGGTAATATTGATGATTTAGCAAACTTTACAACACCTGTAATAGAAGTAAAGGGTTAAAACAAACCTATTTTATCTCATTTTTTCTTGTCAAAATACGCTTATCATATTGGGGCGGAGGGAATGGTGAGTGAGAATAGCTAATTATATTGAACAAATTCTTCTCCCAAACACCTCCATTAACTCAAAGTCGGCAACAATGATATGATGAAAGTTTTTGCAATAAAAATATGTTTAACATTGTTAGTCAAAACCAAAGTTTAGGCCACTTAAAAAAGTTAAAATGGTAAATGAAGGCTAATTATATCGTTTAGGCCCTAATGATAATGGTCTATTAAGCGCTTGACTGTTTAAACAGTCAAAACGAAAAAGTTTTAAACAGTATAAACATAACAAAAAGTATGGATTAGGTAGGATGAACCGTTGTTTAATTCACTGTCAGTCAATAGGAGGATTTCATGCACCACATTAGCACCCAATAATTAAAATCGTCAAAAATATAAGGAGTGGGATCTAGTTTTTTCCTAAAAAAATACTTGTTAGAATGCATACATTTTACATGCACCAATATGTTTACTTGCTAGCATATTTGATTTGTACATGCTCCCTCTATTTCAATTTGTAAGTCGTTCTGATTTTTTAGACACATAGCTTTTGCTACGTACCTAGATATACACTATGTCTAGATGCATTGAAAAAGTTATGTATCTAGAAAAAACTAGTACAACTAACAATTCGGAATGGAAGAAGTGCATAATTATGTATTATGTATATATTAATGGTAGTATACAAAATCATTCAGGGTGTTTAACTCTGTTTAGTGTTGTCTATATCGTAAACAAATAGTAATAATTGTTTATCATTTATAGATCAGGATATTGTTGGAATTTAGTAAAGGTATTGTTAGAAGTTATGTAGTACTTCCTCCATCCTGTAAAGGATGCAATTATAGAATAGTGCTAGGTCAAATAATATAAAGTTTGACCAACTTTATATAAAAAGAATTGGTATTTATTATACTAAATTATTATCATTAGATTCGTCATAATATATCTTTTCATATACCCATTTAAGTCATACATGTTGATACTATTTCCTATAAACTAAGTCAAATAGTTTGACTTTACCTAGGTCTAGAATTGCAATTCTTTGGGGGACAGAGGTAGTAACTACTTTAGCTTTATACTTGTCCTTAGGTGTATTTTTTTTAACAAATAATGTATCAACTTACTCTTTTCTTTCCACATGAAACCAACTTTATACAATGTACTAGAAGCTATGCCAATGCAACCAAATCAAGATTAAAAGGTACTAATTAGTCCAAAAGGCTTTTATATTGAGGTAATTCTTTATTTGCCACCAGAAAATAGGTTTTCTTTTCTTATTACTTGGAAAGTGGATTTGTTTATTTGTACTACTTCTACTCTGTCTCACTTTCGGTACCATTTATGTCAACTCTATTGCTCAAAGCCACAATACAACATTGAAGTTGAACCATATTAGTTCTATACTGATAGGCTAATGATCGTATTTCCCTTGAGTTCACTAATGGAAAAAACTAAAAGGAAAAATCTTATAGTAATAGGCTAATGTCATAGTTCCTAAGGGGTTTCAAATATAATCAAATTCTCAAGCACCGACACATCAAACTCTTCAAATCTTTGAAATTGGCCTTCTCCTTCTCCATGACATCTTCTCGAACTCCTTCTTGCCACCCTCTTCATCACTTCTTCAACCATTTGAAGAGTAGAACATGTTTGATTGTGAACAAAGGTTTGGCCACTCTCTTTGCTTCTCCTTTACTATCACCTAACCAACAAATGGAGCACATTAGTGGTCACATTAGGGGTAGATCTAGTGTCAAGATGGGGCATGCAAAGAGAAAGAAAGAATAGGGGAAATGGAGCATTGGATGAGCACCCCTACCCAACTCGCATGCATCTATCATTGGGTCAAATTGAACCAAAGCACCACCAAATCAAGCTTGCATGTGGCAAATTAAACCAAATAGTGCTTCATTTGAGACACGACCACCCAAATCTAAGTCACATAGCAAAAGATAGGCATAAACGATGAAGCTAAGAGGGTTACATTGCGCAATAGTTATTTTTTACTTTTTTTGAATGGGGTTTCTTCTTGTTATTGCCAATGCTTTGTATGTATATGCGCCGCTCGGTGCTACTACGGTGCATGCTTTCATGTCATTGATTTTTTTAAAGCAAACATTGATGATAGGAATAGGAGGATGGAGAAGGGGAAGACTAAACTAAAGGAAAGATTAGTGTACTTTTCATATACCGAGTTAGAAATAACCAACACTTGAGAAGAAAAACTAGAACCAATGGTGCACTAGGACATTTTTTTATATCATGAGCAATATTTTTTAGTGGTGTCAAGTAAAGAAGCCTTGTAACTAATATGGAGCCACCCATCCACCTCGTATAGAAGTATATATAATACATGTGTATAGAGAGAGTCTTATAAATATGGATTAATTAAGAAGATAATATTTGATGCACTAAAATAACTTGGGTAGATCATTTAAAGTTCATATAAATGACAAATTAAATCATAAACACTTACTTGGTACTTGACATCATATCAGTAATATCTTCTAATATTTCAAGATGTGAAATCATTCGTTATACTATAGTCATCAATCTCATCCAATAACTTCTCATGCATAAAGTCACCAACTCGTCTGGGTTCATCAAAGCACTTATATTACTATTGAAAAGTTTATCAGTAGCTCCTCTATGTGACTCTCTTTGACTCACCCATGTGCATTTTATTTTTCTTTTCTCATCACCAGATCCGCATGTTGATGACATTGTTGTCTTGAAATTTTAAATAAATACATAAAAGTTTGAAAAATGCAAGCAAATATGATTACATGAAGGGACTGTGATGCACAAGAGGGAGATTGAAAGGTCTTGATGGCTAGAGGGGGGGTGAATAGCCTTTTAAAAAATTTCTACAAAGACAAGCTAAACAAGTTTATCAATACAACAAATAGCGAGATGCGAGTTTTGCTTAGCCTACGGGGTGTTTGCAAGCCACCTATCCAATTCACAATTCTAGTATATTGGCACTCAACCGCACAAGTTAAACCGAGAAGGAAACTACAACTACAACTAGCAAGCTACACAAAAGAGCTACTCTAGCAAAGCAAACTATCTAGCAAAGATAACTAAGAAAATAATACAAGAGAGACTTAGAAGGGTATCACCGAGGGGCGAAGTATTGAGCCAACCAAACAATATGATCAAGAAATGAATTCCACAATACACAACCACCGGGATCGATCAATCACAATAAGAATGATGTCACAAAGATTTATCCCGAGGTTCACGTGCTTGCCGGCACGCTAGTCCCCGTTGTGTCCCTCTTCACCACGTAGTTCGGTGGCTAATCGGTCACACACCGAGCCTCTCAAAAGGCGCCACAAGAACCTACCAAATGGCAAAAGGTTGCAATGACACGAGCAATTTACTAATGTTGCCTTTGGCGCTTCACCGAGGTAGGCACAAACCCCTCACAATCACCGGAGGTGGCCAAGAACAATCACCAACTCTTGCCAACGCCTCCAAGCTGCTCTAAGCCGTTTAGGTGGCGGCAACCACCAAGAGAAAGAAGAATCCCGCAGCAAATCAACCACCAAGTGCCAACTAGATGCAATCTCACAATGCAAATGCACTTGGATCACTCAATCTCACTTCGAATAAGCAAACAAGCAAGAGAGATGAGTGGGAGGGGAGTTGCTTAGCTCAAAGTGCTCACAAGTATGTCAAATGTCCAAGAGAGGGAGCTTTGAGCCGGCCAACGAGTATATATAGACGTACCCCTTCGAATATAGCCGTTACGCACTTGAAACAGCCGAAGTCGCGCTGACCGGACGCGGTGGTCGCGCGGACCGGACGCGCCGGTCACACAACGGCTCTTTTTCGAAATACCGACCGGACGCGCTGGTCGCAACGACCGGACGCGCTGGTCACGACCGGACGCGCCGGTCCCGTGACTGACCGGACGCGCTGGTCAACCCTGAGCCGCGCACAACGAAACAGTGACCGGACGCGCTGGAGAACTGACCGGACGCCACAGTGCCAGCGTCCGGTTAGAGTCCAGTAAGCTCCCTAGACGACCGGACGCGTCCGGTCGACCATGACCGGACGCACCGCGCGTCCGATCAGACAACCGAGAAACGCGCAAAAGCTGAACGCTGACCGGACGCGTCCGGTCAAACAGTGACCGCGTCCGGTCCAGCGTCCGGTCACCACTGTGACCTCCGTTCGCCTCCGTTTCTTTTTCCGACTTCCGGCGTAGTGGAAAATAGGCGTTTCAACTCCTCGAACCTCTCTACCGCTAAAACTCCACCGCCTTCGCAAACGTGCTAACATCACCAAGTGACCATCACCATGTGCATGTGTGTTAGCATTTTCATAATCATTTTTCGAGGCGTTATTAGTTCTATCCACATGCATATGATTATGAAATGCACATCTAGAGGCACTTAGGAGTTCAATAACCGCGTCATTCCCCTCTTTATAGTACGGCTATCTATCCTATAATGTAACCACACCCACTAGGTGTCTTGGTTACTAAAACACAACCCTTAAGCATATACCTTTGCCTTGATCACGTAGGGTTGCGTCCAAATCCAAGTGTGGCCATCATGATCACCATGTCCATCTTGCCACCAACCTTGGAATGTACTAATCCTCATATGCTACATACAACTTAGGCATAGGATTAGTACTAGGCATTGTCACTAATTACCAACACCAAACATAGAGCTTTCAGAGATTGAATTATGCCAGTTAAAACTAAGGTCCAAAACCACTTATAAAAACCCACACAAGTTTTTATCTAGATGTGCACTAGTTTTTTTCCTAAGTGTCACTGTCTCTAACACCAAAGAGTTTTTTCACCCTAGATTCCAAATCTATCAACTAACCTAGCAAGCTAGACTAGGAAGGTAAAAATACACAACCAATAAATACAAGAATGTAATTTGTGGAATGTAAAGGGTTTAAAAATGCAAACTTTGACATGACAATGTTTTTTACCAAAGTATAGAAAAGTTCACGCTTTCCATTAGTCCTTGTTGGAGCCCCTCACAAGGGTTAAGCTCCCAACTGGATAACACCGTGGATAGCCCATGGGCCTTCCCTAGGATCAATCAAGTCTCTGTGTGTTCTCTCCCGAACTGCGCTCTACCATCTTCACATGGAGAGCTTCGGCTAAACCGTCAAGGGCCTCTCATCCCTCGCACAACACCGACAACCACGCACAAACACATTTGGTGTGACGTTGCAAGATCACAAGCCCCATGTGCACAACTCTTAGTGTGCACAAGCACCGATAGCTTCTTGAAGGTGTGCAATTTTCACTAAAACTAAGTCTAAACCTAGTCCACAAATGTTGTCATTAACTACCAAACCCAAATAGGACTCTCACATGGCCACGATGAAGGAGAGTGTTAAGGTGGCCTCTTGATGTACATGTAGAGTCGCAAGGAGTTCAGTCTTTGTGGAGGTGGGTTGAGCTCAGGGGAGTTGGCATGGATGAAGGAAGAACTCGTAGCATGGCTTTTATAGCCCAAAGACCAAGGAGGTGGCCATGGTGAGTGGGAGTACATGAAGTCAGCAACAGGCTCATGCATGACTAAGCACGTCACCCTGGCTATCATGATGGTTTATGAATGTGAGAGATGTCCTAAAGAGAAGAAAAAACATGATATGAAATCTAGCTCAGGTTGCGCTCACGCAGGTGGTAGACACTCCACTGAGTTGCCTTGCCAAAGGATGCATTTGGGATACCTAATAATTTTTAGATTGAGGTAAATTAGATAATCTATTATAAGAATACGGAGAATTTATACTACCAAAGCAGGTAATAAGGGTGGGCCATATAGAAATTGACATTAGTTCTTGAATTTTGTACACAATATGAGAAGAGGTAGTAAGTTAGGGCTCGTAAAAATAAAAAAATCAGCCCAACAACTGCTCCTTCCTTCTTTCTGACTTTTCATTTCCTGTCTTGATTTACCATCATCGAGCTAGAGCCACCGCCCATCCTTTCTGTCCTCCCGTTAATCTAGAGCCATCGGCCATCAAGCACGATGGATCAAATCCCCTCCTACCGAATCGACCTCCAACCGGGCCTCATGACGGACATCTTCATTCCTCCCTCTCCCTCTCTCGTTGCAAGACTTCGGTGAACTCGCTGGCTACGAGAACGTCCAGGGAAGGTATGTCTATGCGTGCTAACTCGAGGTCTCTCGAGTGACATGAGTCTCTCCTGAGGAGGGAGGACGAGAAGAAGATAGAGAGATTTTTTACTCTTTCTTGTGCAGCACTCCTTCAGTAGTACTTTCAGCGAAAGAACGGTGTTTTCCTCTCACAGTATTCCAGCATCAGCATTAGCATAAGCTAAATTTTAGCGAAACGAACAGGCCAACACTATTAATGCCAGTAACGATGATCTACTCATCTGTTTCCATTTACCATGTATCCTCTATTTCCGTTTACAATGTACCCTACCATCAATATGACCGTATTATACCCTTTCTTATCTCTGCTCCTTACCTTCAACTGACCAAACACTTCTAGGCGAGTAGGCGTGCGTCCACAGCCAGAGAGGATTCAACCAAACACATCAAGTTGCCAAAAAAAAAAAAATCATCACCCTGACCCAGCGGGGCCCGCACCACCATTGCATCGCGCTCTCGGGCCCGCACGACGGCACGAGCAGACGAAGAGCCGCTCGCAAGGCTTTCCCATCCCACTTCTCCGCGCCGCCTCCAGATCGAGCGCGTTAGGGTTTCTTCGTCTGCCCCTCGCCAGCCGCCGCAGCCGCCGATGGCCCAGCGCTGGCGCTCGAGGGCGCGGCGGGACCCAGACCTGGACGAAGATGGTTCCCCGCCTTCCCGGCAGCCGCGCCCCGGCGCCGGCGACGAGGACGACGAGCTGGGGAACGAGGACCTCAGCCTGGAGATCGTCGCGCGTGCGCAGCGGAAGCGGCGCGGGGCGTCCGGCGGCGGGGTGCCCGGGTTCGCCGACCTGCTCTCGGTGTCCTCTGGCGACGAGGAGGTCGACGAGGACGCCGTGGTGGAGCTCGCCGAGGCTGATGAGCCCCGGAGGAAGCAGCAGAAGAAGAAGGAGCGCCGGAAGCAGAGGAAGAAGCATCGGAAGGAGGCGACCGAGGCTGCTGCGGCGCCCGGCGCCGTAGAGGAGGAAGAGAAGGAGGTAAGCTTGAGGCTTGAGCATTCCCCTCCCCCTTAGCTCTTATTCCTTTGGTATGGGTGCTGTGTTCAATTCATCAGTGAAGGTTCAGTGCTTATAGCTAAGCAATCCCTGCCTAGTGCCTACTCCCCCTCTAGTGTGGGTGTTGTGTTCAATTCAACAGTGAAATTCGTGGTTCAATGCTTATAGCTAAGCAATCCCATATAGAATCGAGTGATTGTACTGCCTAGTGCCTACTCCCCCTCTATTGTGAGCTTAGGGGAAGCTTCTGAATTAAGCTGATTAGGAGTGCAAGGTAGCATCTTTGCTCGTCCTGCTGTTGCTGGCCAGAATTAGCTGATTTCATTTGAAATTGAAGATTATCTGAAGACTGATATCCCGAGTGCCTTCTTTTGCTGTGGATTAAGTTAAAAACCTTTTGAGCTCAGTGTTCCTTCCTTGGGAACAAAATGCTAGGTTTATCTCCTTTAGAGGCAGTAATGAGTGGTGGATTTATTCTTTTTGGCTTCAGGTTGGTAGCACCCAGGAGGGGCCAATTGGGACAGCAGAATCGGTGCTCACTGAAGATGGGGCTGATGTCCCTGCATCTGACAATATGGTTCTGCGGAAGCTCCTTGTAAGTGACATGTGAATTTATTGTGTTTGTGCTGCTAATGTAAGCTTACCATTGTGTTGCCTTTACTTGTGACCAGCGCATACCAAGATACTTTGATCCTGGGGAAACATTGTTGGAGACTTGTTTTAATTGTAGCGAGGAAGGACATGTAGCTGCAAACTGCCCAATGGAAAAGCGGAAGAAGCCTTGCTTTGTTTGTGGGTTGTTCGGGCACAATGCAAAGCAGTGCACGCAGGTTGGTCCCCCTATCTCCGAGGGATTATCACTCGGTGACTTGGGTATGTCCATTCATGCCCTTGACTAGCTCAATCTATTTAGTTTTTTGTTGTTTGAGGGTAATGTTTCTGTGTAGGATGATAGTTCAACTCTTTTAATTTTAACAAGTTTCACCTTGTTTAGGTTTCAATTTTGCAATCTTGCAAGTGTACTTTGCCCATGCTGTGATGCCTTCAAGAAATATATCTTAAGCTTATTACTTGGAACATTCTTACAATATCTGCATTGAATTGTTAAGAACACCCGTATTTCTAGCAGAAAAGGAAATATATCTTGAACTTCGTTACTTCAAACATTTGTAGAAAATTTGCCTTTCTTGCCTCTCTATGAGCGCATGCATTTCTAGACAGAAAGGAAGTTCATCAATTATTACTGATTTGCTGTACCAAGTGCACTGGATGTGATATCTTAGCACGGCACATATGCTTCCTTCAAACTAGATCTACTATTGACTTTGGTTAAACAACTCCTTTATACTCATCATGCAGCTCATCTTTTGATTCCTGTACTTTATACCTTTTCCCTCTCTTCACTAAGTTAACTTTTCCTATTCTCATGCTTGTTCACACCATTTGAGCAGTAGCATTATCTTTATCTTTATGATTTATAATTTCAAATGAGTTTGTGATATATTCCTTTCCATATTCATGCCTGCCTTTGTATTCAAAGTAAAGAATGACCAAGTTTTCTTTTGTTTGTTTCAATCTTCTGTGTTATTCATCTGTTTTGGTACTATTATCTTTATATATTGTTCCTGTAATGATTTTTATGATGGTTGTTGTCGGTGTTTAGCATTCTCAAGAATAAACAAACCATTAATAAATTTCACAGGGTCAAGACTGTTTCATCTGCAAAAAAGGAGGCCATATGGCGAAGGACTGCCCTGATAAGCACAAGAGGAATGATCATCAATCCACATTATGTTTAAGATGTGGAGAAACAGGTCATGATATGTTTGGATGTACCAATGATTACGCACCAGATGATATCGAGGTAGTGCTTCTTTGCCTTGTTTGAGCTAATTTGTTATATTGTTGCCATAATGGGATTTTTGTTTGTTGGCATTTGTTTTCCTCTAGTGTTGGTCCGAAGAAAAGCCTATAAAGGAATTAAATATGAGGTAGATTTTTTATTTTTGGATGCAAATTGTTGTGGGCTAGGTGACTAGGCTGTAGCTGTAAGATATATGTTTGATGTTTCTGTAAGTAAACCGAGTAAATTTTATGCTGTGCCTTCCCTTCCATAACAGGATCCCTGAAACTTGCATGTGCAATGTTTTGAATCTACAACATGTATTACAGGATAAGATAGGTGCCCTCTATGTGATACTTAACTATTTGTGCAGTGCAATAGTATCCCAGCTGCAAGGTTAGAGTCACAAAGTCATGGATTATGTAGAAGAGCTTACCCCTTAATAATTGTATTTTTTGATTATGCAGCAAATAAGATGCTACGTGTGTAATCAGAAGGGCCATCTATGTTGTTCCGACTTCTCTGACAATTGTCCGAAACAAATTAGCTGTTATAATTGTGCCCAATCTGGTCATTCTGGTCTGGTAAGTTTCAATGCTTATTATAAGTCATCTAATTTCTACTGTTGCCACGTTGCTTCTCATGGCAAGTGATTAACATTGGACCTTCTATTATAGGGATGTGCCAAGCAACGCAGGGAAACTAGTGCTGTCACAACTCCAACCTTATGCTACAAATGTGGTGAGGAAGGTCACTTTGCACGTGGCTGCACAAAGAATGGCAAGGTTGTTATAAGCATCCCGCAAATTACCTTCCAATAACAGTAGTTACCTGTATTTAAGTTCCTGTTCTTTTTTTCTTTTCTGCAGTCCGATCGGTCGAAAGGCAAGTCATCATCACACAGTCAGAGGAAGGAAAAATGGAAAAAGGATTCCAGTGCTAGATCAGCTCCTCATGATGCCCATAAAACAAGCAAAAGGAAAAGCCCCCATTTTGAGGAAAGAATCGGCACACCTCATCATAAATCCAAATCGAGGGGTGGGTGGACTGGTGGTGATGATCTACCATTTAAGAAGTACAAATCCAATGGGTGGGGTTCCCCATCTACTCCCAAGAAGTCTTACACAAACCACCAATTCTTGTCTGGTGATGACTATTGCACTCCTCAGTCTTCACGAAGGCACGACCATGGTAGGGCATCACAGAACTCAAATTATTCACCCGGCACTAAGAAACATGGTTTCTCATCATCAAGATTTGCTGCCAGCAACACCCATGTCCGGTTCGGCAGAAGTTAGCTGGATGCACGTGCCTGATTTTGTTGTTTGTTTAGCCATAGATAACAATTATCTCCAGGGGGATGAACTAACTGTTGGGTTCATGCCCTTTGATAGTTTTGTCTTATATTAATTATATATGTAATCCGGTTCAAACTATTTTTTTCTTTACTGTGAGCAAGCTTCCATGGTATGGCGTTGCCCTCCAGATAATGCCTTTGCAAAAACGGCAACTGCCATCACTGATGCTGCATTATATGCAAATGGTAACTCGTTAAAGCACATCTCTCCTTAAAAAGTCGGTAAATCTGTACATAAATCAAGTGTTTCAGTCGGTAAATCTGTACATAAATCAAGTGTTTCTCTCCTTCACACTGATTCTTCTCCATCTCTGGCCTCTCTGTTTTCTTTCCTAACTCCGATTGGCTTAGAAGGGGCTTGGAGGATGCAGGTTGGCCAGGCGGGTGGGAGGGCGGTGCTAGGGTTTTGGTGGCGAAAGAGGTGGCCGAGCTAGTTCGGGGCGGGGCGCCCATGGTCATGGCGGCGGCGGGAGGGGAAGAAGGAGGCTGCCGCGGATCCGCGGCAGCGTGACTGTGGAGCTTGGGCGAGACCCTTCTGCACTATAGCAGGCGTCGGTGCTGGGCATTGGGTGGTAGCAATGTATTGGGAGGAGGAAGAAGACGGTGAAGAAAAAAAAATCGAGACACTCGAGCGTGGCATAGACATACTAAAAAAAAATCTACTGCTTCCCGGTTCGACACATTGTGGTCTGTCTTGCCTCGCATGAAGAGTAAAACTAACACCTCGGCAATACCCCCTCTTTCCGCAACCGCAACGCGAGTGGAGAGAGGCAGCCCCCGGCATTTTGTAGCCTCCGCCCCCTGCCTCTTCTTCTCGGCGACCTCGCAGGCGCCGGCTCCTCCAAAGCGATGAGGTGAGCACTAAAATAAAGCCCTCTTCTACTCATGTGCTTCTTCCTTGCCGGCGCCTTGGCTGTGTGGGCTGCACGGTGCTGCTTCCAACCGAATCGAGCCGAGGCAGAACCATGTCCAGCAACAACGTCAACAACAGTGCTGTCAAGGTCACCTACATCGGCACGCCTCTTGTCATCTCCAACGCCGGCGGTCCTTAGGATTGCTGCCATCGTCTCCTACCTCGACGTCCTCGCCGCGCTGCTACGGGGCTCCCACGTCGGGGCCACCTCAGTCGCTATTGCAAACCGCTGCCTCAGATGGCGACGGGTTGCAGCGACACGGGCGGATGGAGACTCGGTGCTCGGCCGCCGGCCGACGAGCGGCAGGCGTCGCAGGTCCGTCATGGGGCTTGTGTTGTGGACCCGTTTTCGCTGCTCCTGTGCAGTGTGGTTGGAGTGGGACCCGCCTCTACGTCTTGCAAGGCATGCAGGGGAACGCCGCGGGCCCATCCGGGTGACACGTTCCTTCCACGACGACCACTGGCGTGTTGCGCATGCAGAGCAATGGTGTGTTTAGTGGGTGAAAAGTTATTGTATTATTTTTTGTTTTTATTTGACAAATATTATCCAACCATGAAGTAACTAGGCTCAAAAGATTCGTCTCGCAAAAACCAGACAAACTTAGCAATTAGTTATTTTTTACCTATATTTAATACTTTATGTATATGTCTAAATATTTGATGTGATGAGTGAAAGAGAAAATATTTTAGGTTTGCATGGGAAGTGAACGGGGCCTAAGTTTACCTTCTTCATCAATCTGTTTTTCTGTTACTCTGCAGACGTGGAAGTGACGAAGCAGCTTTTAGCGTTCGGGTTGACCTCCAACAGTGGTTGATGTGGTCCTCGTATTTGACATTGATGGTTGCGGAACCAATTTCTCAAGTCTGGTGAAGTTTACATCTTATCTATGGCTTATGATAGTTTATTCTCAAAAACACCGGCCGATCAGACACTTCGGGGGAGCACCGACTGTAATATCGAAGTGCGAGAATGACAACCCTCGATGTCTTTGTCGTGGCCACTTCTCTTGGGCCCTCCCCTCCTCTGACGAAAACATCACCTATATCTACTGATAGTTGAGCGGTTTTCTTTTACAATACCTTGCTTTGTATTGCGGAAAATCTTCACGTTTTAATATAAATATATATATGCTATTATATATTACCTATCCCTAATCTATACCTAATAATAAAGAGGCAAAATTTCAGGGTTTTTTTCGTCCACCCATTTTTTTGGTCCTCTTCCCTTAACTAACTTTGTGAATATGGATTTTTTTGTATCTCTGCAACTCCCATGTTTATATGACACATATTGGATAGAGTTTCTAAAGTAATATATATAGTTATAGGAATCCTAATCCAAATAGATGTCTCCGATTCTAAGTATGTTATATAGAAATCTTAACTCAAATAGGAAAAAATACAAGTATAAATTAGAAAATATATTATCTCTAACGGCCAGATTGAAAGCTGCAGATTATCCTTGTCGTATGGATATCTCATGGAGTCCTGTAGGCTCACGTTTAAATCAATATATTGGATAGAGCCTGACTTGCAATCCAGACTCTCTTGATTCTAAGACGTGGCCGATTCATGGCATGCAACATATGTGATGCATGCATGCACATGGACCCTTGTTCAAATCTGATGCACGTAGAGAAGAGGGAAACGAAGCAAACACATGGTATTATTATGTCAAATAAAAATACAGATTGAAAAACGCTCCAAATCCTATCCCACTCTATATACAGAACGAAGCGTTTCTTTCATATGTGCTCCGATTTAGGCCCTTTTGTGGCCGTATTTGGCCAGGACTCTATTTGCCGGCGCATCAATGTCAATTGGGTGCACTGCAAATACCACCACACCAACGCTGTCGCTAGGATTTACGGAGGTTCAAAGAGGTCGAGCTGCTGACGTCTATCGAGCAAATACGACGAAATAACAATGTGCTTTGATCCATGGGACAAGAAAGAAGCAACCTGCTAGCTTCACAGCGAGCGGCCGTCGGCAACGGCATGGTGCACGTTGACGCTGAGGGCCACCTCGCGTCCCGCGAGACGCATTGCTTGCATGGCCAGTAGCACCGTCTTGTTGCAGGAGCTCGGCGAGGAGCTTAGGGACAATGACAAGGACACACAGATAGTCAAGCTGCTGGAGGCCAGTCGCCACCCTCACCAACAAGTGAAGGCAGGCATGCAATTTCCATGCAATTTCGTTGATGTGGTCCTCATATTTGATATTGATGGCTGTGGAACCAATTTCTTGAGTCTGGTGAAGTTTACATCTTATCTACGGCTTATGATAGATTATTCTCAAAGATACAGGCCGATCAGACAGTCGAGGGGAGCGCCGACTGTACTATCGAAGTACGAGAATGACAACCCTCGATGTCTTTGTCGTGGCCACTTCTCTTTGGCCCTCCCCTCCTCTGACGAAAACATCACCTATATCTACTGACAGTTGAGCGGTTTTCTTTTACAATACCTTGCTTTGTATTGCGGAAAATCTTCACGGTTTAATATATATATATATATATATATATATATATATATATATATATATATATATATATATATATATACTGTTATATATTATCTATCCCTAATAATAATAAAAATATAAAATTTTTAACCATTTTTTGGTCCATCGCTCTCTAGCTACCAGATAATGGAGAGTTTTATTTGCCCCGACTTACATCTACTTCCAAGTGGTTAAGCAGACAATATCTTAACTTCTAGCAATAACGCTAGTTTGAGCCACAATATTCTCCATGCGCATTGATCTTTACCAGAAGGCAGTACACTGCTGCTACTAACTAATTGTTTCTCCAATATGTCCGATATGTCAAAATCTAGAGCTCATATCCTCAAGTTTGGATAGATCTACAAGCCACATCAAATCATTTTGTTGTCTTGATCGGTTCACTGCTTAGCAAGGGCACGACAAAGCCGCGCTCCTCTCCACTTTGGCATCGCGGGGACGCGGGCTAGCCTAACACTTGCAGGTGCGCGGCGTTGCCACGCGGGAGTGGGGAGGGGAAGAAGGAGGTTGCCGTGGGTGCGGTAGCATGGCTATGGAGCTTGGGCGAGACCCTACTGCACTGTGGCGGAGCGTCGGTGCTGGGCGTTGGGTGGTAGCAATGTGTTGGGAGGAGGAAGAAGACGGTGAAGAAAAAAAATCGAGACACTCGAGCGCGGCATAGACATACTCTAAAAAAGTATCTACTGCTTCCATCGTGGTCCGTCGTTGCCTCGCATGAAGAGTAAGGGCAATATCTACCGCTTCCATCGTGGTCCGTCGTTGCCTCGCATGAAGAGTAAGGGCCTGTTTGGTGGCGCTCGCGCTGGCTCCGGCTCTGCCACTGTGCGGGTCCTGTGGCAGAGCCTGGCGGAGCACCTCAAACACAGCTCGTCAAGCTCGTGTCTGGTGGCAAGTGGAGCCGGAGCTATTTTTTTGTCGGTAAAGTGATCTACAGGGTTGCACAGTCGCTGCATGGAGGAGCCGGAGCTGTGAAGAGTCGAACCAAACGGGCTCTAAACCTAACACCTCGGCAATACCCCCTCTTCATGCAACCGCAACGCGAGTGGAGAGAGGCAGCCCCCGACATTTTGTAGCCTCCGCCCCTGCCTCTTCTTCTCGGCGACCTCGCAAGCGATGAGGTGAGTACTAAAATAAAGCCCTCTTCTACTCATGCGCAACACACAACGATGAGGCTGCTGCGTGGGCTGCACGGTGCTTCTCCCAACCGAATCGAGCCGAGGCAGAACCATGGCCAGCAACAACGTCAACAACAGTGCTGTTAGGGTCACCGACATCGACACGCCTCTTGTCATCTCCAACGCCGGCGGTCCTCAGGACTGCTGCCATCGTCTCCTACCTCGACATCCTCGCCGCGCTGCTACGGGGCTCCCACGTCGGGGCCACCTCAGTCGCTATTGCAAACCGCTGCCTCAGATGGCGACGGGTCGCAGTGACACGGCCGGATGGAGACTCGGTGCTCGGCCGTCGGCCGACGAGCGGCAGGTGTCGCAGGTACGTCACAGGGCTTGTGTTGTGGACCCGTTTTCGCTGCTCCTGTGCAGTATGGTTGGAGTGGGACCCGCCTCTACGTCTCGCAAGGCACGCAGGGGAACGCCGCGGGCCCATCCGGGTGACACGTTCCTTCCACGACGACCGCTGGCGTGTTGCGCATGCAGACCAAGTTTACCTTCTTCGTCAATCTGTTTTTCTGTTACTCTGCAGACGTGGAAGTGAAGAAGCAGCTTTTAGCGTTCGGGTTGACCTTCAACAATCGTTGATGTGCTCCTCATATTTGATATTGATAGCTGTGGAACCAATTTCTCGAGTCTGGTGAAGTTTACATCTTATCTACGGCTTATGAGAGTTTATTCTCAAAGACACAGGCCGATCAGACAATCAAGGAGCACCGATTGTACTATTAAAGTGCGAGAATGACAACCCTCGATGTCTTTGTTGTGGCCACATCACCTATATCTACCGACAGTTGAGCGGTTTTCTTTTACAATACCTTGCTTTGTATTGCGGAAAATCTTCACGTTTTAATATATATATATATATATATATACACACGTGCTATTCTACATCCTAGGTGTAGAATACTATTCTACACCAAACTGTTATACTGGACTGAATTCAGTATTGTTCAGTACTCGCGTTTCAGTATTGTTCAGTATTTTCGAGGTGCTGGGTGTAGTACTGACTGATACTGAACGTGGTTCAATAGTACTCAATATTTTTTAAGGTCAGTTTTGGTTTGCGGTGTAGAATAATATTCAACACCTAGGGTGTAGAATAGCGCTGCCGTATATATATATACTGTTATATATTATCTATCCCTAATAATAACAAAAATACAAAATTTTCAACCATTTTTTAGTCCATCGCTCTCTAGCTACCAGATAATGGAGAGTTTTATTTGCCCCGACTTACATCTACTTCCAAGTGATTAAGCAGACAATATCTTAACTTCTAGCAATAACGCTAGTTTGAGCCACAATATTCTCCATGCGCATTGATCTTTACCAGAAGGCAGTACACTGCTGCTACTAACTAATTGTTTCTCCAATATGTCCGTTATGTCAAAATCTAGAGCTCATATCCTCAAGTTTGGATAGATCTACGAGCCACATCAAATCATTTTGTTGTCTTGATCGGTTCACTGCTTAGCAAGGGCACGGCAAAGCCGCGCTCCTCTCCACTTTGGCATCGCGGGGACGCGGGCTAGCCTAACACTTGCAGGTGCGCGGTGTTGCCGCGCGTTGTTTTTAGTTCATTTTATTTTTAATGAAAAAAAGAGAAGAATGAAAAGACAGTAGACTATTTTATTTCGCACACCAAACAATCTATGCCTAATGCTCCCTCCGGTCCATTTTATCTAGCGCAATTTAGAATGACACGGTCTCCTAGATTGTACTTTGACCATTTATTTGCTTTATATTATATTATTTATGCTTATAAACTTATAATTATTGTATAGTATAATTCCTCATAAATATAATCCTATTAAGTTTGTATTATAATAGTTAAAAATTATTAGTCAAAATTTTTAAAATTTGAATCTTGATATACGTGTGCCAGATAAAATGGACGGCAGTACATGAGAGAGTGATCCGTTACACGAAATTTTAATAGATGAAACCCCACCGCTAAAAACCGCAGCGACATTTGTTCTCACTCTCTTCCCTTGTCTGTCCTGAGCAGCTGAACAGCCGTTAAGCCACCGCGCGCACACAGCCTGCTGCCGAGGCCCGAGGTCCGTCGCCACCACGAACTGCAGCCACTACGGCGTCCTCGCCTCCGCGGCCAGCGATGCGGCTGAGCTCCATGGCCGCCCGCTGCCAGCCGCAGGGTCGAACTCCGCCGACACCGACCACTCAGCGAACGGCGATGGCGTGCCGCCGTACCCGTACCACGTGGGCGCCGGCGATCGCTGCGGCTGAGAGTAAGGTGACGGGGCTGTCGGGTACGTGGATCGGCGACGAGAAGGGTGTCGCGCGGCGTGCCGGCGTGCTCAATCGCGGGGGTCCCCGTGGTCTCGGTGCCACCATCAAGCCAGGCCGCCGCGTAGAGAGGCGATGACGCCGCCAGCGCACGGTCGTTCGACACCGGCGACGACGGGCGCGCCTTGTTCGACGGAATGCCGCATAAGGCCCCCATCGACTGCGCTGCACTGCTCGATCAGCTGATTGCTGAAGCCGCACGTCAACGTCAACGGGATGGATGGCGGCAAATGGTCAAGGCGGCGGCGTCGCGCACGACCTACCCGTCGTCTACTCTAGAAGCAACGCGCCATGGTGGTGCTCGCGGCTCGCCCTCGCCTGCGTCCCGGCCGTCGCACTTGTCTGTGCGGGGCGTTCGCTGGCCGGATCCTCGCCGCTCGCCTACTTCGGACGGGACTGACCACGCCACCACGGCATCCCGTCGCTCGCCACGTACGTGCCGCTGCAGTGCCACTTGCGGTTCTACGCAGTGCATCGTCCTGCCCGCCGGCAGGCTCCGGCGCCACTGCGCCCTGCCACTCGCTTGCTTCCCCTGTGTGCTGGGCGCTGGTGCACAAGGCCGGCCGACATTGGTAGCAGAGGTACGGCGCCGCTAATCAACTCCATTTCCTATGCGGCTGTGCCATCATCACCCTGATTACACTGCCCCTGTTTGTGAAGCTGTTTACTGCGTGCAAGGACGACACATGGAATGGAAATTGGAATGTCCTCTGCAGAGCGCACAAGGCCTTGAATGACAACATAAGGGAAATTTCTTTTGTTTTCACTTTCAATCGCCACTGAAAATTGTTGATTGATCTTCCTACTGAATTCCCCTTTTCCTTGTATATATTTCAAGAGTGTGTTGGACTATTGAACCGGGCCAGCAGTTCCATCACTTAAGGCAGAGACAGAGAGCTCATCAACTCTGTTGACACTACTCTGCTCCTGCATCCTCTTGACCCTTGACAGTAAGCATACCAGTTTGTTTCAGAAAACTGACAGAAGTTCCTAAACTGTGTTTCCTGAGCGTGTATTGACGTACTGTCAATTTTGCAGATTACTTGGGAGGCGTGTCAGCTGAATATGATGGTGCACACGTGCTAATTTGTGTCCAGATCATCTTTTCTGCATCTGTTTACATCAAGGGCAATTCTACATGGCAACATTATCATTCAGAACAGAGATGCAGTCCACAGGTTTGTTTGACCACTCACACACTGGCCCACTTCCGTTGTTAGGCCTCATGTTATTGGGCCTCATCTTGTTGTTGGGCCTCAAAACAGAGTACTTCGGCATGCTTCCGTTCGTCCGCTGGAGAATATAAACAGAGGAGCAGAGCCTTCCCTCTCCCTCCTCACCAACGGCAACCGGAGACGGACCGCACCGCATCGCAATAGCCCGCCAACAACCTGCCACCCTCGCCGGAAACTCCACCGATTCCCCTCATCTCCATCTCCGTCATCACCTCCTCGTCCTCATCTCCGCGCTCCACACCTCTTGTACGGGAAGTCGCTCTTCTTGATTGATCGGCGGGACGATGGCACACTCCAAGAAGAAGAAGTCCTCCAAGAAATCCCGGGGCACGGTCCTGCGCAACGAGGCGCTCGGGATACGAAGGACGCTACTGCCTGTGCCTGAGGCGATGCGGAGGCTGTACCGGGCTACGGTGGCGTGGCTTCGCCGCCTCGCCGCAGTGCTGCGCCGCGCCGGCGCAGCGGTGGCCAGCAACGCCGCCCTCCGCGGCCTCATCTCCGCCACCGCCGACTCTGCAACGCGCCTGACGCCGAGCCCAGCGACTCCGCCACCGTTGACGGGCGCCAACACCAGCGCGTCGACTCCGCCACCGCTGACGGGCGCCGAGAACCGCGCGTCCACTCCGCCACCGCTGACGGGCTCCGAGAACCGGGCGTCGACTCCGCCACCGCCGACTGGCGCTGAGAACCGCACGTGCACTCCGCCACCGCTGACGGGCGCCAACAACCTCGCGTCAACTCGGCCGCCGCCGACGAGCGCCAAGAACGACGCGTCTGGGTCCCAAGCCAGCAGCTCTGCGTCCGCGCCCGCCTTCAAATCCGGCGACTCTGCCGCAGTGACTTCGTCCCCGCCGACTGGCGCCAGGTCCGGCTCGCAAGCCAGCGGCTCCGCCCCCAGGCTCGCTTCCAAAGCTGGTGACTCTGCTCCGCGCCTGGAGACGAAGCCAGCTACTCTGCCCCCGCCGAGGGGTGCCAAGACCACGCCAAGCGCCGGCAACGAGGCCGACCGGTTCGCCCAGAACAGAGGTAATCTGATTGCGCTGTAATGTGATACCGGCCTGTAGAAACTCTGTCTTTTTGAACAGTACAAATATATCTGTTATCTGAATCCTGAATGAGAAGTAAGATGCTGTTTGGTTCACTCAATCGTAACCTCAGTCGATTAGGCCGGTAGTAGATGCCGTTTAGTTTTGTTTGTTTCAGTTCGACTGTATCCGGATTGGGCTGTAATCTGATACCGGCCTTTAGAAACCTGTAGAAACTGTCTTTTTGAACAGTAGAAAGATATCTGTCGGAATCCTGAATTAGATGTAAGATGTTGTTTGGTTCACTCATTCATAATGTCATTCGATTACACCAGTAGTGATGCCGTTTGATTGTATTTGTGTTCAGTTTGACTGTAATCCAATTGCACTGTAATCTGTTACCGGCCTGTAGAAACCTGTAGAAACTCTGTCTTTTTGAATCAACAGTAGAAAGATATCTGTTATCTGAATTCTGAATTAGATGTAAGATGTTGTTTGGTTCACTCATTGTAATGTGATTTGATTACACCGGTAGTAGATGCCGTTTGATTGTATTTGTGTTCTGTTTGACTGTAATCTGATTGCACCGTAATATGATACCAGCCTGTAGAAACCCGTAGAAACTGTCTTTTTGAATGAACAGTAGAAAGATATCGGTTATCTGAATTCTCAATTAGATGTAAGATGCTGTTTGGTTCACTCATTGTAACGTCATTTGATTACACCGGTAGTAGATGCCGTTTGATTGTATTTGTGTTCAGTTTGACTGTAATCCGATTGCACCGTAATCTGATACCGGCCTGTAGAAACCTGTAGAAACTGTCTTTTTGAATCAACAGTTGAAAGATATCTGTTATCTGAATTCTGAATTAGATGTAACATGCTGTTTGGTTCACTCATTGTAACGTCATTTGATTACACCAGTAGTAGATGACGTTTGATTGTGTTTGTGTTCAGTTCGACTACAATCTGATTGCGCCCGTAATCTGATATTGTCTTTTTGAACAGTAAGATAAGATATCGGTTATCTGAATCCTGAATTTACTAGCTTGTTTGTCCTTTTGCTTTTATTATGAACATTTAATGTGATAATAACCATCTTTAGTGTAATTTCATTTTGTTTTGTTCTATGAAATTGTTGTAGGGCTTAACCAAAATGATTCTTTTTCTGATGGCTACCATCTCAATTCGTTGTTTGAGGAAGACGAGAGTTTTGCAGTAGAGGAAGACACCTTAATCTATGCCCGATTCTGTTCTGAGAGGGCAACCTCCCTCCTAAAGAAAAGAGAGATTTGCCATATCTGCTTCTTTCGATATGGCAAAGCTATTCCCTTTAAGAAAGAGAAGGTATTTTAAGCTCCCGATTGTACAAATTTCATATGTCTTTGATAATGTTGTTCTTATGCATGTCACTTTCAATAGCTGGAGGACCACTGTCAGAGTCGCCACAGCAAAAAATGTGAATTTGTGTGCAAGAAGCAAGGGGTGCCTTATTAGAACATCTTCGTTGAAAGAGGCCGGCGCCACTATTATTTCTGCCATGAAATGTATCGGGTAATTTCAGTTGCTTTCTCTGTTTTTTCATGTTCTTTCTTCTTAGACTGGTGACTAATGTTTTTTTCTTTTTAGACTGGTTGGATTGAATGCCTAAAGCTGCATGGAGAAATGTAAAACCAAAATCTCATCAAGTTGTGGGCTAAGATGAGCTGATGGGGGACAGCGTAAGTGAGCGAATGTAAGACCAGTTAAAGATTCCGAAGGTTGTGCACTGGATATGGACCATCACTTTTTTGGATGATCTGTGCAAGATTGCTATATGTACTATATATCACATGTCTGATAGTTCTAGTTCGTACATGGTCAGATATAATAGATGGAGCACAAACCTTTCTTTTCGGATACTGTAACGTGATCAGGTGGTACTACTACTGCTGTCATTTCGGAATGTCTTTTGTGACATGCATTTGCTGTAAGAGATATTTTTTAATGTGGTCACCGTTGCGGAAAAATATATGTGGTTTGGCTGAGCGTTGTATTGATAAACTTGCTCCAAACATGATTTCTGTCAGCCTATTTTGGTTTTGCTGATTTGCCTTGAAAATCAGTCCTGCATTCCACTTTTCAATATGGACGCAATATGAGCCTATTTTGGTTTTGCTGATTTGCCTTAAAAATCAGTCAAAACCCTGCATCCCACTTTTCAATATGGACACAATATGATGCCAGAGTAAACCTCATCATGTGAAACATGAGAGAATATTTCACACAGCACAGATTTTCTCTTTCTCAACATGTTGAGAACACTACACCTGGGAGTACATGATCACGTAACAAGTGACAACACAAATAACAAATGGGTCACCTAAATCTAAGATCCAACCACATGTTTACAAATAACAGCAGCCTCTCAAGTACGGAATGGCTACTCATGGCACCACAAAATCTGGCAATTGGCACATCATATGGAGGCACTAGGCAGCAAGAGATCCTATCTACCCTGTACCCCTTACTCTTCCCAGCTTTGCTCGAACCACATTGACAATGCCACTGCAAAAAAAAAGCCACTTATTAAAAGTATTACTCTTCCCAATTTTG
>CM039596.1:51146029-51182410 GCA_022457205.1 Saccharum spontaneum
CAAGAAAACTAAGAACTTGATTTAACATCCCTACCACATGGGGTTGTTTTGTCAAAAACATATACCAAATTGGATGAAAGGTATTCAAGTCCAATTGCCATCGTAGAAAAAAAAACATAATTTAGCACGAATCGTAGGATCAAGCCTCAGTTCTAATTAATTGTTAGGTAAAAAAGCACGAGTGTAGTTACTGAGATTATCACAAATATGAAAATATATCCCACAAATCCGTACCAAAAAGCAACCAACACAAGGGCAAAAAAGACATTTACTGTGCACCGCATCCCCCAGCCCACTGCTCACGCGACACGCGTGCCTACTGCCTACCTCGCTCCCTGCTCCTGGGGCGACACTGCGGCACCCCCATCACCCCAATCGATCGATCAGCCGCTGCCTCTCGCCGCCGCTGCTGCCCGCCTTCCCCGGTGCGGGCTTCCCCCGTCGTCTCGCCGGCGGCCGGTCTCAACCCTCCGCCGCTCGCTCCATCTCCGCGCCACCATCGAGCTCCAGCTCCCCTCCTACAGTCACTAGTGCAAAACCCCATCCACCCCAATTGATCGATCGGCCACTGCCTCACCGCAGCTGCTGCCCGCCTGCTCCGGCGCCCCCTCGTCGTCACGCCGGCGGCCGGACTCAACCCCTCCACCTCTCGCTCCATCTCCGCGCCACATCGAGCTCAGGTACCGCTTCCGGCTTCCATGCCCTTTTTCCAGTCGCGTCGCGTACGGCGTACCCTTCCTCCTCCAATTCTTGGACCGATCGCGGCTACTCTGGGTCTGTGCGGGGGCTGTGGGTGGAATCAGCTCCAAAGGCGCAGCCTTTGGGTGCTGGGGCTCAGAAAATGCTAGGCGCCGCTTTGTGATTCCGAGGCACCTTACAGCAGTCAGCACTGGCTGAACTCTTTTCTGTAAGTTAGCGAAAATTGCGGGAAATTGGGGGAGGGATGTTTGCTGGGTTGCCTCAGTAGTTTGCCCCTCTCGGTTTATCCTGTGGATGTGCTTGAAAAGCTTGCGATCGATGCCCTGAACTGAATTGCCACAAGATCCTCGCTAATTTCTGCGGCTACTAGCAGTGCCCTCCAATAGTGATAACATCTCTGGGGTTCTTAGCTTTAACCTGAGTTGTTATAGGTGCCGCGGCTGTGGATCCGTGGAAAGATCCATTTGCTTGTATACAGAGGATATATTTTCCATTCTTCAACAGTCCATTTTGGCCTCTATGGTTGCTCTATTTGACCAAAATTCCTTTTGGGGGCTTATGGAATTGGAAGCACGGTGCATGTAAAAATTTGTTTTCGAAATAATTGCTTAAAACTTTAAAAGATTATACATTGTAAGTATGCCTTTCAGAGAACACCAGAAAAGAAATTCTATTGTGTGAGCTAGCCTATTATGTTCAGGGATTCCGGGACTGCCTGGTACATGGGTGAATGAAAAGCATCTCATGTAGGATTTTTATACCATAATCGGATTTGGATTAACTCCTTGCATTAAAAGATGTAATTGTGTACTGTGGGCGCTTATATATTTGGTCACCATGTTGTTACATCTGGCTTGTTCCAGTCGTGTCCACCTGTCAAATTTACAAGGTCTCTGGACCTGAATCACTTAGCATGTCGTGTGGCTTATGTCTATTATTATATCTTGTTAAGTATACTAATACTAAATTTATAATAGCAAAGTTCAATGTAGTAAGTGGAAATAAAGTTTATTTGTTGATCCTAAATAGTATAAATGCAGTCTGAGTTTTTCTGGTGCTACTGAGCGCTAACATACTGGTTTCTTTGTATACAATATACATGCAGGACTTGATGCGCTAAAAGTTCTATTGGTGTTGCATAGATTGATCCAACAGTGTGCATTACTACTGCTTCGAGACAGTCTGTTCCTGAAAGAATGGTAGCCAGTGGGTACTAATGCCAGGCTGGTAGCAGTATATATGATAAAGGCTATTGGGACAATTTGCTAGATCTGTGATGGAGTGCAACAAAGAAGACGCCTTACATGCCAAAGAAATTGCTTTAAGGAAGCTGAAAACTAAAGACTTCTTGGGTGCCAAAAGGATTGCACTTAAAGCTCAAAGGCTCTATCCAAAGCTTGAGAACTTATCTCAGCTGCTGACTATCTGCGAAGTGCATTGTGCAGCAGAGGTGAAGGTCAATGGATACATGGACTGGTATGGTATCCTCCAAGTGGAAGCTACAGCTGATGAAAAAATCATAAGAAAGGGATATGAGAAACTTGCCCTTTTGCTTCACCCTGGCAAAAATATTCTTCCTAGTGCTCAAGCTGCATTCAATTTGATTTCAGAAGCTCATACAATATTGTGTGATCATGTGAAGCGATCACGATATGACATCAAAAGACAGTGTGGTCCCCGAGAAATATCAAAGGAAACTATATGGCTATCAGATGAGACCTGTGCAAACAAAAGTGATGCGGTTAAACACATACCACGATCTGATTGTGTAAAGGTGTTTTGGACCATATGCCCACACTGCCGGAAGCGATTTGTGTACCATCATAGGAACCTTGTGATCCGCTGTGAAGACTGCAGTAAAAACTTTTTTGCATTCAACCTACATGAAGAGGCTGTTCCCTCAAGGTTCCTTGCTGCTCCAAATAATTCTCATGTTCCATCTGAAATATTTTCAAGTCAGAAACATGGTGTCCACAATCCACAGGTCCGGTACAGTAAGCTTTATGCTACAGGGGAGATTGAGCCAGTGATGCATGCTAGACAAAGGGGTGAACATGTGGAGTGGGATTGCAGGTCTGATGGTGATCTGGAAGGTAGCTGCTCAGAGATAAGATGTGGAGTGGTCGAATGTTTAGCAACAAACCTAATTCACTCTCCTGCACCTTCTGTAATTGAGCGTACAACAACAAGGATGATGCCAGATCCTCCAGATCCGCACTTTGTTGCCACCCAGAACTTGAGTAGAGAAGATGCATCTACAGTGCTAAATGACGCAGGGTCTGACAGTCTTGAGAGATCGGGTAAAAGAAAGCAAGATGGTAGTGCCAACAACAGCAACAGCAGGGACTCCTATAACAAGAGGGTAAAGAAGTATAATTCATTCTCCAATGCTGATTCCGGTGGTGATAAAATGTCTAGTGACAATGTTGCTGGCACTGACAGTCAATCAGCTGAACATCTCCTCAGCATAGTGGACAGCCAAGGGGGTGAAAATGCAACACATGAAGGCAATGCTAATTACAGTGATGATAAAATGTTTAATGATAATATTGCTGGTATTGACAGTCAATCAGCTGAACATTGCCCTAGCAAAGTGGACAGCCAAGGGGATAGAAATGCAACACATGAACGCAACATTAATCACAGTGATGATAAAATGTTTAATGGTAGTGTTGCTAGTGCTGACAATCTATCAACTGAACATCTCCACAACAAAGTGGGCAGCCAAGGGGATGGAAATGCTATGCTTGTATGCAATGTTAATTCTGGTGATGATGAAATATGTAATGGTAATGTAGCTAGTTCCAACAATGAATCAGCTGAATATCTTCCTAGGGAAATGGACAGTCAAGGGGATGGAAACACAATATATGATGGCACTGCTAATTGCGGAGACATTAAAATGTTTAATGATAGTCTTGCTAGTGCTGTCAATCAATCAATTGAGTATCTTTCCAGCAAGGTGGATATCCAAGGGGATGAAAATGCAGCATATGAAGGGAATGCTAATTGTGGCAGAGGTAAAATGTCCAATGATATTGTTGTTGGTTCTAACAATCAGTCATCTGAACATCACAATAGAGAAGTGGACAGCCAAAGGGATGGAAATGTGACACAGAAATGCAATGCTAATTCTGATACTGTTAGTGATCAGGGCAATATCAATTCAGAAGCTACTGATACTGTTGGTGAGAAGAGTTGCTATTCCAGGTGCCTCTCCATGCCTGTCCCAAATATCTTTGATTTTGAGAAGTTCAGGGATGTCACTTGGTTTGAAGTTGGTCAGATCTGGGCCGTTTATGATAACCTTGATGGCATGCCAAGATTCTATGCTCGAATATTACAGCTTGATGAATCAGACTTCAAAGTACATTTGACTTGGCTGGAGCATAATGCAGCGAATAAAAAAGAGGAGAAATGGACAGATGAAGAACTACCTGTTGCTTGTGGAAAATTTTGCTTAAGGAAAACAAGAGATATATCACCAGACAAGTCCATGTTTTCCCATATTGTTCCATGGACGGAAGGTAAAGAAAGAAACTCGTATGTAATATACCCTATTAAGGGCGAGGTATGGGCTCTTTACAAGGGTTGGAGCATGGAATGGAGCTTAGACGCAGATAACCATAGATCCTATGAATATGAAGTCGTGGAAGTCTTGTCAAACATATCAGCAGATGGTGGTGCCACTGTTATCCCACTGGTCAGGATTAAGGGCTTTGTCAGTTTGTTCGCGACAGCTAGGGACAAATTGTCATTCACAATACCATCAAGTGAGTTACTCAAGTTTTCTCACAGGATCCCTTTTTATAGGACAATTGGAAACGAAAAAGTTGGCGTCCCAGGAGGATTTCTGGAACTTGACACTGCAGCTCTCCCCACTGACCTGAATGCAGCATTTCCTTCTGTTACTCTAGAATCTTACATGTCTCTTGGCAGTATGTCAGCTGATTTGAGAACTGACAGCACGAGTGGTAGAATGGTTCCTGGAACTGAACATATTGCTCTGGAGAAAAATCACCCTGAAGCACATTTGCCTATGGGAAATCATAACGATATCTCTTTTGAACAAGATACATCATTGCAGAAAGATTCCCATGGTGCCACTGAATTTGGTGATGGTTCCTCTCAGCACAACTCTATTTCCCCCATAATGTTCACATGTCCTGAATCTGCTTTCCACGATTTTGAAGAACTCCGCTCGTGTGCAAAGTTTGAATGTGGGCAGATATGGGCTTTATACAGTGACGTTGACAAGTTCCCCAAATTCTATGGCTGTGTAAGCGAAGTCGAGATGGATCCGTTCAGAGTGTACTTGACCTGGCTTGAGGCATGCCCTAAAGAAAAGCAGGAGGAACAGTGGCTGGAGCAGGGGGCAGCTACCAGCTGTGGTACATTTCAGGTTCGTAACTCCGACTTGAGGACCATGTATGACACAACTGACGTTTTCTCCCATGTCGTAAATGTCAGAAAAACTAGCAAAAAGTGGCAGTTTGAAATCCGTCCGAAACTAGGTGAAGTTTGGGCCATCTACCTGAACTGGTCGCCTGATTGCTCTCCTTCCAGTAGCGATCATGCTGAGTATGCTATAGGCGAGATAAAGAGGTGCACTAAATCCAGCACGATGTTTGAGTTTCTGACCAAAGTCGATGGCTATGTGGCTGTGTTCAAGCATGATGATCAGAAGAGAGCACTGAAGATACCAGTGACAGAGAACCTGAGGTTTTCTCATCAGATACCCTCGTTCCGTCTCACGGAAGAGAACGGTGGCGAGCTCCGTGGCTTCTACGAGCTGGACCCAGCTGCTGTTCCTGAGGTCTTTCTAGCTATCTGAATGATGTTCCTAGAGTTTGCTCTTGTTGACGCGGCAAGCTCCGTGGCATCTACGTTCTACGAGCTGGACCCGGCTGCTGTTCCTGACGTCTTTCTATCTGAATGAATAATGTTCCTAGAGTTTGCTCGTGTTGACGTGTCAGTTGTCTGAAGATTGTAATAAGAGATTAGAGTTGTCGGTCTGCTAGCTGTTCTGTTGAACCTCTGAACTTGTAGGGGTGCCACCAGGCGTGGCCGATTTGTACTCCCTCCATACCAATTTATAAGACGTTCCGACCAGTTTAGCAAAGATTAAGGTAGAGTACAAATTGTCACTTCTACCCCTCTGCTACCAAATTAATTACACGCAACAGAGAGCACCGAGACTTTCTTCTTTTCGTGGGTGCCAGCTATCACAACAGAGAGCACCGAAAATTTCAAATTTCTGCTGCGAACACGAACCATCCCGCCTCTCGCCGCCGGCACCAGGAAGCCCACCGCGCGGGGGCGCGCTCCACTGCTTGACGCCCGGCCACCCGCCCATGATTTCCTCCATGAGCTCAGCTCCCCTGCTACCGCTGGTCATCCGCCTTCACTGGATTTGTTCTGGAAGCAAAGGTCCCCAAGTCTGATCAACAGCCAACAGGTCCTCCAAGCGTGCTAGCCAGCCAGGTGAGCATCCGTCCTTGCATGCCCATGTCTGGCCAGTCAGCTGCCCTCCTCCCTCTAGCTTTCTTCACGAAGCCAACTCATTGGATGCTCATCTGCATAAACAGGTGTGAAATTGGGTGATTGGATCAGCAATTCACCTCCATGGCAACGGGTATTCATCTTGACCTCAACTGTACACCTCCAGAAGACTTAGATGGAGGGATCGTACCTGAAGGTGAGGCCGTAGCCCACCAGGATGTCCATGCTCTAGCTCAAGATGAAGGAGATGACTCTAATGCTACAGGTATAGGTTCTGCTTTTGCATTTGCCTCTTCCTCGCTCCTCTTTTGATAGACTTGATGAGGTAAAAATCTGCTATACAAGGTGTCACTGGAGATGTTGATCCATGAGATCCACCCCCACAAACCATTTTTGTCAATAATGTGATAAAAGATCAAGAGCAGAGCTGCACTAGAAGTGTCATTGGAAACTAATGTGATGTTGATCCATGAGATCCACCCCCACAAACCATTTCTGTCAATAATGTGATAAAAGATCAAGAGCAGGGCTGCATATTTCTAACAGCTTATACAACTCAAATGCATTGCGTCCAGTTACTTGATAAGCTGATACTCCATATATTCAGAGATGCTCCAATTACTAGTTCATTGATTAGCTAATCAAATTGCACAATTCACAGTACATCAGTTAACAACATGCATTTCCAATTACTAGTTGTATGCTTGCAAATTAAAGAAGTCCTTGGCACTATGTTAGCCCCCAATGGGCAAAGACCGGCGGAGCAGAATGGCAATATAACAGAGGACATAGGCTTTCCTGACACAAAAGAATGACAGCAAAAGCAGAATACCGCCAACAAGAACCAAGACTAGTAAGACGCGATAACTGGCATGCACGAAGAGTCTTGTAGAATAATCTTGTCTAAGGACTATGAGAGCATATGCAGACTTTTGTAACAACAGAAACATGCACTAGAATTTTTTAATGATGGTATAAGCAGCTTCAAACACACATCGTTCACTCACCACATAGCCATTTGGAGTCCACCGTATTACGTCCCACATAATTGTTATGTTCCCATTCGGATCAAGTGGATCATATGCATCTGCAGATTACCAAGGAAAGTTCCATGAAACATGGTACTACTAGCTCCAGATTGGAGATGTTACGGTAGCACATGTGTACATGAAATCATGATAGAACCATAATGATAACAAAAACACAACAAATTACAGCCAGAAGAGCTTTCAGCGTGGGAACCAATGACCAAGAGGGTTGCAACTAGCCACAAACAACAGGAGGTCTTGGTCAGGGTTATAGTTCAGATTGCATTAAAAAAAGGTTTATATTTCTACTTCAGACAAAACAGAACTACAGGTGTTGGAAATTGATAGTTTGAAACATAGGAGTAACATATTTGTAGCAAATTAAATTGAAAGAAATTTATGAAGTCCATTTTCTTGTGCTTTTATGAAAAAACAGCTCTGCCAATCCTTGTGATTTTATACAACATCATGCTGTCTATTCAAAATTTTGTAGATGAAAATTGCAGTAACTGGCTTGTCTATAAGTGAATTCTGAACAGCATGTTGGCATGTTGCTTGATTCAATCTTTTAGTTGTTCAGACCTTGAATAAAAATGATGTTAATGTGAATCAACCTAATTCCCTTCTTTTATTGTTGCACTTGCAGGTGTTCAACCACGGATGAGGATAAGGAAATGGTTAACTGATGCACAAAGATATGCAGTGTACGCAGCTTTACATGCAAAAAGCAAAAATGGAAAACTACCAAAGAATGCTACGAAGGAGGTTGCTGCTTTCTTCCAGACACGTATTCGAGCTGTTCAAAGGATCTGGAAATGTGCAAGGGAGCAGATTGCCCATCTAGCAGAATTTAATTGAGTATCTTAGTGTGTTGCTATAGGAGATTTTGTAGAGATTATGATAGCACATTTCCATAGATTTTGTACAGATTATGACAGCATATTTCCATGTGTGTAAAGAGAGGAACAAAATATTGATTCAGAACCTATGTATGAGTGACAATACTTATCTATATTTTCCATTATTTTTCAGTCATCAATATGTTTCAGTGAGATTTAATACAAATATGCATCTATAGTTTCTCAAACAATCTGCTAACATACCTCTAATTATTCAGTCTTTTCTGTTTTGAATCAAAAAATTCAGATGCATAATTCTAGCAGTATAAAAGATTGATCATGATATATATCTAACATGTTCAATTGGAAACAGTAAGGAACTGGGAAAGAATTCGTATGTACCTTTGTTGAGCTGTTAGGATTCATCGACCTTCTGGACTTAAGCATAAAGCCAAGATCACCATCTTCTTGCTGCTCATCATCGAGAAATAATACTCAAGGCTGTAACATTGCAATAGTCTGAATATTGACAAATCACAAGCTAGACTTGAGAATGGTACTGTAAATGTGTGCAGAACTTATACCAGGAGTGTAAGCTCATGAAAAGAAAGATGGGGCTATAAGATCCCTTGGGGGCTTCGCTCATACCGGCCTGAAACAAACAGGGTAAAGTTAAGCACTGACCATAGATATGGAGGATATATATGATTTTTTTAAGCTACTAGCAGCTTCAAAAATGGGTAGTGCAGCAATACTGTACTCATTATTTTAGATAACATCAGTCAAGTTAAGATCTGTGACTTGACTTACTCATGAGATAATTTTTTAAAAAAATCTTCAACAATAATCAGCACTCTGCTGACATAGTTTAGCCCAAGTATTCCTAGGAGTAGGAAATCATCAACTAACCTACTCTATGCTAGAATCTGCACTGTTGGTAGTGGCTTCATGGTGCTGGAACTCAGCCGCAGGTTCCGCACTAGAGAGCCAAACATGACTACTCAGGCGGTAGACTGGTAGTGCGAGTGCAAAGCTACCAACTGACGTGCTCATGAAAGAACATGAATTGCAGTCAACACAATGTGAACGAACATGCAACAGTAAGCAGCTGTAGTGTGACCAAAGATACTGACTGAAAGATGACACTGACTGACAGAAACTCATCAAACAAACAACATGAAGGAAGAATCACAATCACACACCACAACACACTTGACATGGGCGGAAGCAGCGAAGAAACGGTTGAATACTTCAGTTTTGGGCTCACATATTATGACAGAAAAATATTTCTATTCCTGAGAGTAATCATCAATCACAAGTTTCTGAGAGTAACCTTTTTGTGCTGTTGTGGATATCCCATGCTTATTTTCCCAACAGATCTGCAAAAATCATCGATTTTCAATATGCGTGAAGGGAAACAATCACTCTGAGAAAGCAAGTACTCTTGCTTACCAATAAAATTATGGATCATCAATAGTCACAACTTGTGGTTGCAGGTTCAACCGTAGCTATCCAAGTCAAGGGAACACAGTGAAAAAAAATCAGAACAAATTGCCATGGATGGGTAAAGAAATCAGAAGGCAAATCAGAAACTTGCTGAGTCCTAACCAAAGCAATTAGAGAACAAGTCAGGAGGTATTCAGAGTCCCAATCAAACAAATCGGAATAAAAGAGAGATTTCCTCACCTCTTCACCCTCTTCTTCTTGGATCCAGGGGCTTCGTGAGGTATTGCGGCAGCTTGAAAGGGCTGCCGCGTTTGGGGGCCGAGCAGGTAGTTCTTGGCACCGCAACAGTTCAACGAGGGCGCCGTCGCTGGGAATGCCGAGGCCGAGGCTGTGCGAACCTCGGCTCCTGGGCGAGCACAATGAAGGGATTGCCGAGTCCTAATAGAGAATAGGTCAGGAAGTATTCAGAATCCCAATCAAACAAATCAGAATAAAAGAGAGATTTTTCCTTACCTCTTCATCCTCTTCTTCTTGGATCCAGGGGCTTCGTGAGGTGTTGCGGCAGCTTGAATGTGCTGCCACGTCTGGGGACCAAGCAGGCAGTTCTTGGCACCAACGGCGGATTCGATGAGGGCGTCGTCGTCGGGAACGCCGAGGCCGAGGCGGTGCGAGTCCCGGCTCCTGGGCGAACACGACGAAGGGCTTGAGGTCGAGCAGCGACGCTGGGCTGTGCGCCGCCGCCGATGAGTCTGGGATCCGGCCCCTCCTTCACTAGCAGCGGCGCCAAGCGTGCCGCGTTCTAAGCCAGGTCGGGATTCACATTGTAGACCTCGACGCCACCGCCGCCCTCCACTAATGGCGCCTCCTCGGCCAGATCCAGCTCGTTGTCCTACTGCTCCTCCTCCTCGGCCGGTGCGAGTCTCGTTGGGGGGAAACAGCAGGAAACAGCGCACTCGGTGGAGTGCAGCTGGGAAGGCGCAGCGACGCGCTCGAGCATGGAGCGCCGGCGATTTGGGGAAGCAGCGGAGGATGACTCAGTAGAGAGAGGGGCGGAGGGAGCGTGGATAGGAACGGAGGGTACGAGGGCATTTTAGGAAAAGATGAAAGCGGGATGAACGTCGGACGCGAGAACGTCTTATAATTTGGTAATTCCCACCGGACCCAGAACGTGTTATAAATTGGTACGGAGGGAGTATGTCCGAACCATATGCTAAACTTGTGTTCTGCAATCGTACTGTGTGGTATGGTAGCTATTGTTGCAGTCTGTTGCTGTTTGACTACGTTGTTAACTTGTGTTTGCCCCTCTCTTGCACATTGTGTTCCTGAGTAAATTGATCTGAAGTTCGGTCAGGGTCATGCCCGTCTTTGCATTGCGTTGCTGAGTCATGAGAGTAGTTACCAGCGGCCTCAGACGCCATGCCTCCTCTAGTCCTCTGCAGCATAGGTGAGGTTTAGCCGTCTTAGTTGCTTCACTCTATGGCCGTATAATACATTTTAATGTATTTGATTCTCTAGTGTTCCGGTCATGCTAGTGTCTTGCTAGCAAAATTGCTGCTAGCTTTTTGGATGGAACAGGAAGTGAAAGACGAGGAGGGTCCTGTGGGCGATGAGGACGATCCAGAGCGTGATTCTTCAGAGTTCAGTGAGGAAATGGGCGAGGACAATCCGGAGTGTGGCCCTTTAGAGTACACTACGGAAACTAGGAAAATCACGTTATACAAACTTACATGGACAGAAAAGAGACTGCGGAGATGGATGGCCGCCTTGTGTTGTTTCTTGGGTATGGCCAGTCACATTGTGTAATTAAGTGCTCTAGGACTTCACTATTTTCAATCTAATTTTGCTTAATGACTTTCTACGCTAAAAAAATATAAGGTTCAACGAGTTCATAAAATTACACAACAAATGAGGTGTTACTTGAGTTTTGACACCGGTCACGGTACAACTGGAATTAGTGTGGCCAGTGGCCTATATTAACTAGCAACGGCCCATGTCGAGGCTGGGATGGATGGAGCTACTTATGTGTAGTACCTGTTTGAGTTTTAACAACGGTAAGGTCACGGTATGACTGGGGCTGTTTAGTTTCTAAAATTTTTCAAGATTCTCCGTCACATTGAATCTTTGGACGCATGCATCACTACGGGAGAACTGAAATTTTCCGAGTGTCTGTGGCTTCCCCGAGTGCCAAAAAAATGTGCACTCGGGGAACTAGCTCTTCCCCGAGTGTTGCACTTGGGGAAGAAATGCACCCCAAATTTATAGGCACTCGGGAAAGAACGGCACTCAGGGTAGCTCCTCTTCCCCGAGTGTTGCACTCGGGGAAGAAAATTGTACATGACGGCTAGCCTTCACACGCCGTTACATTTTTTCTCTTTTTTTAAGCTTCTCCGAGTGTCAGAATTTGGCACTCGGGGAAGAGGCCTCTTCCCCGAGTGTCTGCTCCTGGCACTCGGGGAAGAATTTTTATTTATTTTTTGTTTTTTTGCCCTAGTTTTTTTGTGATGCCTTCCCACATCATTTCAAACTCCTTGTTCAAATTTGGGATAATTTTGACTTTGTTTGGTATATTTCGTTAGTTCTTTTCGTTTCTTTGAATTTTTTTTGCACTTCCGATTTGAACTGCAGTTGTATGAAATAATGGAATATGGTGATTCAAAAAATCATATTCATGTTATTTGGTGTATGTCGAGTCCGTTTTCAGGAAGCCACATGAAATGTCAACCATCTTGTCATCGTACCATCGCGAACAACTTGCGGAAAAAGTGTATTTAAATTATATAAAATCCAAACGAAGTCCAAAAATCACAAAACTTGACTGGGCGTCGTGTTATAGCATGTACAGGCTATGATAAAAAATTGAGAAGGTTTCGAGCAATTAAACCCTAAACCCTAAACCCTAAAACCCATACATCTCCAGACATCTCCACATGTGATTACATGAGATCACATGAGGAGGTCTAGGTTTTAGGCATCCAACGTCGCTACTAGCTCGAAACCTTCTCAATTTTTTTTACCATAGCCTCTACGTGCGACAAAACGACGCTTAGTCAAGTTTCGTGATTTTCGGACTTCGTTCGGATTTTATATAATTTAAATAATTTTTCCTGCAAGTTGTTCGCCATGGTACGGCAACAAGAGGCTCGACATTTCATGTGAGTTCCTAGAGACAACCTAAACATACACCAAATATCATTTTTTGAATCACTAAATTCCAATATTTTATGCACCTGCAGTTCAAATTGGAAGTGTGCAAGAAAATTCAAAGAAACGAAAAAAACTAACGAAATATACCAAAAAAAGTCAAAACTGTACCAAATTTGAACAAGGAGTTTGAAATAATGTGGAAAGGCATCACAAAAAAAATAAGAGAAAAAAACAAAAAAAAGAAAAAAATCTTCCCCGAGTGCCAAAATGTGCATATTTTTTCTTTTTTCCATGTATTTAAGAACTAGTATTAACACTTAAAAAAAGAGTCAACTTGGGGATTGAATGCAACGATCTCATGAATCCAAAGGAAAAGCCATACAACTATAGTACAACTACATTTGTGTTAGATTTAGTAGTTTTTTTTATCTATCAAACTTTAACAGCTAAAGGCCCTTCTACACTGGGATTGTGCCTTGGCTCCGGGCATATGGCCGCGAGTTCACCAAATTCTAATAGGATGTCATTAATGTGCAGGTTCCGGAGAACTACGAATATTATGTACTTTGAACTACGAATATTGTGAACTAAGAATATTGTGTACTTTGAACAAGTGGTTTGTTTTAATATTGTCGATTTTGGACAAATTCGGTCGTAAGGGATACATAAATGTGGTTTGTGATATATTGATGTTGATTTTTTGATTGGGATATATATATATATATATATATATATATATATATATATATATATATATATATATATATATATATATATATATAGGACTGCGCTAAATAGCATCTAGGGTACTAAATAATATTCAGTACCCGACCTCATTCCCTCGCCCACGCCAGGAACGACTCGCTCAGCCCGGCCGCCCACGTACAGTCGTTTCCCAACTGATCATTTTCTTTTTTTTTCTTTCATACTTTTCTTTAGCAGAAGCGGCTGATCATTTTCTATTTTTTTCTTTCATACCTTTTTGTCCAGAAGCGGTCGATTATTTTTTTTGTTCTTTCGGATTTTTTTTGACCCAAAGCAGTTGTATTGCTAGACCGGTATTTTAGTCACATTGCACGTGTGGTTTTGCACCTCCTTGTTCAACTTTTTATGGTTTCAATAATTGAGAACCTTTTTATGGTTACAATATTAATTTTCCATCCTTGCTTTGATGGTAACTCACAAATAATCATACGAAGCTTATTTCAAAACATAATATTTTTACACCAGAAAAAAAGGTAAACGAATCGTGAAAGTTGACTGCAATACTTGCAATTTGAAAACACATAGTTTTGTGGCTCCAACCGAGTTATTCCACAAATCACATATAATTTATTGCAGCTAAATAACCTTCATTGGGATCATAACTATTGGAGTTCTAACAGCTCATAGGCCAAACTATATTAATTTTTTTAATTAGAAATAATACAATCTGTGAGAAAAAAAAACAAAAACTACTACATCCCTCTTCCTTCTCTAGCCCCTCTCTCAAGGCTGCCAACTGCTTCACCTGTCAAAAAGAAGCAAAACAACAGAAAAAAAATAAAAAAGAACTTTCATCGTTAATAACAGAGTAAGACATAAGAGAGTATATTTTCTGATTTGTAACGTGGCCTCACAAAATGAAAGTATCATCGACCATAGTAAAAAAAATATTATGATCAAAGCAATTCGGTCATAAACAGTGCTATAGGTTCGGTCATTAAAAATAATGTACCATAGAAATCTCAACTATACGTGACAAGGGCATGTTGAAATGAAGATAGCATGTATCCTGAACATCTAACACCAACTTTGATGTCGATAATGTTTCAACTGGCTGTAGTGAAGCATAAATCTTTCGAAGTTGTTCATATTCACAGCATGGTTATTGCGACAAGTGCAAAGATATTATTAATTAAAGAACTGTATAATTTGACCAGGGCATACCTAGCTCGCCTTGGGGAACAGTGGTGCCTTGATGCCTAGGCACACACCCAGATCTCGCCTGGACGCCTAGTCACCTTTGAAACCAAGATTATGAGTAGTAGGATACCATAAATAGCACATGTAATGAAGGATATCAGCATTCTAATGGTTTAGAGGCAGGCCATGGGGACACGTACGTTTGTGGTAATCAACTAAAAGCATCCATCCACATAAGGGTTCTTTCCTGCAAAAAAGAAAAACATAAACTTGGCTTCAAAGGGAAATCACTAAAGCATGACCCATCTAGTTCAAAAAGCAAAAAGGAATTAGAGGGACCAAGTGGATCTCGCCACACTTGGGGTCATGCACCTCAACTCCTGGAATTAGAAAGTAGGAAAATTTGCATCGAATGGAGCCTGACAGAAAATAATACCATGTGTGGACGCAAAATCATGAATTCAATGTAAAATCCTAGCTATCTTCAAAATATTGGTATGTTTCAATGTGACTGAATAAAAAAATAGTTTCTCACTATGTAAATGATGACAGCTAGCACCCATGTGCCATGTGTGCACAAAAAACTTTAAAACTTTGGAGTCTATCATATAGTTTCCTTGTCCCAAATACTGCCATTATAATTTAAAAAACAATTTAACCCTGCAAACACTTCAGATTGATGTTGCCAATATGAAGGAAGCTGAATTGGCATTGTTGCATGTAACTATTTGCCACCACATGCAAGGCATGATAGTATGCAGGCTTTGCTTCAAATCAGGAAGAGGGTAATACTTTACTGACATGTTCATTCTGAAATGTGGAATAGCATCAGGTTTGAAGCAATAAAAAATATCAGTCGTTTTAGTAAAATAATGACTGCTAGCATTGTTTGTAGCTATTTATCTAAACATGACTCTTGCTGGTCATAAAGACCACAAGCAAATTAATTTCAGGCATGCACAAAACCTAGAAATGGTTGCAGGATCAAATGCACTAGTACATGATGTGCAACTCTATTTTATTCGAAGCTTAGAAGCACTTTCACAATGCAAGATCTAATACAGAAATGATGTTTGATTACTGATTACATTCACAAATAGATGAATTATTACATGACAATAATGAGAGACATAAATGTTAACTATACATTTAGATGTGATGTAAAACAGGGGAGAAATATTCAGAACTGCTAGTATTAAACCACACTAGTTGACTTCCAATCTCATTAATTTACTCTTGTGTTCTTATTCACAATAAAAAAATAATAAATCTCTAATTATGCTCCTCAGCCAGCATACAACCAACATATGAGGAGATCTCAGCAACATCTCCCACAGAATGAATCAGACTACCATCCTCCCACAATCAAGAAATCGATGCACCTCAATAATTAATTGTAATAATCTTATATCATATCATCCTGGTACCATCTACAACTATGGAATCGCTAATAGAAATTTTAAGCAACATTTTTCAAGAATATAAATTTTAAAAGCTAGTTGAAGGAATGAAGGATTTAATTCTATTCATATGAGATAATACTGAAATGCATGTGCTAAGCTTCTGGAAAGAAAAGATTCACTTATAGCTTGAAATCAAGCTTTTGTCTACTCTGTTAGTTTTGCCATATTTTCTAGTAATCTCATATGAATTCAAAATTAGAGAAAAAATTATCAAACCTAAAGACAATCGTCACAGCGATAGGAACATGGAAGTGCACTGCACCAAGGGGACACGATTCCTGAACTTTGCTGCTTCCACGCCCTTTATCTGATGGCCATGAGGATGTATGAATCTGTGTCAAAAATCAAATTGATGCATGGTTCAGATAAGGCAAAGAAGACCAGCGGCTAGGAGACAAGGATGCAAAGAAGGCCTGCAGCACTAGGAGGACGGGACAAATTAATGGGCGTTCCTAGCGCTAATGTTTCCCCCATGCAACACATTTGCACAAAAAACGACAATTACATTGTTGCATGATCCTCTTAAGTTCTGATAGAAATGTGAAAAATAAAAAAAAACCTAGGCTTGCCTCCACGAAAAAAGGAGTCAACACACTTGATGATCTAGATGAATTTGGGCGGGGATCATCTAACAAATCTCCTAGATTTTGGCAAAAACCAAAACAAACCATGGGGTTGATAGCTCTCATTTTCCTTTGTCTTGCCCAGGACAAATAACAAAAAATTGAGATACATTACAAACATGTTTGGGTTAAAAAAGAAGAAATGCTCAATATTCTGAGAAGGGCTGTAGCAATGACGAACAAATGCAGGGGGCAGGGGTAGTCCCAAACAAGACATTTAAAATAAAAAGCTAAGAATTGTCGAAAGGGATAGAGCAATGATATGCTAATGTAGGGGTAGTCCAAAACAAGAAATAGTTAATATACTGTAAAGATTTGACAGAAAAGAACTGAGTAGAGTTGTGGTGCATTAAGGGGGAAAACTATTGATCAATACCGAGAAAATCCAAAGCATGTGGGGGTCCCAACTTTTCATCAAGTGATGAACATATGAGAGCTTACCTTTGATGCCTACAGCTGGAGCTCCTCACCAAGGAGAGCCATGAAAGGAGAAAAAAATAGAGAATAGGACATAACTCAAATGATAATACAAAACTAGACTATGGTTTCTAGATAAAGTCCTGCCTTGCAACCATCTATCCAACCAGAACTTGATCGATTCCCCATTGCCAACTATGGTTTCTACTGCAACATTGAAGAGGGCCCTAACCTTTTGTCGCTCTTGGAATTGGCAAACTTGTCCAAGAATATAAAAGATGAACATTCATAAGGCAAAAGAATAATATGATTATCCAATGTGGCATCCCAAACAGATCAGAGGACCATATTGATATGGTTATCGGCAAGTTATTTTGAAACAGATCAGAGGGCTATACTGATATGGCTAATTATGTAGCAAAGCATAAGTAGTGACACGAACAAAAGATACACAAGATGAAAATTCAAACAAAATAAGTCACACCAACAAATCAGGAACATTATAAAAATGACTATTGTTTTTCAGAGAGTTTGCATCACTCACATAATTTTGCATCAAGTGTTGCCTTCATTCTCAAGGAGTCTACATCAGTACCTGGAAAAACAGAAATGATAACATGCTCATAAGAATCCTGCTGGACTTGATAAAGAAACACCAAACTAGTTGCAAACCAGCCCTAAAATTCACAATCTACAAGATAAGCCTGAAATGAGCCTAATCCAAATCAAAAAAAATATATAAGAATCATGCGTGCCTCAATGAGGCAAGGAAACGGGATCTCACTAGGTCAAGGCTGCTGGTGAGGGAAGCACCACACAGCAGCTCAGTGAGCAAAGAATTACAGTTTGATTCGCGAGGTGGAGCAGCTAGGTAAGTTGAAATTGCCTACAATATCTTCAAAGTGAATATGAAAGGTAAATCCAATTTGGTCAAGAGCAGCCTCTGGGCCAGAATTAGAAGATGCGAATTAACTCGGATAGTTTTAGTCACACAAATATCACTGATTGGTGCCTGCAATTTTAGTGAAAGAAAACATAGGCATAAGAAAACTACCTGCAGGCACTGCATTTGGGTTCTCGCCATGACTATCATACATGGCTAGCAGAGCACTACTGCCAGCAACTTTGCTTGGACTTCTGTTTATAGGATAAAGGTTTTACATTACTTACCTTCGGGACAAATCTTGATTAATAGGAAAAGATCTAGATGACTACACACTTGCTAAAGTTCTGAAATTTGGTGTTGCTCTAGGAACATTATTATCTCAAAAACAGGTAAAGTTGCACATATTTAACAAAGGCAGGGTTTTATTTATGAAGGGTATTGCAACAGCATATACGATTGATGCATGCAAAAAATGGAAGGCTGGAGATCACATGATTATGTAGTAAAAAGGCACAATATGTTTTGTCCTACTAACTTGAAATAGCAACATAATGGTCAGTTCCAATGCAGTGTTATTTCAACTATAGTTTGAGATTCAGACCTAGTTACCAAAGTTTACTTTTGCATCATATACAGTCAGGTGGTCAATGAAAGACAGATTATTTATCCACCAATTAAAAGAAACAGCCAATATTCTAACAATGGATCGATTTTAATGGCAGATGAGATCATGCCGTGTTGCTGCAGCAGTGCAGTACTGCGGTTTTGCACGAGAACAATGTAAAGAACGGAATTAAATACAAAAGTTGCTATGTACATATACACTTAAAAAAACACATGACGTGAAAGTACCTCAACTTACATCTTCGTGCAAATAGATTCCAGTTTCATGAGCAAAAAGATCAGAATCAGGCAATCTTCTTCAGGGTCTTAGATGTACACACAACAGGGGAAAGTCAGATTGCCAATCAATCATTAATCTCCATCCTGAACAAAGTTCAAAGAGAATATTTGGTTAATATCATCATGTTGTCTATCAGAATGCATAACGACGTATAAAACTCAGCAGTTAGACATGACAAAAACATATTGCAAAGATGATTTTTTAGTCTGAGTGGATAAATAAAGCTCAATGGGGATACTACAATGCTGAGTGTGGTGCGGCCGGTCATACATTGATTTGAATAAAAAAGGAATGGAAATTGATTTGAATTTGGGATTACAAAGAAGAACACATGTACTTACCTGGAAACAAGCCAGCATGCACGGTGGGATACTGCTCGCCATGATGGAGTCAGGGGAGAACTCAGGCTCTAGGGGCTCGCCGTACCCTGCCAGGAAGCCAAGCGTGTGGTAAAAAGCGGTGCCCATGTGTATTAAAATCTGTTGGATCTGGACGGCGGTACGAAGGGATCGAGCTAGGGAGGAGGAAAGGGCGCACCTTGTCGATCTGCTCGCTCTTCATCCCGCTCAAAGCTCGCAAGGGGGCGTGGTGGCTCGGCATCCTGCCTGCTGCCGACGGGATCTGAGGGGGATTGGCCTCCTGCCTGCTGCCGATGGGATCAGAGGGGGATCGGCCTTGCCTGCTGCCAACGGGATCTGAGGGGGGGCTCAGCCTGCTGCCGGGCCGGCCACCTTGCCTGCTGCCGACCGGATCTGCGCCGCCTACTCAGTTCGCCGCTCGAGCTCACAACAGCGCATCGTGGATGCGGTGCCGCCGGCGCTCCTTAACGTCGAGAGCAAGGTGATCTTCCCGATCTCTAACGATGGGAAATTGAGAAAGTTGTTGCCTCCACGAGCTCGCCGGCGTTGCCGCTTGCTCGACCGCCTAGGAGCCTCTAGCGTGGCCTTTGAGTTGCCTGGAGCCGCCGCTCGTTGACCGTGGCCATCCTCAAAGGAGATGGCGCCAGGAGGGCCCTCGGCGGCGCAGAAGGTGGGCTCGTGAAGCGGGGGCGGTGGCGAGCTGGGATCTTGCGATGGAGGAGGTGGCGAGCTGGGGTTCTACGACGATGGGGACGACGAGCTAGGGCGAAACCGGCATCTCTTCTGGGTCCTCCCCACGATCTGGATATTAGAACAAAAAAACGGATACCATAAAGAGGAGGTGGGTGCGACCGTGCGGGCAAAAACGAAGGGACCAGCACGGAGCGGCCGTGGCTCGGGTCCGGGGATTTGGGCGCGGTGATTTGGACTCGGGTACTGATTATTATTCAGTACCCAGGGTAATAGATAGAATAACTATATATATATATATATATATATATATATATATATATATGCTTTGTTTTTTACATGAAAAAGCCAAAAAAAAATATTTTCGGTGGTGGCTTCCCCGAGTGCCTGGCAGAAGCACTCGGGGAAGAGTTTTTTTAAAAAAAAAGAAACCAATTTCTTCCCTGAGTGTCGCATGAGAGGCACTCGATGAAGAAATTTGTTTCTTTATTTAAAAAACCTCTTCCCCCAGTGCCTCTCATACGACACTCGGGGAAGAATTTTTTTAAAAAAAATAAAATTCTTCCCCGAGTGTTGCACTCAGGGAAGAAATTCAAAAAAAAACCTGACGGCAACGACCGTTGGAGTGGATGGCGTCAATTCTTCTCCGAGTGCATGTTTTTTTGGCACTCGGGGAAGAGCTCTTCACCGTTACGACATTCCCCGTTAGCTCTTCCCCGAGTGCAACACTCAGGGAAGCCTTCTTCGAGTGTTTTTGCCTCTTCCCCAAGTGCATTAGGCACTCGGGAAGCCCCAGTCTCCTGTAGTGTATGAAGCATTAAATATAGATAAAAAATAAAACTAATTATACAGTTTAGACGAAATTTACGAGACGAATCTTTTAAGCTTAATTAGACCATGATTGGACACTAATTACTAAATAACAACGAAAGTGCTACCGTACCATTTCTCCAAAAAAATCGCGAACTAAACAAGGCCCGGTATCGGCCAAAGTGGCCTATGTTAACTAGCATTGGCCCATATCGAGGCCAGGGTGTGCTCTGCTCCAATTTTTTTAACACTGTTCCGTCAACTCTACCATAAAGCTACTCCACTTCTTAATTTCCAGGCAGGTGAACATGTTTGGTATGTAGCCTAACTTTAAGGGAGACGCTTGCGCCCAAACGCCCGGCCCCAGGAGGCATTCCGACACAGCTCCCACCTAGCCTATAACGTTATTTGATTTCACTCATCAACAGAAAACGATATCTGATTCCACCCGTCAATAGAAAACAATTGCTACACGCCTGCTGCAAGGACAAGGGAGACCGCCCGCGCCCGCGCCCGCACCTACGCCCTGCTGCACGCACAAGCGGGGACTGCCCACGCCCGTACTCTGCTGCAGGCATAGGCGGTGACTGCCCACGCCCGTACCCTGCTGCACGCACATGCGGGGACTACTCGCGCCCCTATCACCATCCCCCTCCACTTCTCGCGCCCGTCGCCGCGCCGTGCTCTGTCCCTCCGCTTCCCACGCGCATGCACAATGCCCTTGCAGCTGCAGCAGATGGGTCCCAATGCAATATGTGTAACACCTGATCTATTTTTACAATATTTAGATGAAATACTTGCAATATACATCTGCGAAACAGCTGAAACATTTGCAACGTACGTCTGAAACACCGGAAAAAATGTATGTAACCATTGCAAAATATATGCAACATCCAGATGAAACCCTTAAAACATACGTCTGAAACATATGCTTGCAACATGCATGTATATGCAGCATTCAGATCTACTTTTGTAATATCGAGATGAAACACCGACAACACATGTCTGAAATAAATGAAATAGTTGGAACATACATTTGAAGCATACATGTATAGCCATTGCAATATATGCAACATCCCGATCTACTTTTGCAACACCGATATAAAACACTTGCAACCTCTGAAACATCATCTAAAACACGTGAAACATACATTTGCAACATGCGCTTTTGCTTGGAATGGAGGCTCGTCGGCGCGTGGAGTTCATCGGTGTAGAGCTCGCACGGTGGCGCGGTGATCGCCGCTAGTGGAAACCGTCGCGGAGGAAGGACGCGGTGCAGCAGCCGTGGAGAGGGAGAGGCGAAGGTAGCAACTACTAGCGCGAGCTGCCACCGGAAACAGGCGAAACCTGGCAGGCAACCGGCCGCTAGGGTTGGGGTAGGCCGGGCGGTGTGATGGAGTGGATACGGTGTCCAGATGCCGTGGTGCAGGCTGGCCACGCGGTGGAGGTGGAGTAGGGGAAGCGGGTAGCGCAATAGAGCGGCCGCGGTGGCCAGATGCCGGTGGGGTTAGCCGCGCGGGCAGGATGCGGTGTTGGAGCAACCACGAACGCAGGATGCAGCGGTGGAGTGGACACGTGGCCAAGATGTGACGGTGGAGCCGACCGCGATGGTTGCGTGAGGAAATGGCGATTCTATTTTTTTATTACGGGCGGTAGAGATGAATGGCCGGTTGCCTGGGCCAGTCCACAGGCCCAACAATTAAGCGTTCTGGCGGACGAAGACTGACGGACACCCTGTCTACACCATTATCGTAACTTCAACTCCATGAATGAGAGGTTTTTGTGTGAATGGTCCATATGCCCATGGATAAGGTGTGTACATGTTTCAAAGTTGGTTAGCATATGCATGACTGTTTTAACCGATATCGATTGAAATATGATTTAAAATATTATAATTATAATAGTTTAGTTACAAAGTAAAGGCACAGTAGCCATTTTGGTCCCTCAACTATTACTCGAGGCTTAATTTTATCCCTAAACTTTCAAAACGGTCGTTTATGTCCTCAAACTTTAGTTTTAGGCTCAATTTCATCCTTCAATTATGAAGATGATCGTTTCAGTCCTCAAATTTTACATTTTGGGCTCAATTTCATCCATAAACTATCAAAGTGCATTTAACTTTTAATTTTAACTCAATTTTATCTATTCAAAAAGAAAACTTTGCATTTGAGGCACAATTTCATCCATAAATTATCAAAATTATAGATCTTCTATTGTTTCAATATATTCATGTATTCTTAAAGAATAAATAGTGTTCGATGCAACTGTAATTGCTCCTACAAATATCATTTAGTTGGATATATATAAATGGTACCATTATAAGGTAACACTAAAAATAACAGCTTGGAATTATTAATGGCCACGAAAGAGTTTTTGGATGAATATTATTTTTCTATCTCCAATCGCCGGTGGTTTTGGAGCTAACCAGGTGCAACATTACAGCGTTCCACGTAGAACATAGACAAAGTTGAGTTGAAAATAAAAGTTTAAAGAACAAAATATACTTGATAGTTTATAAATGAAATTGAGCCCAAAATGCAAAGTTTGAGGTCTAAAACGATCATCTTCGAGTAATAGTTGAGGGACCAAAATGGCTATTCTGTCCAAAGTATATAAACACATTTTGATTAAAAAAAAGCATATCTTTATTGCTCATAACTAACCATGTACTTCTACAAGACAATTATAAAATCCATGACCGCCATCAGTATAAGGTATACCGGCCATTTTTGGCTAATACCAGAATGGTATTAACTTTTTGAGTAGAGGAACCTTATTCAACGGTTACCGCTAATGTCACCGCGTGTACCACAAAAAATTGAGACATGAAAGGTAATAGTTTCTAAACTATGCATCCAAATGTAACTACAATTGCAATATTGTGTTTCTTACTATAAAATATTAAAAATACGAGCCCTACTTGATACATTTAGACGATATTTTTTAGAGAATACTTTTCTAATAAAGGTGTAACCTTTTTATTGAGTAAAACAATGTCCTTAGATTACGACCTTACAAAACAATTGATCAATATTTTTAACAACAAAATTCCGAGTTGATGAGAAAATTGCTTCCGGTTCAAAAGAAAAGAATCTGTCTACTCTCAAGAGTGTTTTAAAAGCATCTTACACCCCGAGTGTTAGATGGCTTCAAAACACTCGAAATTGGACAGATGGCAAAATCGAGTGTTCTAGGCCACGAAACACTCGATTCTCATAACAGATAGAACAAAAATATTAACCAAATTATTTCTATGAAAGTTAAATTAGAATATCCCAAAGGGGACTAAATAAAACATACATACAAACAAAAAAACACCAAAAAAATGAACATATAACTGTTGATGTAATCCAAATTATTATTCTCAATAATATGAACAATTAATTTACACCAATTAAACACACAACTTACACACAAACATGAATAGTATAATATGCTATAATAAGACATAATCTGGAACTTCTCAGCCAAAGGAGATCAAGGTGAGTGGCACGCGTTATCTGAACAACAGCTGCAGCAACAAGATGACCACAAAGACGATCCTCGCCTTGGATTTGAGCCGTGCGTCCGGTGGAGAGGCAATGGCAGTGGCCCAGCAACCATGCAGCCACGTACTGCCACCACGTACTGCCGTCCTCAGCCTGACCGCGTAAGCCAGACGGACATCCAATTTTTTCAGCTTTCGTACGGTGAGGGTGCGGCGCCGCCTGAACTCGTAGCTTGTGGTGAGGATGGAAGCCAAAAGCAGATCAAACAAACCAGAAATCATGTGATGGATCGGATCAAATCACCCGAGTGAAGTATAGCTTTACTGAAAGAAAAATAGGTCTGAACAAAAGTGTTCTAGCTTTATAAGCAAAAAATATTCCATCGTACAAAAGAATTAGTCCATATTTATAATACAAATATTTTAGGTTCACAAGAAAATTATTTCAGGTTCAAAAATAAGTTCTATGTCAAGAGAAAAGTGTTATAGCTTCCTAAGGAAAATATTTCAGCTTCACGAAAATTATTTCAAATTTAAGAGAAAAATGTTTCAAAGTTCATAAGATAAAGTTGCACTTAAAAAATAAAAGGGGTTCCCTTTGCTCATTTGCAGTGTTCCAACAAGGACCCATTTTACAGGGCTCCGCTCTAGCTTCTCGCAGCTCAAGGAGCCATGCCGAACGCCCATAAGAAAATAGCTCCTTGTAAGCTGTTTTTTTATAGATGTACTGGAGCAAAAACAAAAGTGGCTTCTTCCTAGTCCTGTTCACTAAGTTAATACAAATTATTATAAAAGTGCCACTTGAATTTTTTTCTAAATGTTTTCGGAAACGACTTGGCCCCGCCAAACATGACGTATATATTTTATTATGGTTCCACTACTTTAAAACCAATGTTCTACCAGAGCCTTTTGGTAGTGTTCCATGAAAAGAATAAATACAAATTGTAGAAAGGGTAAACAAAATGAAAAAAAGGAGAAAGAAAGAAATAGATCTCTGCACAAGGAATTATCAAATACAAATTGTATAGGAAGGATAAATAGAAACTAAAAAAAAGAGAAAGAAAGAAATAAGGGGTGTGTTTGATTGCCTGGCTATCCTAGCTTGCCTTAATTTTCTAAGTCCGGCCAGTCAAAAAAAAAAGCTTGGATTGTCTAAGCCTACATTAGAAGGTGTGTGTTTGGTTGTTTGACTTAGCTGGCATAGAATCACCATATCTTTGGGCCACTCCTCACACAGTCTATTGAACACCTAGTGGGCGTTATCCGTGCAGTGGCAGACCAATCGGCTAGGCGGCCTTGCGGCAGCCGAGCATGGGAAGCACGACACTTTTTGGCGGCTTCCAAGGGACGTGTGCAAGGGCGAGGTGGAAAGAGGGTGCCATGGAAGGGCTCGCTGTCCGGCTTGGCATCACCTGCACTTGCGTGGCGTGGTGGCCCTACTCGGTGGCTAAGTGTGGAAGCGTGCCACAGTGTGGTGAGGCCATCGGATGCGTGGTTGCCGTGCACGGGCGGGGCTTGCCACCCTCGCTTGTAAAAGTCTGGCTTGCTTTTTTTAGGGGAATAGAACCTTTGACTGACCTTCATAGGAAGTACAAACGCCATCAGACGGAGATACAAACCAAATATATCTCCCTAAATCAGCATAGATATAAGTCCTAGCTAGATTATGAGCATCCACATTTGATTGTCTTCCTTCATGGACAAACTCAACGAATCTAAACTCACTTGATCTAGCTCTAATTTCCTAGACAACATGCCCATAAGAGTCCATACTTCCTTCACGAATGTTTGCGACGACTCCGGTCACATGCCAATCTGAAGTCCTGTAGGAGCAAATCGCTAGCAAGAGCCAGGCCCTCCTTGTATGCTATCGCCTCCATTGTTTCTAGCTCCAAGCTGCCTTCCATCACCATTGTTGAGGCCCCCAAGAAACGTCCAGTGAAATCTCGCGCAACAGCTGCAGCGACGACACTTCCTGAGCTCTTGGCCAAGGCAGCATCAACATTGATCTTCATCAGCCTCCATGGAGAGGAATCCACCGGATGGAGCTTCTCTGGACTACAGGTCGCTCCTTAGCTTGTGGTTTCATCGATTGAAGATCAGCCACAAAACTAGTAACAAAACAATGTGTCGAAAGCGGGCTTTGGTAGATATATTCATGAATAGCTTTTTGTCTGGCATGCCAAATTGCCTAAAGAGTGAACTAGGTCTTCATGCTTCAAAGATTTCATAACTGTAGCCAACCAACCCCTTGCATCAAGATCCTAAAGCTGAATTTAATATGCTCAGTTATTTCTTCCTTCTCCAGCGCCCAAACGCAGCGCGCCATATTGCACTCAAGAGGTGAGTGCCGCCACAAATCCCCGGTGCCACAGATAGGGCAGGCACTGCTATCGGCCATATTCCTGTGGAGAAGAAGATCCTTCGATGGGAGGGAGCATCTAGCAAGCCTCCATCACTTTGGAAGGGACTTTAACTCCCCACAACGTAGACCACTCCTTCTGAACTGCTTGTCTGTTCGAGGCCCCGCCGATCCGGCTACAGATTTACGATGTGCAAGCATTCTATATGCCGAACGGACCGAGAAGACACCACACTTCTCAAAGTGCCAAGCCCAGAAGTCTTGTTGTTGCCTTGTACTGAGTGGGATACTCGATATCAAATTCACATCCGATGGTGTAAAGAATTCCATTAGCTTCACCCGATCCCAACTAGCCGACATTGAGTCTATGAACTCACTGACCACTTGAGGTGGATTAGGCCGGCTGCTCGGTATTGGCCTCTTCAAACCCGACGAAGGCAACCAGTCCATTATCCAGATGCTGATTGTTTTGCCTGTCCCGATCCGTCTATCAGACCCTCCTTCAACACCTCTCGCCCATCAAGAATAGAACACCAAATGTGAGAGGGCGATGGTCCAACCTCGGCCACTAGGAAATCCCTATTAGGGAAATAAACTGATTTTAATACCCTGGCACTCAGCGAGCTTCCATCTAGCAAGATCCTCCATGCTTGTTTCACTAATAGTGCAAGGTAAAATAACTCCATGTCTCGAAAACCAAGCCCACCATGGCACTTTCCCACGTCACCCAACATGTCTTCTGCTTCCCATGCTTGCAGCCCCACCAAAACTTCCTCAACAGACAACAAGCCATCTATATGTCGGATCGAGCATTTTCATGTAGCCAGCCCAACCCGGGATTCATCGGGTCCGAACGCTCGGACCCGACCCTCCGCCGAACAGATGTGCGCGGGAAATTGGAATGCGCGGGAACGATGGACCCGAGAAAGCCGCGACATGTGGCGAAACTACGGAAGCCACGGAAGTTACGTTAGTTTCTGTTTTACTTTTTCTTATTCTTTTCATTTCATTTCTTTACTTTTTCTTTTTCATTTCTTTTCTTATTCTTTGCTTTTTTATTTTTCTTTTCTTTTCTTTTCTTTTTCTTTTCTATTTTGTGCTTTATTTTCTATTTATATTTATTTTATTATTTTTTAATTTCTTTTCTTATATTTATTTTTTTTCTCTTTTCTCTTTTTTGTTTTCTTTTTTTCTTTTCTTTTCTTATTATTTTTTATTTCCTTTCTTCATATTTTATTTTTGTTTATTTTTTGTTTCATGTGATTTTTCATTAGTCTTTTTATTTCTTATATTTTTATTTATTTATTTATTTATTCTTTTACTATAACTAATTATTATGCTTGTTTTATTTTATTTTATTTTATTTTTATATTTTATTCATTAAGTATTTCTTTCTTTTTCCTTTTCCCTTTTATCTTTATGTTTTCTATAGACTTTTTATTTTTTATTTTCTATTTTACCTTATTTAATTATTTTTTTCATGTTTAATTTTTATTTCTTTATTCCATGAGATGTTACGTTCATATAGTATAGATGTGATGTTCTATATGTATTTTACGATGTTCACGTGGTATATAATGTCATGTTCTATGATGTTTCTTGTGATGTTCATTTAGTATACATGTAATGTTTTTTATGTTCATGTGGTATATATGTAATTTTCTATGATATATTTTGTGATGTTCGTGTGGTATATATGTGATGTTCTCATAGTATACATATGGTGTTTTATGATGTATTTTGTGATGTTCGCGTAGTATACATGTGATGTTCTCATAGTATACATGTGATGTTCTACGATTTTTTTGTGAATTTCACATGATATAAACGTTAATTCTATGATGTTCACGTAGTATACATGTGATGTTTCTGTAATATATTTTATGATGTTCTATGACGTATTTTGTGACGTTCACATAGTATATATATGTGATGTTCTGTGTTATATTTTGTGATGTTCATATAGTATAGATGTGATGTTGTAGATGTATTTTTCTGATGGTCACAGAGTATAGATATGATGTTTTATGTTGTATTTTTTGGAATGTTCACATGGCACACATGCGATGTTATATGATATATTTTTGGATGTGCATATTAATTTTAAAGTTCTATGATTATTTTTTAGTATTCATATAGTATTTATGAGGGTGTATGATATATTTTTTTGACTTTATATGGTTTAGTAATTCAAATATTTTGTATCTATCACAAACATTAATGTGTTGTAGTGGTAGGGTAATTACATCCTAAACTATGGGGTCTTGGGCTCAAACCCTTGCATTCTCACCATTTTTACTATTTTGTAAATGTAATTTTCTTTCCCTGGAGAAAGGCACGGGAAAGTTGCGAGCGTCTGAAAAAATAATCGGTGTCGCGAGCGCGGAAAAAAATAAAAAAATAATCACGGAAAAAAAATACAAAAATAATAATAGTCGGTGCTGGAATAAATAATTGTTGTGAGCGTGGAACAAATAATCGTGCGGAAAAAATAAAAAAATAATCGTGGAAAATAATAAAAAAAAATAATTGTAATCGGTGCCGGAACAAATAATCGTTGCGAGCGTGGAAAAAAAATAATCGTCGTCGGTGCCGGGCATTGCGAGCGCAGAACGCGTTGCGAGCGTCGGTGCATCAGCCGTCAGTCGGGTTAGGCTACCGCCGCCGCTCTACGCTAGATGCCCAGGATCGTTGCCGCACCTTCTCTTCCCGTCCTGCGAAACCTATTTGCAATCGGACCTGATGTCCGCCCCTGACCGGAACCTAGACCTACTCCGATTTGGAAGTGCTGCTGTGGCCTATATAAGTTCACCTCGATGGCTGCCCACCCTCACATCAACCAGAAAGGAGAGCAGGATCGCCAGTTCCACGATTTCGACCGTGGGGATCTGATCTGCGTATTGAGGATGTATACTCTTGGTGATTTTCGATTTGCAGTGTCCAAGTTCAGTGGTGCTCTATTTGATTTGAAGCTGATGGAGAAATCGCGGTCTATAGTATACAAGTTGAGTAGTACTCTATTTGATTTGAAGCTGATGGAGAAATCGCGATTTATAGTATCCAAGTTGAGTGGCACTCTATTTGATATGAAGCTGACGGAGAAATCGCCGGAGGACCTGCCGCTCGATGTCCTGTGGCTTATCTTTGCTACCCTGGAGGTACCTGACCTTGTGCGCGCTGGATCAGTCTGCTCCTCATGGCGTGCCGCATACACCAGCCTATGCAACAGTGGGTCTTGCAAACCGCAGCAGACACCATGCCTTCTCTACACCTCTGAATCTGCCGGCGCAAGAGCAATGTGTCTCTACAGCCTTGCAGAGAAGAAGGCCTACACATTGACACTGCCGGACCCACCTGTTTGTAGCAGGTATATCATTGGCTCATCATATGGTTGGATTGTCACCGCTGACGAGAGGTCTGAGTTGCACATTGTCAACCCCATCACTGGCGACCAGATTGCCTTGCCATCGGCCACCACCATTGAGCCGGTGAAGCTAATCTTGGATGATAATGGAGCCGTTTGCTGTTATGAGTACGACTCATACGACAGTGGAGAGGACGTACTTTGGGAACCACCAGACATCGTTGATGATCTCAGTGAGCCGCGTGACTCACTCTTTCACAAGGCCTTTCTGTCTTCGGATCCATCCACAGGAGACTATTTTGTGGTGCTCATCCATAACCCACTTTTCCAGCTTTCGTTTGCAAGGGCAGGGGATGATAAGTGGACCTGGTTGCCAACAGGCAATTGGTATGAAGATTGCTTATTCAATGGGCAGTTGCTGTATGCCTGCACTAAAGGAGGAGAAATCCATGAATTTGATCTTGGTACCCCTGCAGTCACACACAGGATATTTTTGGATAGGGTTAAAGAAATCTATGACGAGACGATTTACATTGTTCAATCTTCATGTGGTGAGCTGCTGCAACTATGGAGGTCTGACGACGACACTACACCACAAGGGGACGAAGAAGATGAATATGATTCAGATTTTGAACCTGAGTTGGATCCTGAGTCACTTGTGTACGTTACCTCCATGATCAAAGTTCATAAAGTGGAACCAACATCAAAAAACCTTGTTGGAATAAGTAGCTTGGGTGCGAATGTGCTGTTTCTTGGGCACAACCAATCACTTTGCCTCCATGCAGAAGAATATCCGCAGCTGAAGGCAAATCATGTCTACTTCACTGATGATGGGCCAGATAATGCGGCTTTCAAGAATATACGTCGTGACATTGGGGTATTTGACTTGGAATGTAGTAGCAGCGAGGAAATAGTATCTCCTCAGCTTTGGTCCAACTGGCCAGCCCCAGTGTGGTTAGTTCCAAATCCAAGGCGATTAGGTTTATCATTGTGCAAGTAGATACACAAGGTGTTTGTATTTTGCTTCATACATCTTTCCCTATGTATTCAATAGCATGCTGCCTATGTGCATTTGTCATTTTTTCATTCTAAACATGAAAAGCTGCCATCGTGTATACCCAAAAAAATCATCATTTATAGTTAATAAAACAAAACCAAATTGGAATGGATTTGAGGTGATTAGTGGCCTGATAACATTAATGTTTATTTGGGTATGGCCAGTCGCATTGTCTAATTAAGTGCTCTAGGACTTCACTATTTTCAATCTAATTTTGCTTAGTGACTTTCTACGCTAAAAAAAAAGGTTCAACGAGTTCATAAAATTACACATCAAATGAGGTGTTACTTGAGTTTTGACACCGGTCACGATACAACTGGAATTAGTGTGGCCTATGTTAACTAGCATTGGCCCATATGGAGGCCGGGCCGTGCACTGCTCCAATTTTTTTAACACTGCTCCGCCAATTCTACCATAAAGCTACTCCACTTCTTAATTTCTGGGCAGGTGAACATGTTTGGTATGTAGCCCGCAGGGAGACGTTAGCGCCCAGACATCCGGCCCCAGGAGGCGTTCGGACACAGCTCCCACCTAGCCTATAACGTTATCTGATTCCATTCGTCAACAAAAAACGATATCTAATTCCACCCGTCAATAGAAAACGATTGCTACACGCCTGCTGCACGGACAAGGGAGACCGCCCGCGCCCGCACCTACGCCCTGCTGCACGCACAAGCGGGGATTGCCCACGCCCGTACCCTGCTGCAGGCACAGGCGGGGACTACTCGCGCCCCTACCGCCATCCCCCTCCACTTCTTGCGCCCGTCGCCGCGCTGTGCTCTGTCCCTCCACTTCCCACGCGCATGTACGATGCCCTTGCAGCTGCAGCAGTTGGGTCCCAATGCAATATGTGCAATACCCGATCTACTTTTGCAATATTAAGATGAAACACTTGCAATATACATCCGTGAAACAGCTGAAACATTTGCAACATACGTCTGAAACATCGGAAAAAATGTGTGTAACCATTGCAAAATATATGCAACAGCCAGATAAAACCCTTAAAACATATGTTTGAATCAACTGAGAACAATTGAAACATACGCTTGCAACATGCATGTATATGCAACATTCAGATCTACTTTTGCAACATCCAGATGAAACACTTACAACACATGTCTGAAATAGATGAAACAGTTGGAACATACATTTGAAGCATACATGTATAACCATTGCAATATGTGCAATATCCTGATCTACTTTTGCAACACCGATATAAAACACTTGCAACCTCTGAAATATCATCTAAAACACGTGAAACATACATTTGCAACATACGCTTTCAGCGCAATATCTCCTTGCTGCTTGGAAAGGAGGCTTGTCGGCGCGTGGAGTTCACTAGTGTAGAGCTCGCACGGTGGCGCGGTGGTTGCCGCTGGTGGAAACCGTCGCAGAGGAAGGACGCGGTGCAGCAGCCGTGGAGAGGGAGAGGCGAAGGTAGCAACTACTGGCGCGAGCTGCCACCGGAAACGGGCGAAACCTGGCAGGCAACCGGCCGCTAGGGTTGGGGTAGGCTGGGCGGTGCGATGGAGTGGCCGCGGTGTCCAGATGTTGTGGTGCACGCTGGCCGCGCGGTGGAGGTGGAGTAGGGGAAGCGGGGGTGGCGCGATGGAGCGGCCGCGGTGGCCAGATGCCGGTGGGGTTAGCCGCACGGGCAGGATGCAGTGTTGGAGCAACCACGAACGCAGGATGCAGTGGTGGAGCGGATGCGTGGCTAAGATGCGACGGTGGAGCCAGCCGCGATGGTTGGGTGAGGAAATGGCAATTCCATTTTTTTATTACGGGCGGTAGAGATGAATGGCCGGTTGCCAGGGCCAGTCCACAGGCCCAACAATCAAGCGTTCGGGCAGATGGAGACTGACGGACACCCTGTCCACACCATTATCGTAACTTGAACTCCATGAATGAGAGGTTTTTGTGTGAATGGTCCATATGCCCATGGATAAGGGGTGTACATGTTTTAAAGTTGGTTAGCATATGCATGACTGTTTTAACCGATATCAATTGAAATATGATTTAAAATATTATAATTATAATAGTTTAGTTACAAAGTAAAGGCACAGTAGCTATTTTGGTCCCTCAACTATTACTCGAGGCTTAATTTCATCCCTAAACTTTCAAAACAGCCGTTTAGGTCCTTAAACTTTAGTTTTAGGCTTTTTATTCTACAATTACGAAGATGATTGTTTCAGTCCTCAAATTTTGTATTTTGGGCTCAATTTCATCCATAAACTATCAAAGTGCATTTAACTTTTAATTTTAACTCAATTTTATCTATTCAAAAAGAAAACTTTGCATTCGAGGCACAATTTCATCCATAAATTATCAAAATTATAGATCTTCTATTGTTTCAATATATCCATGTATTCTTAAAGATTAAGTAGTGTTCGATATAACTGTAATTGCTCCTACAAATATCATTTAGTTGGATATATATAAATGGTATCATTATAAGGTAACACTAAAAATAATAGCTTGGAATTATTAATGGCCACGAAAGAGTTTTTGGATGAATATTATTTTTCTATCTCTAATCGCCCGTGGTTTTGGAGCTAACCAGGTGCAACAGTACATCATTCCACGTAGAACATAGACGAAGTTGAGTTGAAAATAAAAGTTTAAAGAACAAAATATACTTGATACTTTATAAATAAAATTGAGCCCAAAATGCAAAGTTTGAGGACTAAAACGATCATCTTCATAGTTATAGGATGAAATTGAGTCTAAAAGTAGAGTTTGAGAATTAAAACAGCCGTTTTGAAAGTTCATGGACGAAACTGAGCCTCGAGTAATAGTTGAGGGACCAAAATGGCTATTCTATCCAAAGTAAATAAACACATTTTGATTAAAAAAGCATATCTTTATTGCTCATAACTAACCATGTACTTCTACAAGACAATTATAAAATCCATGACCGCCATCAGTATAAGGTATACCGGCCATTTTTGACTAATACCAGAATGGTATTAACTTTTTGAGTAGAGGAACCTTATTCACCGGTTACCGCTAACATCACCGCGTGTACCACAAAAAATTGAGACATGAAAGGTAATAGTTTCTAAACTATGCATCCAAATGTAACTACAATCGCAATATTGTGTTTCTTACTATAAAATATTAAAAATATGAGCCCTACTTGATACATTTAGACGATATTTTTTAGAGAATACTTTTCTAATAAAGGTGTAACATTTTTATTGAGTAAAACAATGTCCTTGGATTACGACCTTACAAAACAATTGATCAATATTTTTAACAACAAAATTCCGAGTTGATGAGAAAATTGTTTCAGGTTCAAAAGAAAAGAATTTGTCTACTCTCAAGAGTGTTTTAAAAGCATCTTACACCCCAAGTGTTAGATGGCTTCAAAACACTCGAAATTGGACAGATGGCAAAATCGAGTGTTCTAGGCCATGAAACAGTCGATTCTCATAACAGATAGAACAAAAATATTAACCAAATTATTTCTATGAAAGTTAAATTAGAATATCCCAAAGGGGACTGTGAAGAAGCATTACCACATGCGGTTGGCTTAGATTTCTCTGGGTGTAAATACCACTTCTTTCTCCCCCGAGCAGCACTGTATCTCACAGCCACCTTCCATTAGAGGCGATTTTGGAGGTCCAGATTTTACAAAATACAAGGGGGAGGTTTTGATCTTGATTTCTTGGAAGGAGGTTGCCAAAAAAGGTTAGTTTATGTCCCAATTGCCTCAATTTTCTCATTAATGCTCAATTAGAGCCACTTTTTGGATCTAGGGTTTCACCATGATTGTGGGAGAAGAATAGCTAGCTTCTTGTCTTTATTTCTTAAGATGGTTAGATGAGGTTGCTCAAGATGGTTGGATAATGCCTCTCCTCTCTCTCTTTTCATGTTTGCTTCTCAATTTTTAGCTAGTTTATGCAAGATTGAATCAATGGTGTGTTCTTGTATATTTATGTAGAGAGAGAAATGTAGATTTTTTTATTTTTCAATTATGTGGTACTTCGGTTTTTTACTTCAATATCTCTCCTTATTTCTCAATTTATTTTTTCCACATCTATACATTTCTAATGAATTGTGTGTTTCTATAATTATGCTATATACTTAGATTTTTTTTAATCATGCAACTTAGGTTTTTTCCTTTAATCCCAAGCTAAACCATAAACCCTAGATAATAAACCCTAGATAAATCCTATCTAAACCCTAGATCATGAATGGTGTTTTACAGGTAGTGATGGAGAGGTCATTCTGGTTGTATAATTTATCAAGACTAGATCCATCATACATAACTGAGGTCCAGAGGTTTATTGATGCTGTTAAGAACCATGCTTCAAGAACAAGAAAGACGCACATACCTTGTCCATGCATGGATTGTAGAAATTTTGCTGTATCTGATGACATTCAACAAATCCTTACTCATCTAGTCTGTCGAGGATTTATGAAGGATTACTTGATTTGGACAAAGCATGGAGAGGGTAGCTCTGCGCCTTATGCAACTGGAATTCCTACGAACATCGATGCCGATGGTCTAGAAGTGCTTGTTGACGGGTTTGAGTTCATACACGAGACACAACAACCTGAAACTGATGGTCTAGCCGCTGAACATGTTGTGCCAAATGTTCCTGATCATGGTTTCGCTGGAGGAAATGAAGATGGCGCCGAAATTAATATGGCTGCGGAAGATGCAGAATTTCTAGAGGCAATGTTGTGTCGTCAGGCGGAAGATCCATCAGTGTTCTTCATGAAAGGTATGGAGACCCTGATGAAGGCAGCCGAAGAGCCTTTGTACGATGAGTCCAAGGGTTGCACCAAAGAGTTCACGACACTGCGGTCTGTGCTAAAGTTGGTGTGCAAAGCTAGATATGGTCTTTTTGATGCTGGCTTCGATGCGTTCTTGAGTATTATCCCAGACATGCTTCCTAAGGAGAACAAAGTGCCTGCTAACACATACTATGCAAAGAAGCTAATCAGTCCACTCACGATGGGTGTTGAGAAGATCCACGCTTGTAGAAATCACTGTATCCTATATCGAGGTGATGATTATAAGGACTTGGATAGTTGTCCGAAGTGTGGTGCAAGTAGGTACAAGACAAATAAAGACTACATAGAGGAAGAGTGTGCTGCCTCCATGTCTAAGGGAAAAACGAAAGAAGACCCAACAAAAGACCCAGAAGAGTAGTTCAAAACCCACCGGCAAAGAAAAGGAAGAAGTAGACTATTATGCGCAGAAAAAGATTCCTGCTTTGGTGATGTGGTACCTTCCTGTGGTCGATCGATCGAGGTGTTTGTTCACTAACCCAGAGGATGCCCAACTTATGAGCTGGCATGCTTCTGATGAGCACAAAGACAATGGGAAGCTTCGGCACCCAGCTGATGGCCAGCAGTGGAAAGATTTCAATGAAAACCACAAGGAC
>CM039596.1:51182510-51207974 GCA_022457205.1 Saccharum spontaneum
TATGCAACAGCCAGATAAAACCCTTAAAACATATGTTTGAATCAACTGAGAACAATTGAAACATACGCTTGCAACATGCATGTATATGCAACATTCAGATCTACTTTTGCAACATCCAGATGAAACACTTACAACACATGTCTGAAATAGATGAAACAGTTGGAACATACATTTGAAGCATACATGTATAACCATTGCAATATGTGCAATATCCTGATCTACTTTTGCAACACCGATATAAAACACTTGCAACCTCTGAAATATCATCTAAAACACGTGAAACATACATTTGCAACATACGCTTTCAGCGCAATATCTCCTTGCTGCTTGGAAAGGAGGCTTGTCGGCGCGTGGAGTTCACTAGTGTAGAGCTCGCACGGTGGCGCGGTGGTTGCCGCTGGTGGAAACCGTCGCAGAGGAAGGACGCGGTGCAGCAGCCGTGGAGAGGGAGAGGCGAAGGTAGCAACTACTGGCGCGAGCTGCCACCGGAAACGGGCGAAACCTGGCAGGCAACCGGCCGCTAGGGTTGGGGTAGGCTGGGCGGTGCGATGGAGTGGCCGCGGTGTCCAGATGTTGTGGTGCACGCTGGCCGCGCGGTGGAGGTGGAGTAGGGGAAGCGGGTGGCGCGATGGAGCGGCCGCGGTGGCCAGATGCCGGTGGGGTTAGCCGCACGGGCAGGATGCAGTGTTGGAGCAACCACGAACGCAGGATGCAGTGGTGGAGCGGATGCGTGGCTAAGATGCGACGGTGGAGCCAGCCGCGATGGTTGGGTGAGGAAATGGCAATTCCATTTTTTTATTACGGGCGGTAGAGATGAATGGCCGGTTGCCAGGGCCAGTCCACAGGCCCAACAATCAAGCGTTCGGGCAGATGGAGACTGACGGACACCCTGTCCACACCATTATCGTAACTTGAACTCCATGAATGAGAGGTTTTTGTGTGAATGGTCCATATGCCCATGGATAAGGGGTGTACATGTTTTAAAGTTGGTTAGCATATGCATGACTGTTTTAACCGATATCAATTGAAATATGATTTAAAATATTATAATTATAATAGTTTAGTTACAAAGTAAAGGCACAGTAGCTATTTTGGTCCCTCAACTATTACTCGAGGCTTAATTTCATCCCTAAACTTTCAAAACAGCCGTTTAGGTCCTTAAACTTTAGTTTTAGGCTTTTTATTCTACAATTACGAAGATGATTGTTTCAGTCCTCAAATTTTGTATTTTGGGCTCAATTTCATCCATAAACTATCAAAGTGCATTTAACTTTTAATTTTAACTCAATTTTATCTATTCAAAAAGAAAACTTTGCATTCGAGGCACAATTTCATCCATAAATTATCAAAATTATAGATCTTCTATTGTTTCAATATATCCATGTATTCTTAAAGATTAAGTAGTGTTCGATATAACTGTAATTGCTCCTACAAATATCATTTAGTTGGATATATATAAATGGTATCATTATAAGGTAACACTAAAAATAATAGCTTGGAATTATTAATGGCCACGAAAGAGTTTTTGGATGAATATTATTTTTCTATCTCTAATCGCCCGTGGTTTTGGAGCTAACCAGGTGCAACAGTACATCATTCCACGTAGAACATAGACGAAGTTGAGTTGAAAATAAAAGTTTAAAGAACAAAATATACTTGATACTTTATAAATAAAATTGAGCCCAAAATGCAAAGTTTGAGGACTAAAACGATCATCTTCATAGTTATAGGATGAAATTGAGTCTAAAAGTAGAGTTTGAGAATTAAAACAGCCGTTTTGAAAGTTCATGGACGAAACTGAGCCTCGAGTAATAGTTGAGGGACCAAAATGGCTATTCTATCCAAAGTAAATAAACACATTTTGATTAAAAAAAGCATATCTTTATTGCTCATAACTAACCATGTACTTCTACAAGACAATTATAAAATCCATGACCGCCATCAGTATAAGGTATACCGGCCATTTTTGACTAATACCAGAATGGTATTAACTTTTTGAGTAGAGGAACCTTATTCACCGGTTACCGCTAACATCACCGCGTGTACCACAAAAAATTGAGACATGAAAGGTAATAGTTTCTAAACTATGCATCCAAATGTAACTACAATCGCAATATTGTGTTTCTTACTATAAAATATTAAAAATATGAGCCCTACTTGATACATTTAGACGATATTTTTTAGAGAATACTTTTCTAATAAAGGTGTAACATTTTTATTGAGTAAAACAATGTCCTTGGATTACGACCTTACAAAACAATTGATCAATATTTTTAACAACAAAATTCCGAGTTGATGAGAAAATTGTTTCAGGTTCAAAAGAAAAGAATTTGTCTACTCTCAAGAGTGTTTTAAAAGCATCTTACACCCCAAGTGTTAGATGGCTTCAAAACACTCGAAATTGGACAGATGGCAAAATCGAGTGTTCTAGGCCATGAAACAGTCGATTCTCATAACAGATAGAACAAAAATATTAACCAAATTATTTCTATGAAAGTTAAATTAGAATATCCCAAAGGGGACTGTGAAGAAGCATTACCACATGCGGTTGGCTTAGATTTCTCTGGGTGTAAATACCACTTCTTTCTCCCCCGAGCAGCACTGTATCTCACAGCCACCTTCCATTAGAGGCGATTTTGGAGGTCCAGATTTTACAAAATACAAGGGGGAGGTTTTGATCTTGATTTCTTGGAAGGAGGTTGCCAAAAAAGGTTAGTTTATGTCCCAATTGCCTCAATTTTCTCATTAATGCTCAATTAGAGCCACTTTTTGGATCTAGGGTTTCACCATGATTGTGGGAGAAGAATAGCTAGCTTCTTGTCTTTATTTCTTAAGATGGTTAGATGAGGTTGCTCAAGATGGTTGGATAATGCCTCTCCTCTCTCTCTTTTCATGTTTGCTTCTCAATTTTTAGCTAGTTTATGCAAGATTGAATCAATGGTGTGTTCTTGTATATTTATGTAGAGAGAGAAATGTAGATTTTTTTATTTTTCAATTATGTGGTACTTCGGTTTTTTACTTCAATATCTCTCCTTATTTCTCAATTTATTTTTTCCACATCTATACATTTCTAATGAATTGTGTGTTTCTATAATTATGCTATATACTTAGATTTTTTTTAATCATGCAACTTAGGTTTTTTCCTTTAATCCCAAGCTAAACCATAAACCCTAGATAATAAACCCTAGATAAATCCTATCTAAACCCTAGATCATGAATGGTGTTTTACAGGTAGTGATGGAGAGGTCATTCTGGTTGTATAATTTATCAAGACTAGATCCATCATACATAACTGAGGTCCAGAGGTTTATTGATGCTGTTAAGAACCATGCTTCAAGAACAAGAAAGACGCACATACCTTGTCCATGCATGGATTGTAGAAATTTTGCTGTATCTGATGACATTCAACAAATCCTTACTCATCTAGTCTGTCGAGGATTTATGAAGGATTACTTGATTTGGACAAAGCATGGAGAGGGTAGCTCTGCGCCTTATGCAACTGGAATTCCTACGAACATCGATGCCGATGGTCTAGAAGTGCTTGTTGACGGGTTTGAGTTCATACACGAGACACAACAACCTGAAACTGATGGTCTAGCCGCTGAACATGTTGTGCCAAATGTTCCTGATCATGGTTTCGCTGGAGGAAATGAAGATGGCGCCGAAATTAATATGGCTGCGGAAGATGCAGAATTTCTAGAGGCAATGTTGTGTCGTCAGGCGGAAGATCCATCAGTGTTCTTCATGAAAGGTATGGAGACCCTGATGAAGGCAGCCGAAGAGCCTTTGTACGATGAGTCCAAGGGTTGCACCAAAGAGTTCACGACACTGCGGTCTGTGCTAAAGTTGGTGTGCAAAGCTAGATATGGTCTTTTTGATGCTGGCTTCGATGCGTTCTTGAGTATTATCCCAGACATGCTTCCTAAGGAGAACAAAGTGCCTGCTAACACATACTATGCAAAGAAGCTAATCAGTCCACTCACGATGGGTGTTGAGAAGATCCACGCTTGTAGAAATCACTGTATCCTATATCGAGGTGATGATTATAAGGACTTGGATAGTTGTCCGAAGTGTGGTGCAAGTAGGTACAAGACAAATAAAGACTACATAGAGGAAGAGTGTGCTGCCTCCATGTCTAAGGGAAAAACGAAAGAAGACCCAACAAAAGACCCAGAAGAGTAGTTCAAAACCCACCGGCAAAGAAAAGGAAGAAGTAGACTATTATGCGCAGAAAAAGATTCCTGCTTTGGTGATGTGGTACCTTCCTGTGGTCGATCGATCGAGGTGTTTGTTCACTAACCCAGAGGATGCCCAACTTATGAGCTGGCATGCTTCTGATGAGCACAAAGACAATGGGAAGCTTCGGCACCCAGCTGATGGCCAGCAGTGGAAAGATTTCAATGAAAACCACAAGGACTTTGCAAGGGAACCAAGGAATGTTAGGTTCGCACTGAGTACTGACGGAATGAATCCATTTGCTGAGAGGAGCAGCAAGCACAGCACATGGCCGGTGATCCTCACCATCTACAACCTTCCTCCATGGTTGATGCAGAAACGAAAGTACCTTTTGCTAACCATCCTTATCTCTAGACCTACACAGCCTGGAGTTGATATGGATGTTTTCTTAGAGCCCTTAATGCAGGACATGAAGATACTGTGGGAAACAGGTGTTCAAATGTTGGACGAGTACCGCAAAGAATCATTCACGCTTAGAGCAATTATCTTTGTTACGATCAACGACTACCCTGCTCTCTTTACATTATCAGGGCAGTTCAAGGGGAAGCTTGGTTGCGTGGTATGCATAGATGACACCGCTTACGTGTACCTTACTGCATCTAAGAAGATAGTGTACATGAGGCACATACGCTTCTTATCGAAAGGACACAGGTATCGGCAGAAAAAGATGGATAAGTACTTTGACAATAATAGTGAACTACAGTCTACTGCTCCATCAGATAATAGTAAAGGCAAAAAAGTTTTCAGCATAGTCAGTAAACTCAAATTTGTTTTCGGCAAGAAGACAAAAGACGGAAAACCAAGAAAGAATGTCAAACCAGCTCCAGGGGCTACATTCAAGAAGAAGTCTATTTTCTTTGAGTATTTGGAATACTGGCCAGAGTTAGACGTACACCACGCGATCGATGGTATGCACGTTCAGAAGAACGTGTTTGAAAGTCTAATTGGCACCTTGCTAGACATGAAGGGCAAGAGAAAGGAAGGACTAAATTCACGCATGGACATGGTACAATTAGGCATAAAAAAAGAACTTCACCCTCTTCGGCTAGAAAATGGCAAGTACCACCTCCCTGCATCAAGCTACAACCTCAACAACGATGAGAAACATGCAATGTGTGTGTGGTTAAAGAAATTGAAAGTTCCATCTGGATTCTGCTCTAGCATACGGAGTATTGTGTCAATGAAAGACCTTACACTCACCAACTACAACTCACATGATTGTCATGTCATGCTAACTACTTTCCTCCCTATTGCCATCAGGGCTATAAACCCAGTGTGGATAAAGGTTGCAGTCACACGGTTCTGCTACTTCTTCAACAGGATCTCACAGAAGGTGATAGACTGTGATGAGTTGGCATCTCTTAAGGAATTTGCAGTGGAGATAGTGTCACAGTTTGAGATGTGTTTCCCCCCAGCATTCTTCGATATGATGGTTCACCTTGTCGTGCACTTGATTCCACAAATAGAGGCACTGGGTCTCATGTACTTGCATGAGATGTGGACGTATGAGCATTTCATGTCAATACTAAATGGCTATGTATCAACTCGTGCTCGTCCAGAGGCGTCTATGGTAGAGGGGTACTTAACCGAAGAGGCTATTGAGTCCGGAGGTCCAATCTACAACAGGGTCCTAAAAGACCAGGTTGCAATAGGTCTACCAACATCACGACACAAGGGTAGACTGACTGGAAGAGGGAGGATGGGAAAGAAAACATTGCTCCCAAACGATTACAATACAATTCTCGAGGCACATCACAGCGTCCTACATCAGCTATCGATAATGGAGCCTTTGATCAACCAACACATTAAAGAGGATCGCGAACATAATCATGGGCGCATGGAAGAATGGTTAATGAAGGAACACAAGAATCGGTTCACTTCATGGCTAAGGGAGCAGGACATACCAAATGGGGAAACACTCGAGGAACGCACCATCAAGGTGTTAGCATCTGGACCATCACGCCAAGTCACGACATGGCAGACCTATGACATTAGTGGCTTCACGTTCTGTACTAAGTTCAAGGACCAAAAGAGCATGGCACAAAACAGTGGGGTTCGATGCGACGCCATAGACTCTAAAACTGATGAGGAAACTACATACTTTGGCTTCGTTGAGGACATATGAGAACTAGACTATGGTACATTTCAGATCCCTGTGTTTCGATGTCATTGGGTTGAAGACAAACATGTCACAGTGGACAACTATGAGGTCAGAGTTCTTGATCTAAGTAAGGTAGGCTACAAAGATGATCCATGGATAATGGCTAATTGCGCTGCACAAGTCTTCTATGCTGAACAGATCCTGTCTCCTAATGATCAAAAGAAAAGTACCGACAAGCCAAAGCATGTAGTTTTCCTTGGAAAGCAACAAGCCATAGGAGTTGATGGTGTATCTAACCTAGATGAATTTAACCAGTTCAGGGACATGTCTCTCTTTGTAGACGATCATCCAGTAAAGATAAGGAATGTTGAGCGAAGCATTCCACAGAGTTTGTTGCCCTGGGTGCATCACGATGGACAAGGAAGAACAGTAGCTGCCTAGATTTTATTAGTCATTTGTCATGTAATCCATTTATGATAAAATGTGTACTTTATGCTATGTGCCCTTCTCTATTTCTACATGTAAGACCCTATGCTTATTTCACTTTTTCTAAGGCTTACTAGTGCCATTGATGTTCAACCCACCAAGTTTGGGATTTTTCTGATGTGGTTTGGTACTTTATCCGTTTAATTGAATTTCTGCGTGACGTCACCCGGTAATTAGCGCTTGAACTGAGTCTACCCCTGAAACGACTCCAAATGGTGCCAAACTTATCCACAGGGTCTCATCTACCCTAGGAAATAAAACTTTGTTGCGGTTGATGGAAAACCTAGTGGGATCTAGGTGTAGTCCACCATTTTTCATCTCATTTAGCGCGAAGAAAAATGTAATAATAGCTAGCAAAACTTTGTTGCGGTTGATGGAAAACCTAGTGGGATCTAGGTGTAGTCCACCATTTTTCATCTCGTTTAGCGCAAAGAAAAATGTAATAATAGCTAGCATGACTAGAAAATCCTGAGATCTTGTGTTGGGCCATCATTTGGGTGTAGGAGGTTGCCAAAAAAATTTCAAGATATTTGGAGATAGGCATAAGATACATGCTTCACATACGTAGAAGAGCCCTTCCACCAAACCATGATTAAACATATGGGTTCCTCAGCTTTATATTGTCAACGATAAATTGCACCAAGGACTATATTTTTTGTAGTATTTACACAAAACAATAAAGCTAACAAAATTGGATTCATATTTTTCTGGTATTCCTAGAATTATTTATGTATTAAACAAGATATTAGGCACATATTCAATTTAAATCATTTTAAATAAAGCGGCATACAAAAGTACCTCAAACATAAAATTTCATATTTTTAACATGTATATCTAGTCAAGAGGAACACAACAACAGTTTTTTCACTAATTTGTAACAAATATTTTTGAAGAAATGATTTTTTTTAATCATTTAAACAATTTCTGAAAATATATATAAGAAAAACTTAAAATAAATTGAAAATTATTTCTACAGGCGATTTTCTTTGGGAACCGCCTGTAGAAATGTATTTCTACAGGTGGCCCTTGTAGTGAACCGCCTGTAGAAATGCATTTCTACAGGCGGCCCTCGTAGTGAACCGCCTGTAGAAATCATTTCTACAAGCGGTGGTCAACATCAACCGCCTGTAGAAACGCCCCCTTATATATTTCAGCTCTTCCGCCCGAAATTTTTCTAAGTCCTGGCGCCCAGTTCATTTGAAAGAACGCCGACAGGCTGCCCGAATTTTCCATGCCGCCATCGCCGCCCTCGACGCCGTCTAGCCGGACCCCTCCGTCTTCGTCACACCCGGCCGCCGTCGAGCACTACGGTGAGCTTCTCCTCCTCGCTCTCTCTCTCTCTGCGTGTGCGCGCGTGACGGCGGTGGCGGCTATGGCGTGTGGCGGCGTTGGTGGCGGCGGCGGCTAGGTTTGAAACGAGGCGAGAGAGGGCTGAACCAATTTCTAGATGACACATATGCCATCACAGATGTGAGCCTGATCGGACAGCCCCTAGCTCCAGAGGAAGCCCTACCCAAATACCGAAATGCAGTTGGTTTCTATGTGAGGGACATTCTTGACATCACAATTAAAAACTGGTCCGGTGTGTCCGATGATGACAAGACGAAAATTTAGGATAAGATGAAGACGAGGTTCCAGTTTCCTCAGAACGTGCCAGATGATCTAGTGAAGGCATATACAATGAAGCAGTGTGCAATTAGTTTTCGAGGTTGGAGGTCGGAGATGAATGTCAAGTATGCAAAGACAGGGATGGATCCGATAACAAAATACAAGATTTCTAAAGGGCAGTGGGCTATTTTTCTAGAGCAGAGGAATGACCCTAACTTCTTAGTTCGGAGCGAAGCCAACTCCCAGCTCGCAAAGAGGAACAAGTACCACCACCATCTAGGCACAGGTGGTTACCAGCGCCAGGTTCCCAAATGGAGGCAAGAAGAGGCTGCGAAAAAGACGGTAGGATTGCCGGTGCTATCCGAGCAAGTCGGTGAAAGGTCCGCGAATTGGATCCGTGCTCGGAAACCAAAGGAAATCGAGACCGGTGTGTCCTTTGAAGACCCAATACTTGACAAAGCATCGAAGAGCATCTTTGCAGTGGCAAGCATGCAGCAGGAAGGCAAGTTCACGCCACGAAGGGAGAGGGACATCCTGAGTGTTGGCCTCGGTAACCCCGAGCATCCTAGCCGTGTTCGAGGCATCTCATCAAAACAAGGATGGAAGGATGGATTCGGCCCTCAGTGGAAAATGAGTATAAGAAACGTGATCGGTACAAGGAACAAATGGCAACTTATTTTTGGGAAGAGGCTAAGAAAGACTTTCAAGAGATGATGGGGAAGTTGCTAGAAAACCCTCCTCCTGAGTTGATGCAGAAACTGGCGAGTGCGGTGTCAAATCAACAGATCAGCACTCAGGCTCCCCAAATGCAGCTAGTCCTAGTGGTGTCACAACCGTTGGTGGCACAGAGTGAAACAATCATTCCAAGCAGTGTCGCATCTACAGCAAACAAGGATCACTATCCAGTTGACGACATTGTTACTTGTACGCCTTGCTCCCTAGTCATAAGATATGGGATTAATAATCATCGTACAAGGGAAGTAGCCACGGGCAAAGCGATCCCAGGAGGACCTAAATACCATGGTGCTGACATTCCTAAAGACTACTGCATAGTAGAGGTATCGATCGTGGTCCAAGGATATGAGGACGAGATTCTAGACATCCCTGGTCCCAAGGACATTGTGAAACTCAGACAGGCAATAAACAATTTCATCCTTTGGCCTCGGAGGGACGTGCAACTGAGGGAGCCACCACCACCCTCTCAAGAGATGCCACTCACCCAGGAGTCGTCAGCTCATGTCGATCCTCTTCCTAACCCACCGCCTTCACCTCCCTAGTGTCTTCCCAACCCACCAGAATCACTTCTCCATGTTTGCCCTGACCATCAACTATCTCCTCTCCATGATCTTCCTACCCCACAGTCAACACAATCTCCACCACCATTCAATTCCACCCCTTCTCCACAACTCAAAGATCCAAAACCAAGAAGTGAGCCACCAAAGGTGCCAAAGAATAAATTTTTGATACCCAAGTTGGTTTCACCATACGAGCCGAAGAAAAAATCAGCTAGGTAAGTGAGATTTTTGTCAGGCATTGCTTCGAAACGCACTGTACAAGAGCATGAGATTTCTGAGCTAGCGAAGTCAGAGGTGTCGGCACCTGAGGTCATAACTCCTATCAAATTCAAGGTGCCAACTGCAGAAGACTACAAGCATATCCCTAAAAAGTACATGTGGGGAAAGCCTCTACTCAGTCGGGCTAAACTCTTGAAGAAACCGAGTGGTATAAAAAGGTTTCATGACTGGTACATGAGAGCCTCTTCTGCTGGCATCGACACCATCAGCATGTGCATACCACAAATAGCATTTCTCAGCAAGAGTACTAAGAAATGCATGCTTACATTCGATGACATGTGGGCACTGATGAACCACGAGATGCTAGACGTACAGATCTTAACGACATTTGCATTGTAAGTGTTACATAGTTACACACATTGTAGTTGCATCAATTTTCAATATCTAACATGCTTGTGCCTTGCAGAATGTTATATGATCAACAGGATATGTATTTTGGTTCGGACTTTCATTATTGTGTCGAGGAAAGGAATGGCTATCTCTGCCCAATAGATATAGCCGACGATCAGCACACATTCCGAATCGGGGATGGCAACAAAGAGTTACAGGGTTTGGAAGGTGCAGAACGGGATGAGAAACTCCGAAAGTTGAAAATTGATTTTGAAGCCAAATACGCCTTCTACATTGGAGATTCTCTAAAAAAGTTTCAAGATAGGAAAGCGGTGGTGGCCCCGTACCACTTTGGGTAAGTGTGAGTTTGCATTTATCTATCTAAACTATTTCAATGCACAAATACATCATGAATTTGATTCGAGCAGGAACCACTGGATATGCTTCATCATTTATCCCAAGGAGGGAAGGGTGTTGGTACTAGACTCCGCAGATTACCCGAAAGAAAGCTATGCTCCATTCATCAAATTGCTAGAGCTGTAAGTCGAGCTATGCATGCATACTTAAGCATAATGAGAGTTTGAGAATAACATGGTGATTCTATTTGAGATCATAGGGCATACAGGTTCTATAAGATAAATAATGGAAAGTGTGAGTCCAACAGACCAGGGCAGCCATTGGAGGTTATACATAACCGGCTGGTACGTATGAAAATTTACTCTTATGAATACAAATCATACACATAGGACCATGGTTGCAACTATAAATAACCACTCTCCTGCTATATAGTGCATGAAGCAACCACCCTTATCTGTCCTCTGTGGCTACTACGTGTGCGAGAACATGAGAGAGAACAGACGATATGAAAGGAACTCTACCAAGGTAATATAAGTAATAGTCCTGTATACAGTTCCGACATTAAAGTTGCAAGTCATACAATATACGATGTTTATAAACTTTCTTTGCAGGTATATAAGCAAGGGACGGCGGAGCGTATGGACGAATGTGGTTTAGACAACATAGTTGAGGACATCTGTTCGTTTCTCATGAAGCATGTCATTCCACGTGAAGGAAAATATCATGATGATGAAAGCCAATTATCCATGCCATAGTTCCGGGTGCTAACAGAGATTAGTAAGCTCAAACTTACTAGAGAGGGTTATTAGAGGACAGAAACAAACTTTGATGTATATATAATATGTGATGATGTATATACTCTTGTAATTAACTTTATGTCTTTGAGCACCAAACTTTGATGTATATAAATGTATGTATGAAATGAAATATTTAAATTGCATGTTGCTATGTTTGAACACCAACCAATATCAATATATTTAAATAATAACAATATAAATAAATAAATGTATAATAATATAATTTTAAAATATGTTTCCACAGGCGGCTCTCTTAGGGAACCGCCTGTGTAAATGAGAGCCGCCTGTGGAAATGAACATTTACAAAGGCGGTTCCCTAAGAGAGCCGCCTGTGAAAATGTTTTCTACAGGCGGCTCACAAGGAACCGCCTGTGGAATTGGCCCATTTCTACTAGAAAACACCAGTAAAAATAGGTTACCAACTGCCTGTATAGTATGCACGTGTATTAGTGTGTTGATGTAATCCAAATGATTATTCTCAATAATATGAACAATTAATTTACACCAATTAAACACACAACTTACACACAAACACGAATAGTAGAATATGCTATAATAAGACATAATCTGGAACTTCTCAGCCAAAGGAGATCAAGGTGAGTGGCACGCGTTATCTGAACAACAGCTGCAGCAACAAGATGACCACAAAGACGATCCTCGCCTTGGATTTGAGCCGTGCGTCCGGTGGAGAGGCAATGGCAGTGGCCCAGCTACGCCCTTGTTTAGATACCCAAATTCACCCCCAAATTTCACTATGCAAAAAGAAGATTCCCCATCACATCAAAATACCGGCATATGTATGGAGTATTAAATGTAGATGAAATCAAAAACTAATTGCACAGTTTTGTTGCACTTTGCGAGACGAACATTTTGAGCCTAATTAATCAATATTTGGACAATTATTAGCTAATAAAAACAAAAGTGCTACAGTGCTACAGGCTGCACTGTGCAGATTCGGCAGCTACCGAATCAGGTAACTGAACAAGGCCTACCATGCAGCCACGTACTGCCACCACGTACTGCCGTCCTCAGCCTGACCGCGTAAGCCAGACGGACATCCAATTTTTTCAGCTTTCGTACGGTGAGGGTGCGGCGCCGCCTGAACTGGTAGCTTGTGGTGAGGATGGAAGCCAAAAGCAGATCAAACAAACCAGAAATCATGTGATGGATCGGATCAAATCACCCGAGTGAAGTATAGCTTTGCCCTTGTTCAGTTCCAAAATCGGGCACCCCCGATTTGGAACAGTTCGCTACGGTGCGCATTAAATGCGCACTGTAGCGATTCGTTTGTATTTGGTAAAAATTATCCAAATTTTGACTAATTAGGCTCAAAATATTCGTCTCGCAAAGTACAATAAAACTGTGCAATTAGTTTTAAATTTCATCTACATTTAGTACTCCATGCATGTGCCGGTATTTGAATGTGATGGGACTCTTCTTTTTGCATAGTGAAATTTGGGGTTGAATTTGGGAACTAAACCAGGGCTTTACTGAAAGAAAAATAGGTCTGAACAAAAGTGTTCTAGCTTTATAAGCAAAAAAATATTCCATCATACAAAAGAATTAGTCCATATTTACAATACAAATATTTTAGGTTCACAAGAAAATTATTTCAGGTTCAAAAAAAAGTTCTATGTCAAGAGAAAAGTGTTATAGCTTCCTAAGGAAAATATTTCCGCTTCACGAAAATTGTTTCAAATTTAAGAGAAAAATGTTTCAAAGTTCACAAGATAAAGTTGCACTTAAAAAATAAAAGGGGTTCCCTTTGCTCATTTGCAGTGTTCCAACAAGGACCCATTTTACAGGGCTCTGCTCCAGCTTCTCGCAGCTCAAGGAGCCATGCCGAACGCCCATAAGAAAATAACTCCTTGTAAGCTGTTTTTTTATAGATGTACTGGAGCAAAAACAAAAGTGGCTTCTTCCTAGTCCTGTTCACTAAATTAATACAAATTATTATAAAAGTGCCACTTGAAGTTTTTTCTAAATGTTTACGGAAACGACTTGGCCCCGCCAAACATGACGTATATATTTTATTATGGTTCCACTACTTTAAAACCAATGTTCTACCAGAGCCTTTTGGTAGTGTTCCATGAAAAGAATAAATACAAATTGTAGAAAGGGTAAACAAAACGAAAAAAGGAGAAAGAAAGAAATAGATCTCTGCACAAGGAATTATCAAATACAAATTGTATAGGAAGGATAAATAGAAACTAAAAAAAGAGAAAGAAAGAAAGAAATAAGGGGTGTGTTTGATTGCCTGGCTATCCTAGCTTGCCTTAATTTTCTAAGTCCGGCCAGTCAAAGCTTGGATTGTCTAAGCCTACATTAGAAGGTGTGTGTTTGGTTGTTTGACTTAGCTTGCATAGAATCACCTTATCTTAGGGCCACTCCTCACACAGTCTATTGAACACCTAGTGGGCGTTATCTGTGCAGCGGCAGACCAATCGGCTAGGCGGCCTTGTGGCAGCCGAGCATGGGAAGCACGACACTTTTTGGCGGCTTCCAAGGGATGTGTGCAAGGGCGAGGTGGAAAGAGGGTGCCATGGAAGGGCTCGCTGTCCGGCTTGGCATCACCTGCACTTGCGTGGCGTGGTGGCCCTACTCGGTGGCTAAGTGTGGAAGCGTGCCACAGTGTGGTGAGGCCATCGGATGCGGGGTTGCCGTGCACGGGCGGGGCTCGCCACCATCGCTTGTAAAAGTTTGGCTTGCTTTTTTTAGGGGAATAGAACCTTTTACTGACCTTCATAGGAAGTACAAACGCCATTAGACGGAGATACAAACCAAATATGTCTCCCCAAATCAGCATAGATATAAGTCCTAGCTAGATTATGAGCATCCACATTTGATTGTCTCCCTTCATGGACAAACTCAACAAATCTAAACTCACTTGATCTGGCTCTAATTTCCTAGACAACATGCCCATAAGAGTCCATACTTCCTTCACGAATGCTTGCGACGACTCCGGTGTTGTCACATGCCAATCTGAAGTCCTGTAGGAGCAAATCGCTAGCAAGAGCCAGGCCCTCCTTGCATGCTATCGCCTCCATTGTTTCTAGCTCCAAACTGCCTTCCATCACCATTGTTGAGGCCCCCAAGAAACGTCCAGTGAAATCTCGCGCAACAGCTGCAGCGACGACACTTCATGAGCTCTTGGCATAGGCAGCATCAACGTTGATCTTCATCAGCCTCCATGGAGAGGAATCCACCAGATGGAGCTTCTCTGGACTACAAGTCGCTCCTTAGCTTGTGGTTTCATTGATTTAAGATCAGCCACAAAACTAGTAACAAAACAATGTGTCAAAAGCGGGCTTTGGTAGATATCTTCATGAATAGCTTTTTTGTCTGGCATGCCAAATTGCCTAAAGAGTGAACTAGGTCTTCATGCTTCAAAGATTTCATAACTGCGGCCAACCAACCCCTTGCATCAAGATCCTAAAGCTGAATTTAATATGCTCAGTTATTTCTTCCTTCTCCAGCGCCCAAACATAGCGCGCCATATTGCACTCAAGAGGTGAGTGCCGCCACAAATCCCCGGTGCCGCAGATAGGGCAGGCACTGCTATCGGCCATATTCCTGTGGAGAAGAAGATCCTTCGATGGGAGGGAGCATCTAGCAAGCCTCCATCACTTTGGAAGGGACTTTAACTCCCCACAACGTAGACCACTCCTTCTGAACTGCTTGTCTGTTCGAGGCCCCCGCCGATCCGGCTAGAGATTTAGGATGTGCAAGCATTCTATATGCCGAATGGACCGAGAAGACACCATGCTTCTCAAAGTGCCAAGCCCAGAAGTCTTTTTGTTGCCTTGTACTGAGTGGGATACTTGATATCAAATTCACATCCGATGGTGTAAAGAATTCCATTAGCTTCACCCGATCCCAACTAGCCGACATTGAGTCTATGAGCTCACTAACTAGTTGAGGTGGGTTAGGCCAGCTGCTCGGTACCGGCCTCCTCAAACCCGACGAAGGCAACCAATCTATTGTCCAGATGCTGGTTGTTTCGTTTATCCTGATCCGCCGTATCAGACCCTCCTTCAACACCTCTCGGCCATCAAGAATAGAACGCCAAATGTAGGCGGGCGATGGTCCAACCTCGGCCATTAGGAAATCCCTATTAGGGAAATAAACCGATTTTAACACCCTGGCATTCAGCGAGCTTCCATCCTGCAAGATCCTCCGTGCTTGTTTCGCTAATAGTGTAAGGTTGAATAACTCCATGTCTCGAAAACCAAGCCCACCATGGCACTTTGGTTGAGTCATGTCATCCCACGTCACCCAAATGTCTTCCGCTTCCCATCCTTGCAGCCTCACCAAAACTTCCTCAACAGGCCATCTATACGTCGGATCGAGCGTTTTCATGTAGCCAGGCCAGCCTCCCTCCTTTGTATCAGTTGGGCCGAACTTAGGGTAGCATCTCCAAGAGTTTGCCAAATCAACTTGGCATCCATCTATTTTTGGCAAAATAGGAAAAATTGTGCTCCAACAGTTTGGCATCCAACTTGGCAAATTTTAGCAACTTGGCAAATCTCTCCCCTCCACGCGCATATTTGCGCGCTAAGCGCGAGCGCGCATCCTGTTTCGTGTGCGGGGCTCTTCGTTTCTTAACGGGGCTCTTCATTCGCTTAGCGGGGCTCTTCGTTTCTTAGCGGGGCTCTTCGTTCGCTTAGCGGGTCTCTTCTTATTTTACCAAGTCCAAATGGCAAACTCTTGGAGATAGTCTATTTTTTCACTTGCCATATATTTTAGCAAGTTATCAAATCATGATATTTGCCAAGTGAATTTTGGTAAACTCTTGGAGATGCTGAGCATCTCCAAGAGTTTGCCAAATCAACTTGGTATCCATCTATTTTTGGCAAAACAGAAAAATTATGCTCCAACAGTTTAGCATCCAACTTGGCAAATTTTAGCAACTTGGCAAATCTCCTCCCTCCACGCGTATATTTGCGCTCTGAGCGCGAGAGCGCATCCGGCTTCATGTGCAAATTTAAGCGGGGCTCTTCGTTTCTTAACGGGGCTCTTCGTTCGCTTAGTGGACCTCTTCTTATTTTACCAAGTCCAAATAGTAAACTCTTGGAGAGAGTCTATTTTTTCACTTGCCATATATTTTAGCGAGTTGCCAAATCACGATATTTGCCAAGTGAATTTTGGCAAACTCTTGGAGATGCTCCAAATCAACTTGGCATTCATCTATTTTTGGCAAAACAGAAAAAATTGTGCTCCAACAGTTTGGCATCCAACTTGGTAAATTTTAGCAACTTGGCAAATCTCCCCCCTCCACGCGCATATTTGCGCGCTGAGCGCGAGCGCGCATTGCTCGCGCATCCGGCTTCACGTGCATATTTAAGCGGGGCTCTTCGTTTCTTAATGGGGCTCTTCGTTTCTTAGCAGGACTCTTCGTTCGCTTAGCGGGGCTCTTCATTCACTTAGCGGGCATCTTCTTATTTTACCAAGTCCAAATGGCAAACTCTTAAAGAAAGTCTATTTTTCACTTGCCATATATTTTAGCAAATTACCAAATCATGATATTTGCCAAGTGAATTTTGGCAAACTCTGGAAAATGCTGTTAGAGCATCTCCAAGAGTTTGACAATTTTTATTTGGCAAATCTTGTGTTTTGCCAAGTTGTAAAAAGATATGCCAAGTAAAAAAACAGTCTCTCTCCAAGAGTTTGGTATAATTCACTTGCCAAACCCAGATCTAACTTACATCAGGAACCCTGAGGGAGAAACAAAATTATGTTTATGCCCTTCCACCTCTTAAAAACTTACATCAGGAACCCTGAGAGAGAAACAAAATTATTTTTGTGCCCTTCCACCTCTCTCGTACATACGGATGCCAAGTCCGCTCCGCGCGCGCATATTTGCGCGTGCGAGGCCGGTGGATGGCAAGTTGCCAAGAATGCCAACCTCATTTGCCAAGCTGTTGGAACCCAAATTTTCTCATTTTGCCAAAATTAAAAGGATGCCAATCTCATTTGGCAAACTCTTGGAGATGCTCTTAGACACACAACCAGACCCGAAAAAAGAAGGTTCCTTGCCGCCCCTGACCGCCGTCAGTCGGATTAGGCTACCGCCGCTGCTCTACGCTAGATGCCCAGGTTCCTTGCCGCACCTTCTCTTCCCGTCCTGCGAAACCTATTTGCAATCGGACCTGATGTCCGCCCCTGAACGGAACCTAAACCTACTCCGATTTGGAAGTGCTGCTGTGGCCTATATAAGTTCACCTCGATAGCTGCCCACCCTCACATCAAACAGAAAGGAGAGAAGGATCGCCAGTTCCACGATTTCGACCGTGGGGATCTGATCTGAGTATTGAGGATGTATACTCTTGGTGATTTTCGATTTACAGTGTCCAAGTTCAGTGGTGCTCTATTTGATTTGAAGCTGACGGAGAAATCGCGGTCTATAGTATCCAAGTGGAGTAGTACTCTATTTGATTTGAAGCTGATGGAGAAATCGCGATTTATAGTATCCAAGTTGAGTGGCACTCTATTTGATTTGAAGCTGACGGAGAAATCGCCGGAGGACCTGCCGCTCGATGTCCTGTGGCTTATCTTTGCTACCCTGGAGGTACCTGACCTTGTGCGCGCTGGATCAGTCTGCTCCTCATGGCGTGCCGCATACACCAGCCTATGCAACAGTGGGTCTTGCAAACCGCAGCAGACACCATGCCTTCTCTACACCTCTGAATCTGCCGGCGCAAGAGCAATGTGTCTCTACAGCCTTGCAGAGAAGAAGGCCTACACATTGACACTGCCGGACCCACCTGTTTGTAGCAGGTATATCATTGGCTCATCATATGGTTGGATTGTCACCGCTGACGAGAGGTCTGAGTTGCACATTGTCAACCCCATCACTGGCGACCAGATTGCCTTGCCATCGGCCACCACCATTGAGCCGGTGAAGCTAATCTTGGATGATAATGGAGCCGTTTGCTGTTATGAGTACGACTCATACGACAGTGGAGAGGACGTACTTTGGGAACCACCAGACATCGTTGATGATCTCAGTGAGCCGCGTGACTCACTCTTTCACAAGGCCTTTCTGTCTTCGGATCCATCCACAGGAGACTATTTTGTGGTGCTCATCCATAACCCACTTTTCCAGCTTTCGTTTGCAAGGGCAGGGGATGATAAGTGGACCTGGTTGCCAACAGGCAATTGGTATGAAGATTGCTTATTCAATGGGCAGTTGCTGTATGCCTGCACTAAAGGAGGAGAAATCCATGAATTTGATCTTGGTACCCCTGCAGTCACACACAGGATATTTTTGGATAGGGTTAAAGAAATCTATGACGAGACGATTTACATTGTTCAATCTTCATGTGGTGAGCTGCTGCAACTATGGAGGTCTGACGACGACACTACACCACAAGGGGACGAAGAAGATGAATATGATTCAGATTTTGAACCTGAGTTGGATCCTGAGTCACTTGTGTACGTTACCTCCATGATCAAAGTTCATAAAGTGGAACCAACATCAAAAAACCTTGTTGGAATAAGTAGCTTGGGTGCGAATGTGCTGTTTCTTGGGCACAACCAATCACTTTGCCTCCATGCAGAAGAATATCCGCAGCTGAAGGCAAATCATGTCTACTTCACTGATGATGGGCCAGATAATGCGGCTTTCAAGAATATACGTCGTGACATTGGGGTATTTGACTTGGAATGTAGTAGCAGCGAGGAAATAGTATCTCCTCAGCTTTGGTCCAACTGGCCAGCCCCAGTGTGGTTAGTTCCAAATCCAAGGCGATTAGGTTTATCATTGTGCAAGTAGATACACAAGGTGTTTGTATTTTGCTTCATACATCTTTCCCTATGTATTCAATAGCATGCTGCCTATGTGCATTTGTCATTTTTTCATTCTAAACATGAAAAGCTGCCATCGTGTATACCCAAAAAAATCATCATTTATAGTTAATAAAACAAAACCAAATTGGAATGGATTTGAGGTGATTAGTGGCCTGATAACATTAATGTTTATTTGGGTATGGCCAGTCGCATTGTCTAATTAAGTGCTCTAGGACTTCACTATTTTCAATCTAATTTTGCTTAGTGACTTTCTACGCTAAAAAAAAAGGTTCAACGAGTTCATAAAATTACACATCAAATGAGGTGTTACTTGAGTTTTGACACCGGTCACGATACAACTGGAATTAGTGTGGCCTATGTTAACTAGCATTGGCCCATATGGAGGCCGGGCCGTGCACTGCTCCAATTTTTTTAACACTGCTCCGCCAATTCTACCATAAAGCTGCTCCACTTCTTAATTTCTGGGCAGGTGAACATGTTTGGTATGTAGCCCGCAGGGAGACGTTAGCGCCCAGACATCCGGCCCCAGGAGGCGTTCGGACACAGCTCCCACCTAGCCTATAACGTTATCTGATTCCATTCGTCAACAAAAAACGATATCTAATTCCACCCGTCAATAGAAAACGATTGCTACACGCCTGCTGCACGGACAAGGGAGACCGCCCGCGCCCGCACCTACGCCCTGCTGCACGCACAAGCGGGGATTGCCCACGCCCGTACCCTGCTGCAGGCACAGGCGGGGACTACTCGCGCCCCTACCGCCATCCCCCTCCACTTCTTGCGCCCGTCGCCGCGCTGTGCTCTGTCCCTCCACTTCCCACGCGCATGTACGATGCCCTTGCAGCTGCAGCAGTTGGGTCCCAATGCAATATGTGCAATACCCGATCTACTTTTGCAATATTAAGATGAAACACTTGCAATATACATCCGTGAAACAGCTGAAACATTTGCAATATACGTCTGAAACATCGGAAAAAATGTGTGTAACCATTGCAAAATATATGCAACAGCCAGATAAAACCCTTAAAACATATGTTTGAATCAACTGAGAACAATTGAAACATACGCTTGCAACATGCATGTATATGCAACATTCAGATCTACTTTTGCAATATCCAGATGAAATACTTACAACACATGTCTGAAATAGATGAAACAGTTGGAACATACATTTGAAGCATACATGTATAACCATTGCAATATGTGCAATATCCTGATCTACTTTTGCAACACCGATATAAAACACTTGCAACCTCTGAAATATCATCTAAAACACGTGAAACATACATTTGCAACATACGCTTTCAGCGCAATATCTCCTTGCTGCTTGGAAAGGAGGCTTGTCGGCGCGTGGAGTTCACTAGTGTAGAGCTCGCACGGTGGCGCGGTGGTTGCCGCTGGTGGAAACCGTCGCAGAGGAAGGACGCGGTGCAGCAGCCGTGGAGAGGGAGAGGCGAAGGTAGCAACTACTGGCGCGAGCTGCCACCGGAAACGGGCGAAACCTGGCAGGCAACCGGCCGCTAGGGTTGGGGTAGGCTGGGCGGTGCGATGGAGTGGCCGCGGTGTCCAGATGTTGTGGTGCACGCTGGCCGCGCGGTGGAGGTGGAGTAGGGGAAGCGGGTGGCGCGATGGAGCGGCCGCGGTGGCCAGATGCCGGTGGGGTTAGCCGCACGGGCAGGATGCAGTGTTGGAGCAACCACGAACGCAGGATGCAGTGGTGGAGCGGATGCGTGGCCAAGATGCGACGGTGGAGCCAGCCGCGATGGTTGGGTGAGGAAATGGCAATTCCATTTTTTTATTACGGGCGGTAGAGATGAATGGCCGGTTGCCAGGGCCAGTCCACAGGCCCAACAATCAAGCGTTCGGGCAGATGGAGACTGACGGACACCCTGTCCACACCATTATCGTAACTTGAACTCCATGAATGAGAGGTTTTTGTGTGAATGGTCCACATGCCCATGGATAAGGGGTGTACATGTTTTAAAGTTGGTTAGCATATGCATGACTGTTTTAACCGATATCAATTGAAATATGATTTAAAATATTATAATTATAATAGTTTAGTTACAAAGTAAAGGCACAGTAGCTATTTTGGTCCCTCAACTATTACTCGAGGCTTAATTTCATCCCTAAACTTTCAAAACAGCCGTTTAGGTCCTTAAACTTTAGTTTTAGGCTTTTTATTCTACAATTACGAAGATGATTGTTTCAGTCCTCAAATTTTGCATTTTGGGCTCAATTTCATCCATAAACTATCAAAGTGCATTTAACTTTTAATTTTAACTCAATTTTATCTATTCAAAAAGAAAACTTTGCATTCGAGGCACAATTTCATCCATAAATTATCAAAATTATAGATCTTCTATTGTTTCAATATATCCATGTATTCTTAAAGATTAAGTAGTGTTCGATATAACTGTAATTGCTCCTACAAATATCATTTAGTTGGATATATATAAATGGTATCATTATAAGGTAACACTAAAAATAATAGCTTGGAATTATTAATGGCCACGAAAGAGTTTTTGGATGAATATTATTTTTCTATCTCTAATCGCCCGTGGTTTTGGAGCTAACCAGGTGCAACAGTACATCATTCCACGTAGAACATAGACGAAGTTGAGTTGAAAATAAAAGTTTAAAGAACAAAATATACTTGATACTTTATAAATAAAATTGAGCCCAAAATGCAAAGTTTGAGGACTAAAACGATCATCTTCATAGTTATAGGATGAAATTGAGTCTAAAAGTAGAGTTTGAGAATTAAAACAGCCGTTTTGAAAGTTCATGGACGAAACTGAGCCTCGAGTAATAGTTGAGGGACCAAAATGGCTATTCTATCCAAAGTAAATAAACACATTTTGATTAAAAAAAGCATATCTTTATTGCTCATAACTAACCATGTACTTCTACAAGACAATTATAAAATCCATGACCGCCATCAGTATAAGGTATACCGGCCATTTTTGACTAATACCAGAATGGTATTAACTTTTTGAGTAGAGGAACCTTATTCACCGGTTACCGCTAACATCACCGCGTGTACCACAAAAAATTGAGACATGAAAGGTAATAGTTTCTAAACTATGCATCCAAATGTAACTACAATCGCAATATTGTGTTTCTTACTATAAAATATTAAAAATATGAGCCCTACTTGATACATTTAGACGATATTTTTTAGAGAATACTTTTCTAATAAAGGTGTAACATTTTTATTGAGTAAAACAATGTCCTTGGATTACGACCTTACAAAACAATTGATCAATATTTTTAACAACAAAATTCCGAGTTGATGAGAAAATTGTTTCAGGTTCAAAAGAAAAGAATTTGTCTACTCTCAAGAGTGTTTTAAAAGCATCTTACACCCCAAGTGTTAGATGGCTTCAAAACACTCGAAATTGGACAGATGGCAAAATCGAGTGTTCTAGGCCATGAAACAGTCGATTCTCATAACAGATAGAACAAAAATATTAACCGAATTATTTCTATGAAAGTTAAATTAGAATATCCCAAAGGGGACTGTGAAGAAGCATTACCACATGCGGTTGGCTTAGATTTCTCTGGGTGTAAATACCACTTCTTTCTCCCCCGAGCAGCACTGTATCTCACAGCCACCTTCCATTAGAGGCGATTTTGGAGGTCCAGATTTTACAAAATACAAGGGGGAGGTTTTGATCTTGATTTCTTGGAAGGAGGTTGCCAAAAAAGGTTAGTTTATGTCCCAATTGCCTCAATTTTCTCATTAATGCTCAATTAGAGCCACTTTTTGGATCTAGGGTTTCACCATGATTGTGGGAGAAGAATAGCTAGCTTCTTGTCTTTATTTCTTAAGATGGTTAGATGAGGTTGCTCAAGATGGTTGGATAATGCCTCTCCTCTCTCTCTTTTCATGTTTGCTTCTCAATTTTTAGCTAGTTTATGCAAGATTGAATCAATGGTGTGTTCTTGTATATTTATGTAGAGAGAGAAATGTAGATTTTTTTATTTTTCAATTATGTGGTACTTCGGTTTTTTACTTCAATATCTCTCCTTATTTCTCAATTTATTTTTTCCACATCTATACATTTCTAATGAATTGTGCGTTTCTATAATTATGCTATATACTTAGATTTTTTTTAATCATGCAACTTAGGTTTTTTCCTTTAATCCCAAGCTAAACCATAAACCCTAGATAATAAACCCTAGATAAATCCTATCTAAACCCTAGATCATGAATGGTGTTTTACAGGTAGTGATGGAGAGGTCATTCTGGTTGTATAATTTATCAAGACTAGATCCATCATACATAACTGAGGTCCAGAGGTTTATTGATGCTGTTAAGAACCATGCTTCAAGAACAAGAAAGACGCACATACCTTGTCCATGCATGGATTGTAGAAATTTTGCTGTATCTGATGACATTCAACAAATCCTTACTCATCTGGTCTGTCGAGGATTTATGAAGGATTACTTGATTTGGACAAAGCATGGAGAGGGTAGCTCTGCGCCTTATGCAACTGGAATTCCTACGAACATGGATGCCGATGGTCTAGAAGTGCTTGTTGACGGGTTTGAGTTCATACACGAGACACAACAACCTGAAACTGATGGTCTAGCCGCTGAACATGTTGTGCCAAATGTTCCTGATCATGGTTTCGCTGGAGGAAATGAAGATGGCGCCGAAATTAATATGGCTGCGGAAGATGCAGAATTTCTAGAGGCAATGTTGTGTCGTCAGGCGGAAGATCCATCAGTGTTCTTCATGAAAGGTATGGAGACCCTGATGAAGGCAGCCGAAGAGCCTTTGTACGATGAGTCCAAGGGTTGCACCAAAGAGTTCACGACGCTGCGGTCTGTGCTAAAGTTGGTGTGCAAAGCTAGATATGGTCTTTTTGATGCTGGCTTCGATGCGTTCTTGAGTATTATCCCAGACATGCTTCCTAAGGAGAACAAAGTGCCTGCTAACACATACTATGCAAAGAAGCTAATCAGTCCACTCACGATGGGTGTTGAGAAGATCCACGCTTGTAGAAATCACTGTATCCTATATCGAGGTGATGATTATAAGGACTTGGATAGTTGTCCGAAGTGTGGTGCAAGTAGGTACAAGACAAATAAAGACTACATAGAGGAAGAGTGTGCTGCCTCCATGTCTAAGGGAAAAACGAAAGAAGACCCAACAAAAGACCTAGAAGAGTAGTTCAAAACCCACCGGCAAAGAAAAGGAAGAAGTAGACTATTATGCGCAGAAAAAGATTCCTGCTTTGGTGATGTGGTACCTTCCTGTGGTCGATCGATCGAGGTGTTTGTTCACTAACCCAGAGGATGCCCAACTTATGAGCTGGGCATGCTTCTGATGAGCACAAGACAATGGGAAGCTTCGGCACCCAGCTGATGGCCAGCAGTGGAAAGATTTCAATGAAAACCACAAGGACTTTGCAAGGGAACCAAGGAATGTTAGGTTCGCACTGAGTACTGACGGAATGAATCCATTTGCTGAGAGGAGCAGCAAGCACAGCACATGGCCGGTGATCCTCACCATCTACCAACCTTCCTCCATGGTTGATGCAGAAACGAAAGTACCTTTTGCTAACCATCCTTATCTCTAGACCTACACAGCCTGGAGTTGATATGAATGTTTTCTTAGAGCCCTTAATGCAGGACATGAAGATACTGTGGGAAACAGGTGTTCAAATGTTGGACGAGTACCGCAAAGAATCATTCACGCTTAGAGCAATTATCTTTGTTACGATCAACGACTACCCTGCTCTCTTACATTATCAGGGCAGTTCAAGGGGAAGCTTGGTTGCGTGGTATGCATAGATGACACCGCTTACGTGTACCTTACTGCATCTAAGAAGATAGTGTACATGAGGCACATACGCTTCTTATCGAAAGGACACAGGTACCGGCAGAAAAAGATGGATAAGTACTTTGACAATAATAGTGAACTACAGTCTACTGCTCCATCAGATAATAGTAAAGGCAAAAAAGTTTTCAGCATAGTCAGTAAACTCAAATTTGTTTTCGGCAAGAAGACAAAAGACGGAAAACCAAGAAAGAATGTCAAACCAGCTCCAGGGGCTACATTCAAGAAGAAGTCTATTTTCTTTGAGTATTTGGAATACTGGCCAGAGTTAGACGTACACCACGCGATCGATGGTATGCACGTTCAGAAGAACGT